>CM034149.1:56721016-57289683 GCA_019776745.2 Taxus chinensis | reverse complement strand
ATAACTTTCATTTCCGGTTTACAGGACCATCGTCCTCTCTGGGATCAATTTCATCACTGATAAGGGTTCCCCAGTAAATCCCTTGCTTGGTTCTTTTTGATGGTGACCATAAATTGGTACATCCATCCATGAATGAAATTTGAGTTCCGGCAAGCCAAAAACCCGGCTCAGCAGGGTGATAATGTCGTTGATTTCTTGTATGAAAATCCGAATCTAGGGATAGTTCTTGGAAATCTAATATTACTGGTTTTGCTTGACCAAGAACTTCTTATTGACATCCCTAATGCATTTTCCTGGTTTACTGTCCAGGGGGGGCCTTCTGAGCCGACTTGATATCTAGGGTTCCATACGCTTCAAAATTTGGTAGTTTCAGGAGATCATCAAAATAAGCTCCACTAGTTTGATAACTACTTCACCAGCCTGATTCCTTACGGAACGAGAAGCTGAGTCGTACTGGATGCACACGCCAAAACAAACTCTGGACATTGGGCAGACATGGGGAAGCCTGCTGCAAGGGGCAAGCCACTGTTAGCTAAATCCAGCCATCCATGGGGTTTGAGAAGACTCTTTATACCTATTGCCAAAAGTCGTCCATGTCTATGTTGCCCAGCTCAGTATCCCCTGATGTCCATAATTACAGTCGATATATGACTGGGGTTCTGGTTTCTTAAATTTGTATTTCATCCTGCTAGATTTTTCGCCTTCTCCTGTGATGAACCAGGATCCGACATGAAGAATATTGGAAGGAGAAAGACTCGGAACTCGGGAGAATGCTGTGCACACTGAAAACCTGATTGACTGAATGCGTCGGAAGCAGAGGAGAACCCGACTCGCAGAAGAAGATATCGGAAAACTTAGTGAACCCAACAGGTCTGATATGTCGGAATCTTGGCGAAACCCGACACTTGCTTTCAATGGCGAAAACAGGAGGTAACCCGGCACCCACTGTTAATGACGGAACCTAAAGAAAACCCGGCGTCCACTGTTGATGGCGGAACTTAGGAGGTGCCCGGCACCCACTGTTGAGGTCGGAATGTTGAAAAACCCCATCACTGTGAGCTTCCTTTGGTATTTCAAGACTTTTGAATCTGGCAAAACAAGCCTTCAAAATCCAGGAAACAAAAACATAGTCTTTCCTTGTGAATTTTCACATATAAAACATCCTTTCTTTTTGGGTTATTCAGAGTCCATACATCATGCAAGTAAGTGGAATTGGAAGGAACAGCACAATTGATAGTCTCAAGAAGAAAATAAACCCTAAAAACCCAAAACCCTTTCCAAAACGACACAGAAAGAAGAAGGAAGAAAAAAAACCTTCAACCACTTGCAAGAAAATTTGAAAGAAAATACACGCATCGATCCAGAAAAATCAATAATAAAGAAGGAACGAAAAATACCTTCAATTCGAGACAGGTAAAATCGAAAACAAACGATCCATTCTGGTAACAGCGAGTTTGCGGGTTTGGGAGTGGAAGAGCATGCGAAAAAATCCACGAATTAAAAATATGAACGGTAAGAATGACGTGGAAATCCTGGGTATTTATAGGAAATAAGTAATAAATACACTTCAGCTCGGCACGTGCCACCTCACCAACCATTCGGCATGAATGCCACGTCAGTATGTTGGAGGAGTCCGAAGAACCTGACACGAGGAGATTTAGTGCATTCGTGTTTCGGGCTTCGGAAACATGGAGCAAGCCCAACATGTTTTGAATCATGAATGTTCCGATGCATTGAACTTTCGAAACCCGATTTTAAAGGATTGAGCGTACCTTCGGGAATCGGAGGACATGGCGCATAAAACATGTTTTGGATCATGAATATCCCGATGCTTTAGAGTTCCGAAACCCGAAGACGAAGATTGTCTTAACACAAGGCGGGTCTCGGGTTTCGGAAGGCCAAAACGCGACACAAAGCATGTTTTGGATCATGAATGTTCGATGAGTTGAATTTCCGAAAACCCGATTACAAAGGATTGTCTCATTGCAAGGCGGTCTCGGTTTCGGAGGTCATAAGACATAAAGCATGTTAAAAACTTATGTCAGCTATTAGTAACACCCGAAAACCTGATTTTCTCTAAAAGAGGTCATGATGCAAAATCACTTCAAAAATGCTTTTCAAATGAAGATATCACTCCCTTTTAGTTTGACGACCCCAACCCCACTCTTTTCATCTCCTTCTTTATCAATAATATACACATACAACACGTTATGATTGATGGTGGTTCTAGCATTAACATCATATCCTCCCATGCATATGGCCAAATGCGGATACCTTCCAATTGCATGCATGGTAATCTGGTTATGCTGCGATCCTTCAATGACATTGTTGGTATCCAAATTTGTTCTACCTTTCAAGCCAAGCAGCAACACAGATTAGATGCGGAGCTTAGATATAGATAGATCATAGTGTGTCTCATTTTGTAGTCAGGAAGGAGATCTAACTGGTCATTTATTACTCAAATTTTTGGAGAGATGGATAAAACCTTTAACATGATTTGACCTGTCCTCACTACTTTAGGTCGTGCCTCTTTGACTAGGGTGAGAAGACCCTTAGTGTAACCTCTGTTTGATGGAGGAGATGGAGATATCCTTCTTTGGAAAAAATTCTATGAAGAGAACCTTGGGAAAATACGGTCAATAATCCATGATTTAACTCTTAAGAGTTGTCACTTCTAAACGATGGATATACTTTCAACACAAGGCTAAGGTTACTAAAGACATTAAGAAATCCTGATTTTTCTGCACATTTTTGCAAGTAGATTTTGTTCCTTTTTTTATACACAAGGTAAACAGCGGTATTTTAGTGTAGATTCATGGTTTTTTGAATGATTTTTGGGGGAGATGAAGCAGGATAAAGTTGATTATACCAGATCTTTGAAGGGACTTCACAACAATGAACAACTTCAACAACAGAAAGCTTCAGAGCAATTAAGATGTTCCTTTAACCAAAAGGTTTGCTTCAATGGAGGCCCAAATAGACACGTTTTCACATAATCTTTGAGACTCAAACACAAAGGATTGAATTTAAAGACTCAATTAAACACCAAATTCTCCTATCAATCAAACCTAAGGTACACCCAAAGACTTACAGACAATATTTGTCAACAAATGGTAGTGAATTGATTTTAAATTTGTTTATCTAATCCAAGATGAAGGCTCTTCTTGAAATGAAATTAAAAACACCATTAAACTATCATAGGGACGAGATATTGTGTCATTTCACAAAAATTTCAATGTAATATTGCAATAGGAACGAAGGAAACTATTTACAGACATTTTGAAACAAAGTAGATACAAACTGCTAGAGATTGGACACAAGTTAATTTCAAAATTTCTTAGATTCATCAGCAGGGGATAACTTCTAGAGAAATCTCATTGTTCTTCAATGGCTATACATATGTAACTAACTTGACACGATAGAAAATCTAACACAGAAGAAAATAACAGGTTATCTTGGCTTTGGTCTCTCACGAAGATGACTTTCTCAAATTTTCTCTTAGGAATTCAAACTCCGACCTTTTGCAAGAGTATTCTCATTGCATTTATACATTTTTCTCACTCAATTTCCCCCCCCCCCCCAAAAGAGAAGAATATTCAAGGGACCTTTGCTTGTTACCAATTTGTTTTAGAAAATGATGTTTAAAAAATTAAGATCTAAAATCTGCCAGGTGGACCAATTGTGAACTGCTCATGTTTCTTGGGCCCTTGACTAATGACTAGGATGCCATGTCGAAATGTTTTGGCAATCATTCTAATAATTTTTATTCTTTCATGCAATAAATCCCCTTTTTGATCATTTTCCAGAGAGTCTACACAGCTGGATAGGACAGGTAATCTTTTTTGCTCTCGAGGCAACACCTTTTTCATATTTTGTGCCTACACTTTCATCATTTCATCTCTTTTCCCTCTTTTTCCTTGGCAATTTTACCCCTTATCCATTTCCTCTTGTAATTATCATTCTTAAGAGTGCTTTATCAATTCCCACTTCAAAATATCAACCTTAACAATCTTTGGACACACAATTTAAGTTTTAAATCCATTCAATGGTACCTTATAGATAGAGATGACAAAGAATTTTATCAAAGTATGATGAAAAACAATGTGTATTCATGTCTCCAAGAGTCTTGGAGAAAAAATGGTGGAAAAACAGGTGAAATAAACAATAACCATTGATTCTGCCCCTTTTCCACTTTATATCACAGTCGTCTATATGTTTCCTTAATGCAACTATAAAGGAGAAACACAGAGGCAAGTCCCAAACAAGCGCGGGCCTTCCACGTGCCACGGGCCCAAGAAAAATACCTTTTGGCCTTTGAAAATTCTCAGTGTAAAAGGAGCCAGTGGAAGCCTTCATGTGTCTCAATGGCGCATTTTGAGATGGTCCCCAAAAGAAAAGACCCCAAACAAGCACAGGATCAACATGTGTCTCAGTCCGGTAGAGTCTATTAAAAAAGTTGAAAGTTTAGTGAAAAGTGCCATGTGTCTAGGGTCCAAGATAGTTTCCTTTTGCTGTTGAAAATTCCAAGCTAAGGGTAGAGTGAGCAGAATCCTCCAAGTGTCCTTCTGGAACTTCTTCAAAATAAAACTTAGGGTCCGGTCCTAAACATGCGTGGCCCCTCCACTTGTCCCAGGCATTTCAAAATTGTTTGAATAGTCTAAGTATGGGAAGACCTGGTGGAAACCTCCACGTGTCTTCATGGAGCAACTTTGAGATTGTGCCCAAGAGTGGAGACCCTGAACAATCGCGGGCTCACCATGTGTCCCATGCCTTAAAAAATTACTTTGAAAAGTTTAAGTACAAAGCAGAGTTGGCGGAAACCTCCACATGTCTTCCTATCATAATTGTTAAGGTGGGACCCCGAGGTAGATCCTCAAATGAGCATCAGCCCCCCATGTGTTAATGGCCTACCAGAACTGTACCGGCTGCATGAAATTTTTTTCTAAGTCTGGGAAAAGTAGTGAAATCCTCCACGTGTCCCCCCGATGCAACTCCAAGGCCAAACCAAAAGGTGAATTTTCAAATGAGCGTCATTCTTCCAAGTGGAAAATTTTTAGCTTGAAGCGAGACTTAGAGTTTTCAGAGTGCCCCGCCGAGCTGCATCCAAACAAAAAGGGCCATGTTTCCACTGATGTACAGATGTAAATTTGACAAGGAACAACACACCTGTCAAATTGTAAAAATGCAAGAAAACCACCATTTGAGCCCAGAAGTGAATCTTTCTTCATGGACAGAGAGTTTGGAAATTATATATAGCCCAAATGTGATCCTCGAAGCCACATCCAATCACATTTCCACAGATATTTGGGACACAAAAGACAGGGACAACAAAACGTGACTGTGGAAAATGGAAGGAAAGGAAAATCCCAAGTTTTACGACCAAGTTACAAACTCTTTCAAATGGACAGAGGAACGAAAAAAAAATTCTCGACCTTTAAGTGATTCTCAACCAAAGAATGGACTAATCATGGAAACCAGATGGAGGAAAGAGTCTTTAACAACCAATACGGGGAGATAGAAAACATGTCAGAGGTTGCAAACTGAGGAATTTCAATGAAAAATGGGGCAAGACTAATTTGAGCACCAACATCGAATTTGACTCAGGGATGGGCACTCCCTATTAGTGTCACAAGAAAAAATAGCAGACCAAGTGCCAAAAATAGACCATTGGGCAACAGAGTCAAAGAATAAGCTTGCAGAGCAGAACAACCATAACCATCCTCCAAAAAATGAACTGAGAAACCAACAAAACCTGGTCACCAAGGACCAGAATGAAAAAAAACACAAAAGTAGACGACAATAAAGAACTATACACTATACAAATGGATTATAACTTGATTCTAAGAAATAAATCAAGGAAATGCTTCAAATTCCTGCCATTAACAGGAAATTCAAGTAGTTCCCCATCTAATTCTTTTAGGAAGAAGGTATTTTCACCAATTTGAATATCAATTGAATAAGGTTCCATCCACAATGCATAAAATTTACCATGATTTCCTTTATCTTCATGCCTGTTATCCCATAAAAGCACAAGATCTCCAATGCCAAAAGCTCTGAGAGTCACCTTTTTGTCAAATAACTTCTTCAACTTTTCTCTGAACTTCACATGCCGCTGATGGGATGCCCTTCTTTCTTCATCCAAATCAATAATCTGATTGATTCAAGCATCATATGGACTAATTTCTTGGTCTTCAATCTATTGACAAAACTGAAATGAAGACAATTGCAAATGGAGGGGCAAAAAATCTTGAGTTCTATATACAAATTCAAACGGGATTTTACCATTAGCTATTTTGACACTGATTCTATCAGCCCAAACAAAAAACTCCAGTTGCTCACCCCATTTCTTTTTGTTTAGATCCAAGGTTCTTCTAATGATCTTCAACAATTTTTTATTACTGGACTCAGCTTGTCCATTTCCTTGGGGATTGTAGTTAGAAGCATATATCAAATTGATGTCATACTCTTTGCACATTGCCACCAAAGGTTTGGCTCTGAAACTCATGGTATTATCACCAAAAATTTTAGTTGGCACTCCAAATCTGCATATTATTTGACTCAACATGAAGTCCATGATAACTTGGTGTGTTTCCTTCTTGGTGGGGATTGCTTCCACCCACTTAGTGAAATAATCAGTGGCTACAAGAATCTATTTATGACCAGCACTGGAAGGATCAGAAATTTCCCCAATGAAATCCATTCCCCATTTTCTGAATAAGGAATCAACTGACACATGCTACAAAGGAAGGAAGCTTGAAGCTTTCATTCTTTTAAAAAAATTCTTGCAACTTTAAAATTTCCTAACCAATAGAGTTGTATCCTTGAAGAGAGTTGGCCACCAATAACCAGCCCTCAAGATTTTATGTTCAATAAATCTTCCAGCAAAATTTCCCCCACAGACACCTCCATGGAGATCAGCAATTATTTTGGGGTCCTCATCTTTAGTAATGCATCTCAAGAGCACTCCCTCAGGGTTCTTCCAAGCTAACCCAAAATCAGTAATGACATACTTTTGAGAGGCTAACTTAAGAGCTCTTTTCTGATTTTTACCTAAATATTCAGGAAAGCATAGATGTCTATGATAAAAGATTATATCTTTGTATCATTCAAAACATACCAAATTTTCAAGGACATCCACCCTTTCTCCTTCTACTTCATTCACCTCAATAGTTTGCAAGTTTCTCTCAGCCATAAGCTTAGCTAGGCCCAAACCTCTTACCAATTTTGTGGTTTGGATATCCATGTCATACTCCTACAACTTGTTCACCCATTTGCATATTTTTCTTGAGAATTCCATCTCTGATAAGATGTCTTTGACCATGGTGTGAGAAACATAATCAACAACTTTAGAGCTCAAGATGTAGGATATAAAAACCTTTGTTGCTTTCACCAAGGAAAATGCTTGCTTCTCCATGATGGTGTACTTCAATTCACCTCCCTGCAATGCCTTACTGAAAAAGGAAATTGGTCTCTCAGCCCCTTCATCATCCTTCTATAACAAAACAGATGCAATGGTGTTTTCTGAAGCAAAAGAAAACACTTGAAAATGCTTCCTATAATTTCAAGCTGCCAAAATAGGGGCATGATTTAGTGCTTATTTGATCCCATTGAAATCTTGAATGGAAACCTCTTCCCATTTGATCACTTTGTCCTTCTTCAGCATGTTAGTAATGGGGATGGCCAACTCAACAAATTTAGACACAAATCTTCTGATAAATTTTATTTTTCCATAGAAGGATTGAATTCCCTTCTTATTTCTTGGAATTGGAACCTTGATGATGGCTTCCACTGTCTCTGGATCTATCATGACCCCTTCTTTTGATACAATGCGACCAAGTAGCTTTGCCTTTTGCACTCCAAAGTGGCACTTCTTGGGATTCAATGATATGTCATACTCTCTACACCTTAACAACATTCTCTCCAAGTGTTGCAATTGATCATTTCTATTTCTGGAAAACACAGGTACATCATCCTAATAAACAACAATGAAATCATTGATATAACCAGAAAATGCTACATCCATTGCTCTTTGGAAAGTTGCTCCAACATTCATTAATTCAAAAGGCATCCTAGCATAGACATAAGTTCCCCAAGGAGTAGTAAAGACAATCTTTTTTCTTTCTGAATCCTTCACAACAACTTGATTATAGCCAAAGAAACCATCCAAAGTAGATAACAATTCAGAACCAGTTACCAATTGTAGCATATTCTCCATGTTTGGTAGAGGGTAATTATCTTTCAGTGATGCTTTATTCAGGTTCCTGAAGTCTATGCATAGCCTAATGTCACCACTATTTTTTCTGACAAGGACTAGGTTTGCAACCTAAGAAGAGTACCTTGTGGGCTGAATGATCCCTCCATCCCTCAACTTATTCATTTCTTCTTGCATCTTCAAAGAAAGGAGCAGATCGATGGGCATCTATTTTTACCTAAAAGGCTTGGCATTATATTCAAGAGGAATCTCATGTTGGAATAATATTCCCTGTATTCCTTCAACTTAGAGTAAGACCAAGCTAGGCAGTCTTGATATTTATTCAGCAATTGAATATAGTACTACTTCTCTTCCTTTCTGAGATTTCTTCCTCACCAAATTTTACGTGACTTTTCCTTTGTGCCCAGGTCATGCTCTTCCACATCTCTTGAAACCAACATACTCTTTTTAATGATGCAATCAACATTGTCAAAGTTTGACTCAAGAGCCACCAATTCTCTGGGAATCATGTTTTTCTTCAGTTGGATGATGTCTTTTCTGAGTAAAGTTTCCTTTCCTTTAGCAACACACACCATTGGTTCCCAATCTATATTTTGGTCAGAAAACTTGCCTTGGTTTTGCAGAAACCATTTCACCTGTGCATCATCATTAAACACTTTCCAATTTTTAATGTTATCAGGGACACATGGCCTTATTATTAATTCAACATCATACTCAAAAAATGGAGACACTGTATAATTCCCAATTCTGGATCCTAGCACTGCTAACTTGTCTGCAACAGTATTAGACTTTCTATCATGGTGCACAATATTAAAAGGGTCCAAAAATTCAATCAAATCCCAAACTGCATGCTTGTGTTGTTTCATTCTCTGATTTTTAGTAGCATATAGTTTTCTAATTTTCTTGACAATCAATTTTGAATCCCCTTTGACAATGAAATCCTTTATACCATATTTCCATGTAATTATCAAGCCTAATAACAATGCTTCATATTCAACAATGTTGTTAGAGAATTCAAGGTTAAGTTTGAAATAAAATAAAAACTCTTCTTGACTTGGGGAAATCATAACAATGCCAACACCATTTCCAAACTTGGAACAAGCTCCATCAAATACCAAAGTCCATGGAAAACCTACTTGTTCAAGAAATTTACATCGATCAATCTTGTGATCCTGTCCATCAACAAACCCCACAAATTTATCTGCATCTACATCAACATATAATACTTCATAAGAAGCATTATTTGGATCTTCAATGAGGTGCAACATTTTCTTCTCTCTATACAGCTTTACAAGGCTGCCTTCAATTGGAATGGTGGTAAAATACATATCCATCTGAACACTTCCACAACACTTACTGCCCACTTTCTTGATAACACCATGCCCCTTTTGGGAGGTAAATCAACAAATGACAACATCAATTTTCAGGTTCTTACCCGGATAAGATGTAAGTTGTACCACCAAGAATTTCACACACTCTACAACTGGGACTTCTCTAAAATCCATTGCAGTACACTTTCCATAATTTTTTGTCACTTTAATGTTCAATTCATTCATATCTTCCAGAGATATAACATTACATGATCCTTAGGAGTCAAACATACAATTGTACAACAGTTTGTCTTTAATAATCAGTGTTGTAAAAAATGGATCAACATTTAACTCAGACTCAACTAAAGATGTCCCCAAGTAAACTTCAGGTGGTTCACCTATCTCCTCTAATGCTAGTGGTTTTTCTAGGTATGCAATGGTTGATAGAGGGGTGTTTACATTATTTATACTTATGCCTTGGGCACTCCTATCTTCTTCCAACCCCAAATACTCAAAGACCCTCTTCTTGTGCTCAGGAATTCTAAGCAGTTCAACAATTGGGACATAAATCTTGATCTGACCCAAGACTTGGGCAATGTTATAGGGAATGTATTTGGGAAAAGAATCACTTGGAGAAAGGTTGAAAAACTCATCAGATAGCACAAGGTTTTTAACATTTTGGGTATGGGTGGGAACACTAGTTCTACTCGAGACAGCAAGGCCTTTACCAGATTCATCTTTCTTTGGAGTCTCTTTTGGGACATTGGTGAGAACTAGGGTCTTTGGTTTGGCTTAAGGCCCTTCCCCTTTGACAACTTTACTTATTGTGTTATACTCTTTTTCTTCAGCCACAACAAAATTCATTAGTAGTTTTCTATCCTCTTCTGATAAGATTCCTCCATCGTACTTCTTAATCATTAGAGCCATTTGGTACTCAAAATCATTATTAGGAATTTCAAATGCTTATACAATATCTATTTCAAAATCATGAGAGGGAGGAAGAAGAGGTACCCAGTGAATGCAGTCCTAAAAACTTGTATTAGATCTTGCACTTATTACCTCAGTTGAAGTTGCTCGTTGTTATGAGCTTGTATAGCAGTCCGCCATGCATGCATCATCATCAGCTTCTTCAACCTACTAATCTATTTCACATGGTAGGTGGGGTAAGAAGAATTTGTCACACCAGCCCATTTTATTTGTATCTTCAACAACAAAACTATGACATTTAGAGGATCAGGAACTACTCTATTTTCCCTAGCTTAGGGTTATCTACTTCCCATGGGTTCTTTACCTCTGTCATTAGACCTCTGATCATTTCTAGGATGATATGAAAGTCTGTCTTTTCCTTATTTCCTATGCTGACCCTGAGAACCTTTTCCAATTCCTTTCTCTACCCTCGCTATCTTGTAAGAGATTTCTTTGATAGCCTTGACCAAAGTCCTTACAACTTCCTCTACATCCAAAACCTTACTTGATTGAGGCTTCTCAGGGTTGATCAGTTTAACACCCTCCCTCTTAGGAGGTTTTCAAACTTCTTTAATGTCATTCTCAATTTGCAGAGCCATGGTAAAGGTCTGCCTCAAAGTTCCAGGGTTCTTATCCCTCAAATAGTAAGAAGCTTTCTTATCAAATACATCTGAATAATTTATCAGACATGATTCATCACATGGCCTCAAATTAACAGGCAATCTTCTCAATGTTTTGTTAAATCTAGTGTTGAAATCATGCATTGATTTATGAGGATTATTTTTTATATTTTCAAACTCTTATAAAAGAAACCTAGGGTATTTTTTATCACCATACTACATTCTAAAATTATTCTTCATCTCTGTCCAGGAGTCAATGGAATTATCTGGCAGAGATTTATACCAGTCCCTTGCATCTTCTTCTAAAGTATGGATAAATAATTTAATGTATACATCCTCAAAATCTATTTCAAAGGTCCTCCATCATATTGAGAAAGAGTTTCAAATGTCGATCACTAGTTATTGCATTATTTCCTTGAAACTTAGGCAATCTATTTCTTACATCATGTGGCATAGCATTTGGATAGCCAACCATGCCTCTAAAACTGATGGGACCAAAAGTATTAATGAAAAATGGAGGTCTAGGTGGAGGATGAGCCATATTATTCTGAGGAGGTGATCTTACAGGAGAAACAAAATGATGAGGAGTGAGGGGTCTGTGTGGTACAAGGATACAATTTTTAGAATGACTACCCTCTAAAGGCTCTGTCTCTTGGAAATCTCTATTAGATTTTCAAAATAGAGGGGAAAATTGAGAAGAAAATGTTTCAAATACAGATGAAGGACCCTCTCCAGATGGAGAATTAAATTCAACATAGAGACTACCTGATTCAGAAGCACTTAAGGAAGTACTACAATCTTCAATCACAGGCTGATCACTTTCACCAATGGAGATCTATTTTCTTGATGCTTGATCTCCAACAACCTTCCAAATTCTTCTTCTTCTGAATTATAATTTCTTAACTCTTGAAACAACCATCTACTAGGATCCTTGGCAAAGAAAGAGCTTCTTCCTTCTATTTTTGCAGATATTAATGAAAAATATCACTCGATATAGGTTAAGAAACTAGTATTTATAGAGAATTTAAACAACATGGAGTCACCATGAAGGATTTTCACCTTAGTTTGTGAAAATGCACTATGAAAGACCTATAAAATGTTTTTCAATACCAGATTCATGCAAATCTTATAAGATCTACTTTTATTTTACCCAAATTTATCAATGATGATACAAAACTTAGTGCAATAATTGTATAAGCTGGAAATATTTTGCACTAAGAACTAACAACTTTAAACAATTCTTACATATCTGAACAAATAATGATGTTTCAATGATGTATTTACAATTTAAAATCTATAAAAAACATTACCAGGGTTTGTACACGTGAACCTTTGTCCAAATACTATAAAGAGTCCCCGACAGTGGCACCACGAGTGCTGGTATCCAAATTTGTTCTCCCTTTCAATCTGAGAAGCAACATAGATTGGACGTGGAGCTTAGAGACAGATAGATCATAGTGTGTGTCACTTTGTAGTCCGGGAGGAGATCTAACTGGTCCTTTATTACTCAGATTTGTGGAGAGATGGATAACACCTATAAGAGGATTTGACCTGTCCTCACTACTTTAGGCCATGTCTCTTCGACCAGGGTGATAAGACCCTTAGTGTAACCTCTGTTTGATGAAGGAGATGCAGATATCCTTCTTTGGAAAAAATTATATGAAGAGAACCTTGGGGAAATATGGTCAATACTCCATGATTTAACTCTTAATAGTTGTCACTTCTAAACAATGGAGATACATTCAACAAAAGGCAACGGTTACTGAAGACATTAATAAATCCTGATTGTTCTGCATATTTTTGTAAGTAGATTTTGTTCCTTTGTTGATACACAGGGTAGAAAAGGGTAGTTCAGGGTGGATTAATGGTTTTTGAATTATTTTGGGGGGAGATGAAGTAGGAAGAAGTTGATTATACCAGATCTTTCGAAGGGACTTCACAACAATGAACAACTTCAACAACAAAAAGCTTCAGAATAGTTAAGACATTCCTTCAACTGGAAGGTGTGCTTAAATGGAGGCCTAGATCATCACGTTTTCACATAATATTTGAGACTCAAACATAAATGATCTAATTGAAAGACTCAATTAAACACCAAAGTCTCTGATCAATCACGTCTAAGGTACACCCAAAGATAGTGAATTGATTTTAAATTTGTTTATCTAATCCAAGATGAAGGATCTTCTTGAAATGAAATTTCAAATACCATTAAACTGTAAAAGGGACGAGATCTTGTTTGATTTCACAAAAATTTCAATGTAAGATTGTAATAGGAATGAAAGAAACTATTTGTAGACATTCTAAAACAAAGTAGACATAAATTTCTAGAGATTGGACACAAATTAATTTCAAAATTGCTTAGATTCATCAGTAGGGGAAATATTCTAGAGAAATATTAGTGCTCATCAATGGCTATACATATAAAACCAACTTAACATAATAGAAAATCTAAAACAGAAGAAAATAACATGTTATCTCGGCTTTGGTCTCTCACGAAGACTAATTTCTCAAATTTTCTCTTAGGAATTTAAAGTCCAAAATTTTGCAAGAGTATTTTCATTACAATTATACATTTCACTCACTCAATTTTTCCCCCAAAAGAGAAGAATATTCAAGGGACCTTTTCTTGTTACCAATTTGTTTTAAATAATGACGTTTAATAAATTCAAATCCAAAATCTGCTAGGTGGACCAATTATGAACTGATCACGTTTCTTGGGCCCTTGATTAATGACTAGGAGCCATGCCACAATGTTATGGCAATCCTTCCAATCATGCCAATTATATCATGTGAGAAATCCCCTTTTTAATCATTTTATAGAGACTCTGCAGAACTAGATATGACAAGTAATCGTTTTCACTCTCGACACAACACCTTTTTCATCTTTTGCAGCTTCACTTTAATCATTTCATCTCTTTTCCTTCTTTTTCCTCTGCAATTTTTCCCCACATCCATTTCCTCTATAAATTCTCATTTTTACGAGTGCCTGAGCAATTACCACTTCAAAATATCAACCTTAACAATCCTTGGAATCACAATTTAAGTTTCAAATCCATTCAATGTACCTTATAGACAGAGACAAAAAATAATTTCATCAAAGTGCGATGAAAAATAGTGCGTACTCACATCTCCAGGAGTCTTGGAACAAAAATGGTAGAAAATCAAGTGAAATACATAGTAACCATTGATACCCCTTTTCCAATTTATATCATAGACATCCATGTGTTTCTTTGGTGCAATTTTATAGGAGAGACACAAAGGAAAGTCCCAAACAAGTGCGTGCCTTCCACATGCCCTAGGCCCAAGAAAAATGCCTTTTGGACTTTGAAAAGTCTCAGTGTAAAAGGAGCTAGCGGAAGCCTCCACGTGTCTCAATGGTGAATTTTGAGATGGCCCCCAAAAGTAGAGACCCCAAACAAGTGCGAGCTCAACATGTGTTTCAGTGCAACAAAGTCTATTAAGTAATTTGAAGGTTCAGTGAAAGGCGCTATGTGTCTAGGGTCCGAGACAGTTTCCTTCTGCCATTTAAAATTCCTAAAAAATGGAGGAGTGAGTGGAATCCTCCAAGTGTCCTCCTAGTGCTTATTAAAAATAAAACTTAGGGGACAGTCCCTAAACATGTGCGGTCCCTCCACGTGTCCCAGGCCTTTCAAAATTGTTTGAAAATTCTAAGTATGGGAAGACCTGGTGGAAACCTTCACGTGTCTTCATGGCGTAACTTCGAGATGGTCGCCAAGAGTGGAGTCCCTGAAAAAGTGCGGGATCTCCACATGTCCCAGGCCTTAGAAAATTGCTTTGAAAATTTTAAGTACAAAGTGGAGCTGGTAGAAGCCTCCGCATGTCTTCCTATCACAATTGTTAAGGTGGGACCTTGAGATGGATCCTCAAATGAGGGCCAGCCCCCCACGTGTCCATGGCCCACCATAATTATACTGGCTACATGAAATTGTTTTCTAAGTCTATGCAAAGCAACAGAATCCTCCACGTGTCCCCCTAGTAAAATTCCAAGGCCAAACCAAAAGGTGAATTTTCAAATGAGCATCGTTCTTCCACGTGGACAATTTTTGGGTTGAAGTGAGCCTTAGAGTTTTTAATGTTCCCCACTGAGCCACATCCAACCAAAAAGGACCACGTTTCCATTGATGCAGATATGTGAATTTGACAGGGAAAAACACACCCGTCAAACCATAAAAATGTAGGAAAACCACCATTTGAGCCCGGAAGTGAATCTTTCTTCATAAACAGAGAGTTTGGAAATGATATAAGGCTCAAATGTGATGCTCCAAGCCACATCCAATCATGTTTCTATAGATATTTGGGACAAAAAAGATAGGGACAACAAAACATGACTGTGGAAAACAGAAGAAAAGGAAAAGCCCAAGTTTTACAACCAAGTAACAGACTCTTCAGATGGACAGAGCAACGAAAAAAAATTCTGGACCTTTAATTGATCCTTGACCAAGGAAGGGACTGATCATGCCAACCAAATGGAGGATAGAGTCTTCAAGCATCAATACAGGGAGATAGAAAACATGACAGAGGCCGCAAACTGAGGAATTTCAATGAAAAATGGGGAAAAATTAATTTGAGCACCAACAGATGCCATGACCTCTACCCTAGGTACCATTGTTCTCCATGTCCACGTGGGTCCTCGAACTATCCTGGAAATTTTCTACATCCTAGAAGGGGAGTCCCAATATAACTTGATGCTCGTCCGACCCTGGATCTTTTCCATGGGTTATGTCCCTTCGACTTTACATCGTTGCCTCAAATTTGAACACAAGCGATATAATTACACCATCCCTTCCGACCCATCACCTTCCAAGACATGTAACATGTTATATCAGCCCAATGATGTGCTTGTACCGTTCAAGGCATCTGTCACTATCACTACTTCACCTTCACCCACAAGCCCATCCACCAAAACAACCACTACCTCTACTGCATCTAACCTTGATTTCACCAATGCAGTTGTAGCCTCTACCGCTAACGCACTGGTTTCCTCATTATCTAGCAAGCCATCTATCCCTGCTACCCACATACCAACTACTAATCCTGCAGAAGGTGTTCTTCAATGCCTCACTCTGAGGGTATACCGCATATACAATATCGACACCTTCCTCACCCCACAAGGGTATGGGAATCTGTGTCAACACCCCGGCTATCAAATCTGCATCAGTGATGTTTTTCCTTATGGACCTCCCCACCTTCACACCAATCTAACATATGGGAGACTTGATATTGCCACATATAAACCCAAACCTCCATCCCAAGCCCAACCATTTTTTTCTGACCTACACTCCCTCACTAACCACCGCTTTGCTCACACTTTCCTCCACCGGTGCGCATGGAAAGGATTTAGCTTCAGGTTTTATGAACAAGGCCGCCATACTGTCATTTCATGTACCTATCATAAACATAATGTTTGTAGCGGCATTGGTTTTGATGCTCCACCCTCCAAGAAGGTTTGTGTGTCAACCTTATCGAGGATGGGAAATCTTCCCCACCTCATTCACCTACATTACCATCTTCACCCACGAAGTCCATAGATCCTGAATCTATTCCTCCTAACTTTTTTTCATAAACACCATTTTCCTAAGACCACTGACCTATCAATGTGATGGTGAGGCTCCCTCTTCTCTCCCATTCCTTTATCTTGACATGACCGATGATGATACACCTTCTATTAACATCATTTAATGCCAGGATGATGAGTCCATCCTCACCTACCTTGGTGTGGAAGACTCCTATATTCATCAATCATTACCCTCTGAGACTCAAACCATGTTGAACGAATCGACCATAGAAATAAACATTGACACTCAGGACGACCCACACATTCTAAAGATCAGCCAACCCTTAGATGCTACTGAACAAGAAGCCTTCACCTATTTCCTTTGGGTCCACGGAAATGCTTTTGCCTGGTCCTACGCCAATGTGCCCGGTATTGACCCAAAAATCGTGATCCACAATATCGTAACAATTCCTCATGCCAAACCTATCCAACAAAAGATACGGAAAATGCATCCTCACATTTCTCTTTTGGTCAAGGAAGAGCTTCAACACTTTCTCTCAGTTTCATTCATCCCACCCATTGACTATCCCTAATGGATTTATAACATCATTCATGTCACAAAGGTGATGAGGGGACTCCGCATTTGCACAAAATTTTGTGACCTCAACCTAGCTTGTCCTAAAGATGACTTTCTCCTACTAGGAATTGACCAACTAGTTAATCTCACTGTTGGCCATGAAATACTATCACTCACGGATAGTTTCTCCGGTTACAATCAAATATTACTAGCTCCAGAAGATCAACACAAGACTTCCTTCATCACCCCTTAGGGTAACTTCTGCTATCGAGTCATGCTTTTTGGCCTCAAAAACTTTGGTGCTACATATCAGTGAACCATGAATTAAATCTTCATGACATCATGCATCACATATTGGAAGATTATTTAGATGATCTGCTTTCCAAATCAAACATTGAACCAAACACTTTCCCGTCCTTAAAGTCATCTTTGACTATCTCATCAAGTATTATGTTCATCTTCAATAAACGAAGTGCGTCTTTCTAATACTTTCTGGAAAAATCCTGGGTTTCATCGTTTCTTTGCGTGGCATAGAGGTCGATCCTTCTAAAGTCAAGGATATTCCTGAAATGCCTCTTCCTACTAATCTCCATCAACTTCAAAGCCTACAAGGTAAGCTACAATCTATTCATTGTTTTATCTCACAACTTTCCGACCGTTTTCAACTATTTCATCATTTTCTCAATAAATACATTTCATTCAAATGGGATGATGAATGTCGTAAAGCCTTTGAGGCCTTAAAACAATACCTTCTTCAACCACCAGTACTCATTCCTCCTAAGGATGACCAGCCATTTTACGTATATATTTCCATAACTAACCCTTCTTTAGGTGTCATGCTCACTCATCGTGACGACCAACACTGAGAGCAAGTGGTTTATTACATAATCCGTACCCTTATGAACTATGAAACTAGATACACCCACACCGAAAAACTCTTCTTAGCCTTAGTTTTTGTCGCCACCAAAATCCATCATTACCTACTCAATCACAAAACCTTCATCATTACTAATACTTTCCCACAACACTATATGTACGCAAAACCCTATCAACATCAATGTACTGTGTGGTGGCTTATGATTCTTACTATCCTCAACCTCAAATTCATTCATCAGAAGTCCATTTAGGTCTAGGATATCACTGAACAACTAGCTGACACAACTATTTCTAGGAATCAACCATCTAACTTTGATTTCCCAGATGAGTCTATAGCTACCCTTTCCCTAGACGACCCTACTTACAAAATGATAGTCTTCTTCAATGGCTCCAAGTGTCAACATGGGGGTGGGGCTGGTGTTATCCTCATCCCCATTGAGGGTGAACCTGTTCCTTTGTCTTACAAACTCAATTTTGATTTTACAAACAACATTGCAGAATATGAAGCACTCATATTGGGTCTCCAAGCTGCATATGCCTTAGATGTTAAGACAATCAATATCTTTGGTGATTCTCAATTGGTCATAAACCAAGTCAATGGAATATACCGGTGTTGTAATGAGATCCTTCAAAGTATAAACATCATGCAGATATGATTTTGACCACCTTTGACCATTATACACTTCAAATCACCCCACGTTCTTTGGATACCACCTTTGACCACCTTTGACCACCTATAAATTTATGGATACCATGAATTGCTTGGCTTCTCAGATACCTGCTGACTCTAAAATATTTTTCACCATACAAAGGCTATAATCACCCTCTTATTTACCTCATGAATTTTACTCCATAAAAACCATTTACCCTAACCCATGTGACCTTTGGTAGAAGAAATATGCATACTATCTTTCCCTTTCCATTCTACCCACCGATCTCACTTGTACTAGACAATGTTCTTTTCTTAAAAGTGTTTACTGTTATGTCATCATGGGTGGTCTTCTTTACAAGCGTGGTTTCAATGAAATTCTCTTACGATGCCTTACAAGTTTTGAAATTCCTTACACCATTAAGGAATTCCATGATGGAATTTGTGGAGGTCACTTTAGTGGTTTGGTTATCGCAAAACACATTCTTCACCTAGGCTATTATTGTCCAACCCTAAACCACGATAGTTGTGATTATGTCAAATATTGTGTAAAATGCCAACAACATGATAATCTTCATCACACACATATTCACACCTTACAGGTCACACAAGACCTTTGGCCTTTCTCTCAATGGGGTTTGGATCTTATCGGTGAGATCAACCCCCATTCTTCCTAATGCCACCAATGGATCATAACCACTAGTGAATATTACACTAAATGGGTAGATGTCATTCCTCTCATTTCTACAAAACCTGAGAAAATATGTGAATTCATCAACCATCATATCATTTGTCGCTTTAGTGTTCCTCACCGCCTCATCATTGCTAATGGAAAAAAATTCAACAACAAAACCCTATGCAAACTATGTGGTGCTTTTAACATCCAACTCAGTTTCTCATCACCTTATTACCCGCAAACCAATGGTCAAGCCGAATAAACCAATAAAACCTTGAAAAAAATTCTTATGAAGGTAGTCAATGATACAAGGAAATATTGGCATACGCACATCCCTTTCACCTTGTGGGCTTATCATACTAGTATTCGCACTTCAACGGATGCCACACTCTTTTCTCTGGTCTACGGTACCAAGGCTATCTTACCTCTCGAAGTTCAGATTTCATCTCTCTGCATCTCACTATAAGACATGCTTAATGACAATGAATTTCACCAAGATCATTTAGCACAACTTGAGTTATTAGATGAACCCCTTCTCAATGCTCTTGACCATCTCCAAATTTACCAGAAGAGTATCAAATGTGCATATGACAAATGTGTTCACGAACGAACCTTCGAGGTTGGCAACCTCATCCTTAAATAAAATCAACATGTAACTAAAGAAGAGAAAAGTAAATAGGGAAAAATTTCTCCTAATTGGCTTGGACCTTATATCATTACCCATGCCTATGGATCATGTGCTTATTGTTTGTCTTCACTCAATGGTAAACCAAAACCTGAGCCCCTTAATGCCTTGCATCTTCAAAAATTTTGTCTTTGATATTGAGTCCTATATCACTTTCTGTCAATTGATTTCTCGTCCCTTGAGTGTTGTTCACCTTCCATATTACCCATTTTTGAGGATCCTTGACTAAAAAATAATCATGTGATTCCTGTCACCTTTCATCCCTATCTTCAATATGAGTACCATGGCTCTACTCATAGGATGATTCTCATGGATACTTTTCATCTTCTTCAAAATGGAATCCTATGTTCGTTCATCACTCAAAACCACCTCTTTCATAGTTAATCTAAGTTGTGTGTTATGGTCATGTCTTCTAAACAAGAACCTAATCTTCCTTTATTGTCTTTTCCATGACTTAAACGAACAAAAACAAAAGGGATACAAATCCTTGAGTCAAACTTCTAGCAAATGATGACTCCCTCAAATGGGACATCTCTTCACTCTAATTCCACCACTATAAATAGACTACTCCCTTGAAGGAGAGCTATATAAGGTCATTACAAAATTGTAATAAATATATAGAATCTTCCCACATCGATCAGCTTCACGAAGACCTAAAGGAGATAATATACGCATCCCATATAGACCTCCCACATTGATCAGTCTATTAAAACAAACAAATGAAGGAAAAATATGAAATTTTTATCATGGACTTGCCTATTTTTGATTCTGGGTTTCTTTTTCTGAAAGACACACTTTCGTACACTAAGTTATGTTACACCACCCATTCTCACCTCCTTTCCTTTTTAGCCTAATTCCCTCGTTACTCAAGGGACTTGCGGCAAACATGACATTTTGTGATTATGCAACTTTCTTTACCCTTAGAATGGTCCATTACGAAACGCCTTTAGGGTCCTATGTTCATAAGCCCCTCTTAGGTATGGTTGAATCCTTAGGGTTCTTATCAATTAAGTGGCTCTTTTACCACCTCTTACCATTTTCCTTCCTCATTACTTATTGATTATCCTATACAAGACCATATTATCGATACTTATATTTAAAAACCACTCAGCCATGCTTGTGACCTAAACTCAACCATGCATGTGACCTACACTCAATCATGCCAATGACCTACATTCAACAATGCCTAAGACTTACCAACCCATTCTTCTACTCCATTCTAATCTTCCCTAGTTTATGAGAGAACTAAATCGGCCTGAGGTCCCTCTTCACCAGGACTATGTAGGTAGCACTCCGAGGGCATAGGGCCCTTTGAGGTTATTTCAGCCACTCTCTACCCTAACCCATTCCCCCTTTTCCATTACTATCCACATTCTACCCTAGTTAGTTTCCTTTCTATGTCAATAACTAGAAATTAAACCAAACAAACAGCAATTAGCAAACATCACTATAAACCATTTTTCCACACATCATCATAATGTTCATTAATTTCCACAATTAACAAATATTTGGAAATTTCACACATAACATGCATATCTATCATCATTTGTTTCCTTTATTACCAATAACGTGGAACTTAAATCCAAACCAAAACTTGACTCTACCATGCCTAAACTAAACTGACTTGATCTATGCCTAGGACCTGACTCTAACCATGCCTAAACTAAACTGACTTGATCCATGCCTAACTTGACTCGATCCATGCCTACGACCTGACTCGATCCATGCCTAAACCAACCCGACTCCATCATTCCTAAAATAACCAAACTCAATCCATTCCTATGACCTGACTCCATCCATGCCTATGACTTGACTCTATCATATCTAACTTACTTTGTTTCCATCACATGTACAACATCATCATCAAAAGTACATATACACATCATGACATAAACATCATCAACGCCATATATATATATAAATCATCAACATCTCTACATGTCTTCTCAAATATCTCCAATATACAATGTCTCAACATCATCGGCACGTAGGCCGGTATCATATACAAGACATCATTGACACGCAGGCCAATATCATATATAAAAAATGATCGGAAAGCAGGTCAGTCCATATCATAGATAATCCATATACTATCCAAAACAGTGATATCCCTCACCTTTCTCTCGTATCTCTAAGTTAGTCTCTCCTGACTCCTCTGTCACTCTTGTGTGGTGCCCTGCACCCACCTCACCACCTACTATGGGCCTTGATCTAGCAGTCAATGTCCCCTCACCTGGATCTAGCCTCCGTACATTGGTGGCCTAACCCTTCTCCTACCTCTGGGATCATTGGGCCCCAATTCTCTCCACACTGTGAGTGTGGGATCGAGTCCTCTCACTCAAAGTCTGATGTGCTCGGTACTCTGCATATGAAGGGACATCTATCCCTGCTACTATCAAATGATCCTGATAATATCCCACCTCACCCAGGGCATTCCTAAATCTCACCATGGGAGCTATCTAAGGAGGTGTCATGGGTCTCACCGCAACTTGTGTACTCTGCCTTATCAATAAGGGTCTCTGACCCTTTACCTGTACCTGTACCATAGGACCCTGTCCCTGAGCCTGTCCTCCTGCTTGTGTTAGTGTAGGTGATTGCGTAGAAATCTGGGCCTATAAGGCCACAATCTGTGCTTGTGTAGTGGCCAATTGACCCTGCAACCCTATCACATGTGCATGTAGGGTGTCCACCTGCTCCCCATCTCCGGCCCCACCCTATGCGGGTACCTACCCTTGTAATGATGTAACATGGGCTTGAAGGGCCACCACCTGTTCCTATAACATGACCACCTCTGCTTATGACCACGTTAGCTATCCCTGTAAACCTGTAACCTAGCCCTGTAAGGCAACCACCTATCCCTGTAACATGTCCCTATGGACTATGAGGGTGGTCACGTTTGACAGTCCTGGTCTGGGTGGCGCTACTCCCAGTTGAGCTACCTACCACAGTCTATATATGTCAGTGCACCTGACATCATCAATGTGTCGGTCCACTGGTGCCTCCTTCCACCCTGTCAACATAGTAGATCATGGAGGGGACATCAGCCTCTCGACATCATCCCTCCTATACTATGGGAAGGGAGGTGGTCGATCCTACAATAGCCCAAACTTCTGTCTTGCCCTGTCTACAGTTATCATCCTATGCTCTCCTGTGCGCCGCCCCTTTATTCATCAAACCAAATGCAGCTCATCTAACTCTACAACCATCCATTCATATGATGGAAAACCCACATAAGGCCTCCAAATAATGTCCATGATAGAGAACCCCTTTAGAAAATGCCTGTAATAGGCTACATTATGTGTAGCCCAGGTAGCTCGGCGTGTTCCAATAACCAACACCTAGTGCTTGTAACCCATTTGAACAAAACCCGGCTCGAGTACATTAGCTTGGATCATACCTAGTGGCCTCACACATAAAATTTTGTCATATGCGCAACAGTGGAGAAGAAAGGTGTAGCATAGGCTGAACCACCATAATCTCCTATATGCACATAACTACCTGTACAACTGCACCACGTATGCTGATGCCCAAGAAAATCGAGTCCTCTCTTCAGTCATGTCATGAAGGACCCCCATCAATACCCATGGGATTATCCCACCCTCTACATTTGGTAGTGTGAAGAAACATATTGCCTCCATAATCAAAACTACTAGCCTCATCTCATCTAGATGGGCTACATACATCTCACCATCGCTCATACTAGCGATTGTGGAACCTTATCTCCACCATACCCCTTTCCAAAACATGGTTAGCATCAACTCCTCGAGAGGCCTCTAAGGAGATAGAATACACCTGCATTTTCTAACTATTGGTAGCCACAAGATCCTGATACACATCCTACTAGGGTGACTGTGATCTCATCTCATCAGCAAATGGAAGGTATTGGTCACTGCAGTCCCATCTGTTGATGACTGTAACCAACAAGACGCGGATCCCATACTTTATTCCTGTGACGTTTCATGCCTATCAAGTCAACATTCATCACGTTCCTCCACTCATCGGTGGTGAAACTCAATCGTACCTATAGCAATAAATGAGGTACATGGTCTTTCATCCACAGCTTCTCTCTATCCCGCATCCATCACATTACAAATATTTTTCAACTTTCCTGTAACCAACACAACCCTCTAAACCCCAAACCTAAACCCTCTAACCTATAGCCCAAACCTAAACCCTCCAACCTAAACCCTAAACCCCAAACCATACACACCCTGAACCTAAAACCCTTCAACCTAAACCCCCAACCCTAACCAACATACACCCTAAATTCTCTAACCGGTGCCGGTCACTCCTGACTGACACTAGTCCATGATAAACTCGCATTGGATCTTCAATCTTGATTGATGTCTGTATCTACCGTCTAATTTCAACCATACCTCGACCGACATCAGTCACTATTACTGTGCCCAAACTTGAACCCCCAATTTTCTTCCCCCAATTTCTCCTAGACACCTACCCAAAATTCCCCCAAATCCCTCCCCAACCCTATTCAACCTACTTATGCCTTTTCCCACCCCTGGTCTCACCCATTTTAACCACCAAATTAAAAATTCTCTACCCTAATCCCACCCCCTGACCCATATTCCCTTCTACATTTAACAACAATCCATAGAAAATCTTAGCTCTTACCTTTTCTTGGCATCGTCTCTGCGGTGGCACATCTGGCTGTTGTGTTGGTGGTCCACCCGACCCCTCTCCCACCTCCGCCATGTAACACCTCTACCTCCAACCTCTCCACCAATCCACTCACTCTTCCTGATCTTGTGGTCCCATCTACCTGACTCCTCTCCCCACCTAGATCTCTCCACCTCACCTAGGTATGGTCCCACGTACTTCTCTCATGATAAAGCACAGTTGGTTCAACGCTCTGTCATTTTACAAAATTTAAAAGTGTATAAATGAATCTATATAGGTCAATTTTTTCTTTTTTATACCCAAATTGACTTGACTAACATCGGTTAGGTCATGCCCTAGTCAATCGACGTCGGTCATTAACTAACTAACATCAGTTATTTGCCATACCCCTTTTAGTACCTTCTACCCATTTTTACCCACCTTTACCCCACTTGCTACCTTCATGACCTTACCCATCATTATTTCCACCTTCATACCAGCCTACATTACCTCTCCCTATCCTTAATTATGTATGGGAACTTGTTATTTTACCCGTACCTCAGCCCTACCTATTCCGTGACCTAGCTACTTGGACCTGAAACATTTTTAGTGACCTGTGAACTCATGTGCTCGCTATACCTTGCGACACTGTTACCCGTGTTGTTTGATCTAATGACATTACCTTTCCTGTTTTCATGTTGTTTATCCTAACCCAAACTATGGTGTATCGAAACATACCTAAACAAATCTACACTTGACCTACGTTGTGTTTTTACACCATATCCTATACCTTGGATACCAGAATCACTTCAACCTTGTTCAGATAAACCTATCGACCTTGGACAATGTAGAGTTTACAAGCTCTTCAACATGGAACTGTGTCACAGTTTATACCATGTCTGTGTGTTTTTTACTGCCACTACCTTTGACCCTAGCCCATTTACTTGTTTGCCTATTTTTGACCTCTACCCTTTCCCACATTCACCCACATCTACACTCCTTTTCCCTACATCCACATTTTATCAATTCACTCATCACTTCCATCTTCCACCTCACCAGTTTATGGTTTGAGGGGGATCACCTTCATCCATACATGGAATACCCACTTCTTATTTTTGTCAGCATCACTTACCAATACAAGCTATGTGACAAAAAAGTGAAAATGTGTACACCTAAATTTGGTTACATTCCCCTTAGCCCCTGATTGGATAACCAACTTAAACATGAGCACCTAACCATGGCCCCCTTTTACCCCACATTAATAATTAATTTAATTATTTTAATTAAATTAATTACCCATCCTTACAATATCCATTATTTTATTACCTTAATTGACCTAATTCCCACCTCACCCTAGACCTATTCTTGGCATGTTTCCATAACTAATAATAACTAAGTCTTACTTTCCTTAATGAGATAAGATATGGTATAACCCTAAAATCAATCCATAAAATATCTCTAACCACATTCTCGACCATTAGAAGGGAAGCTTCCGTTCTGATCCATGATAACAAACCAACTTGGCCTAAGAAATTAGAAATATCTACCATTTTCAGTAAATCTAGGGAATCCCACATTAACTGACACTGGTCATCCCTACACCGACACCGGTCAAGATGGAACCATTGTCGGTTACCATTTATTCACCTTAGCAACCTTGTTTGATAGGTTGGCACATTCGAGACTAGAGGAGAACAATATTAGAGCTGCATGCAAGAAAAACCAACATCTTTCGGTACATCCAGGAATCTAGAACCATCATCCAAAGAGATCTAGGAGCATTGCACCCAAGGTAGCATTCCAAGAAGCACTACCTCAGCACCAAATACCATTCCTATGATCAACCCTCACCTCCATTCAACCATCGAACCTGCATCACAGTAAGTATCTTGTTAACTAACATTCTTCTATTTTTGTTCCAGTAGGCTTTGTTACTTCTGTTATTAGTTTCTACTTGAAATCTCACTTCCCCACCATTTATCTCCATACAAGTTTGATCATTCCTTCACCCACACCATAAAATCACCCATACCTGACCGATAGACATCTCTAATTATTTCCAACACATCCCTAGACTTACACCCACTCCTCACCATCCCTGAGTCAGTCTTAGACAAATCCCTAAACCATGAAATATTGAGTTATTGAAAATCCATAGTAACCTTCGTCGGTTATTTATAAACCATCATCGGTCATACAAGACCAACACCGGTCTCTATTTTTTATACCTTTCCCAAAAACAAATCCAAACAACCTCCTACCAATTGACCTAAATAACCCAGAATCAGATCCTGACCAGACCCAGTACCTTGACAGTTACCTCCTCTTTTAGATCCAACTATAACCTAGCCTGTTGTGGTTCGATTTTCTTATTGTACTTGAATGAGATACCTAAATAATATTCAACTACAGTAGGACTTTATTTATTTGTCACATTAATTTGTTTTAAACATTGGATTAAAAACCATCTAGGAAGTATCACACTTCTCAAAACTAGCATACGCTAGGAAATCCACTATCATATATCATTTAACTTTTGTTTTGAGGTTTTTTTTTCTATCATAGGTAGTTCCTTCCAGCCAAAAGGAAGCTCTCACAATCGGCACTGGATCAAGAATTCAAAACACACACAACAACCATCAACCAACCCATTTAATAGGTATTCCTCATAGCCCATAACCTTATCTATTTTGTCATTCAAAAACATAAAGAAAACGGTGAAACATCAAGATATTGAAAATGTTTTCTCCATTTATGAGGTCAAGGAGATGGATTTGGTAGTCAAATTATTAGGTTTTTATTTCAAAGGAAAGGCTTTAAAATGGTTCAGAAGCCTACGATCATGATCAATTGTGCACAACTCTTTATGGATAGTTTGGGGAAAAAAAGAAAACTTATCTCTATTAGAGCAGTTGACTATAATCAAATAGGCACCAAAAGAGCAAATGGCTGATTTCAAATTCAAATTTCAAGGGACATGGTATAGGATTCTGATTTTCATTAGACCAACTACCAGTGGAGAATTTATCTACTTATTGAAAGCTCTAAGTTATGACATAATAATAATGACACAGTTTATGGCAGGAACAACATTTCCTGAAGCTTATGACATAGCTATTAGAGAACATAATTACTTAATTTAGGTAGACAAACTTTTACCTAGGCCACTATAAGCACCCAAATTTTCACGTGCTACATTATCAGAAATGGTTCAAAATTCCCCAACGATGACTCATGTATTTTTAAAAAGTGTTCAATCCCCTTTACCTCTTTGCAGTTCATATTTATAGATTACACTACTTTATTTAGCAATTTCCTTCTTTTTTGTAACTTTATGCAATGTTTTTCATTTTTTTTTGCCTTTACTTACAAAATGGCTGCCCTTCCTGGGCAGAGGTTGTGCAACCACCACCTTGCAGGGTGGATGTTATGCAAGCATCACCCTACCTAGGCAGCGGTTGTGTAATTACCACTTGACACAGGGTGGCGGTTCCATGTGAATTGTCTGAAACTTTCCTGACATGAATTAGACGTGTGTTTTCTCATTCTAGTTCACCTCTAATACATGTTTCTTGATCAATTTGGTTTATTTTAAGATTGATTGATTCATATAAACCTCCTCTTTCACTTCTAATTGTTCATTGAGTGTTAAAATGCCTCTCTTTTTTGTGATTTGGCATCCCATTGCTGCCAAATAGCTTGGACCATTTTCCATATTGTGTTCAATAAAGTCATCACTTCTTCTAAAGAAAATGTCTTGAGATTATTTGTATATCTTTCCTAGTTGAGCCTACACAATATTTCTAGAAACTACAAAAACAAGCTCTTCTCTCTTACATTTTCTTTCTTCTTCCTGCATTACAACAAGACTAACATCAAGTTTTCATTGCTCCAGTGCTTTCTTCTTACTGATTCCTTTGCATTCCTAGTTCCCTAGACTCATGTTAACATAAAATATTGGTAAAGAAAATTGAGGGGAAAATTGATTAAACAACTATCATTTCCTCTGCACTGCTACACTAGGTTGGGGGTTGTTATTGAGTTTCTTCATTTCTTTATTTATCTCTGAACGTATGAACATTTATCAACCAGAGTAGAAGAAATAATTTTATTTATTGAAAATAGTTAGATCGTTTCCAAGAAGCTTTCACATCTTCTATAGAATTTTCTAGTGATAGATTTGTCTCTTCCTATCCTTATGGATTTGTGAGAGAAAATATCTGGAGGAAACTTGCTATATCACCATAGATAATAACAAATATATTACAAACTCTGGTTTCTACTGAATATCCTCCCATTCTATCCAGGAATTTTTAGGGGAAGAAAATCTTCTCAGAAGCTTCAAATCTTCCCGTGTGTCTTAATAGGAAGAGCATTCGATAATCCACAATTATTAATCAGAAAAAGCTTCATTTAAATTATAGTAAATTTAGTATATTGTTGCACAAATAGATTGCTACATCCGAATATTTATTTATATAGGATTATTTAATTAGGATTAGAAGAAATTTATTTATTCATTTCTTCATTATTCCAAAAAGTTCCAAGAAAGCACACAAATATTTATTTTAATTAGATTAACTACTCTGTGTTGCTTTATTTCTTTTATATTGGAAAATACAAAAACATAGTCTAGCTATTATTTACTTAGATTAGCTTCTTATTTATTTTTATACATTAAAATTACACAAATGAACACATGACCATTCAAGGACCACAACAACCAAGAACATACACTAGCGATCCTAGGGTCCCCCAACCGAATGGGACAAAACTACTCACAAAAAATTGACACGGGCTTACGTATGTTGGTTTTTTGAACATTTCAGTTGCCACTTGATATTATCTCACAACTGAACATCCTGAACATCGAAGCCAACAAATCTTGTGATTTATTGACCATCGTAGCTAATTGAATTTAGATCTCACAAAACCATGCCTCTTTCACTTATTCCATGATCTTGTCTAGACATCATTACGAGGCGCTCATTAGTTTTCATGTATCCCACAACCATTAGAGAGGATTTGTGCATAACTTGACATTGATTAGAGTATTCGTGTGGCTATTCTTATGGACCCATACATTAGACCCATTCATGTTATAAGGCCATTTATTTTCCTCGATGAGAAGATCCTGATATTGCATTTTGAGGACATTATTTTGAATTGATAGATTGTTCATCTCATTTCAACATATTTTGTCCACATATCACATATTCAATATATTTCACTACTTCTAGCCATTCACTCATTCTACATCGATTGTTCCGGCATAACCTTGGGAGGTTGAGTGTGATTGAAGGTCACACATTTATTTTCAATCATACAAATTTGTGAGCCTGATGTGAAGATATAGTCTCTTTTCATTTTCATTTCTTTCATCCATCTTATTCCTCTCCCATTATTCTGTGAGTATTTATATACCCCCCAAATATGTTGGGACAGGATTACGATAGGCCCATTTTGGGTCTGGAGGCTTATTACCGCTAAAGTATCATACCACAATCACCCTCATTATCAGGGTGGGTTGAGAATTATTATTCCAATATACCTTCACCATACACTCCTTAAGCCTCCAAAAATTCTTTGTCTATAAGGATTGAGGAGATCGATCAACCTGAATTATCCAACTCAAACAATATGACGTTCATTACAGAACATGGTTTTTGTCCACGGGTTTTGTCTAGACCTCAGATCAACATGCATTCTGATCCCTTCACTTCCTACATCTCTTCTCATGATAAGCTTATGACACGCTTTTCATGAAGTGAAGATAATTTTAATGCCATGAACCAATCTTTGGAAATAATTCAAGAGTATGTCGATGCTCTGCTTCAAAAAAATACTGCTACCCCTCCCCCTATAATGGGAAATATACCCAAAGAGGGGTGGCCACTAAGATAAATATTTATAATAGGACATCACATACCTCTACATCCTAACAATGCTAAGACCCCACCTAAAAAAAATACAATGATATCTTCAGACGATTTAATTTCTACACTTATAGACAAGGTTAGGGAGTTATAAATTGGTTAGTCATCTCATGTTTAACCATCTATTAGGAAAGGAAATATCCCTTACCATACACAAATTATAGGTTATGTGCCTTCTATGCCATCACCTTCTCTAGTTTACAGGGGCATTCCAAACCCCTAAGATCTTCTCATTAGATTGGGCACATTAGGTATGCCCCCTCACACATCGTACGGATACAAATAACAAGCACCAACTAGAAGTGCATTCTCAAACACCGTCCCAAATGGAAATATTATGTTCCCTAGTTTTGTTCCTCCCACTCTGTACCAGAGTAACATTCCCCTATATGTACACATGTATTACAAGTCACTGCAGTGGGACATGTATTATTTTCCTAGTTTATATGCTCAGCCACAAGGGATGCCTTATGCCTCTACAAATGTTTACGTTGTGCCATACTAGCCTCCCATGCCTACCCTACCTATGCATTGGGACCATATTCGAAATATCTTAAGGAGACCTTGGAATTTACTATACAAAGTTTAATTCTTCCACGACCACTTCCTAACTTGCCAAAGTTTAAAGGGGAGGGAGATCTAAATGTGCATGTCAAAGCATATACAACTACCATTTGAGAGTTATTTCCATGGGATGTACTTATAGAAAAGGTCTTCCCTAACACTCTTGAAGGAAACACTCTCAATTGGTATTAAAAGATACCTAAATCCTCAATAAACTCCTTTAATAAAATCATATCTAAGTTCATTAAGGAATTTGACATGAACAAGTTGCTAAGAATGGGAAACAAGGAATTCATCCACATAAAGAAAGAGCATAATGAATCTGTTGACCACTTCATTCAATGGTGGCGGTAGGTCCTATACTCTTCAGTAGGTTCTCCCACTATGGATGAGATAGAGCTTTTTGATATATTCCTCCATTCCCTTAGCTGGGAGAAAATAGAAGAATTTCAAAATTTCCCCCTTTGGAGCTACGAGGAGGTATTAGAGGGTGATATCCACATTGATCAAGCGGTAATAGTTAATGGTTAAAAGACCTACGGTTCAAATGGGAGATTGATCACTCCATCCCAAGGTAATTAAAGTTACCCTAATAATTCCAACAACAATCATGGATCTAAGGTCCTCAATAAGAAATGTGGTGTTACAACAGACGAATTCACTGATCAATCCAAAAATCCAAATGTTGTTAACATTTAAGCAAAAATAATGTCAATAACAATATGGACGAAAATAATCAAAGGAGTAATTCAATCAACGTGGTGGATTTTAATCGTCCTCCACCTCTGCAACAATTTCAATCCTAAGACCCCAATTAATACCCAAAATGGTATCAAAATCAGTATCAAAAGAAAGGATAAAGGCCTCTGAACATTAATTATAACAACAAACATTTGAATATCATCTAGAACTTTGTACCAAAACAAAATGCGAATCAAATACCTCGAGATTATGATTCTAACCTTTACTATGATTTCCATAGGGTACAAGGGTATGATTCTAGAACTTGTCGAGACTTTAAAAAGTTCATACAATGCCTACCAAAGGACCAAATACAACTCTTTTTCGAGATGTTTTTTGAAAATTCTACAGCGCCAGAATACTAGCATGGGGCCGGTTAACCCCCAAAACACTCCTCTTAGCATATTTAGTGACCCTCTTCCTACGCATCCTGACAATACAAAATAAAAAAAAATGGTAAAAAAATGGTAACCCATTGGGAAACAACAAACATAAATATTTTACTTCTCCAAATCCACTGGTAGCACCTATGTTGGATGGTCGACAACAAACTAAGATTGTGGGTCTTATTGAATTAGAAACTGAATCTCAAATTAATGTGGCTATAAGAACCTGTGATTAGTCAATGTACCCTATTACCATGTACCCGTCTATGATAGATGCCACTACAATAATTTCAAGGCTAATAGGGGTATATGATCTAATTACGTTCTTAACCAAGACCTTTTCTCACATCTCTTTTTTCCATTTTTTGATGAAATATCCCTCTCATCAATCCTCTTTGTTAGAAGCCGTGGGTCTTAGTAACTTGATTAATGTTACCCCTCCATTGTAGGCATGAGTAAACCTCATAGACATTGATGTTTATACTCCTAGGAATCCTGAAAGAGATGTTGGATTCTTCTTCGACATCAGTAAGATGTGCATTGATGCCGAGGTAGCACGTAGAGGTGAAACCATGGTTTATTTACTGGTCTAGATCTATAATAATTATATCAAATATGTAATGATTGATGATGGGGAAAATATTAATAATGTCCCCTTTTCATTCCTCCAAAATTTGGGCTACAGGGAAACCAACTGTTCCTCAACTAGAAATACGTTGAGTGGCTACGAAAGTTTCAAAACAAATCCACAGGGACCATAATGCTTCTGGTTACTCTTGTCCTAAAGATGGTTCTAACTAAGTTATAACATGATTCATGGTCGACCTTTGATCCATCAGATGAAGGAAATCCCTTCCACACTGTTCCAAGAAGTAAGATTCCTACATTTGGGCTAAGTCTTTTTCACTCAAGATGACCCAAAGCCTTTCGATATTCACCTAATCAACTTTAAAAAAAAAACTTGGGGTCCATACTGAGTTTGAATTACCCACCACTCATGTAAACAAACCTAAATATACAACCGAATAGTATAAGTTGATTCGCATGATAGAACTGGAAACCTCCATTTTAATTGAGGGGGTTGTTACAACTAAATATGAATCTATTGTTGTTGAGACAGTATCAACGGAAACCACTACTAAGATTGTTGATTTGTCGGATAACGACTTGCCTATTCTCCTTCCTTTTGTTAGAATCGATAGGGACTGAGAGGGGGGGTGAATTAGTCCTTTGATTAAAACTTTTTCTTTTCAACTTCAAACAATGAACCTGTAACCTTATCCTAGTGATTAATCAAATTTAATTGCATGCATACATGAAAAACTCATAACCTTTCTTTTATTGATATTTAGAACAAAGTACAACAACAAGAACTCAATGGAATTCAACTAAAAAATAGTAAAACAATTATCTTTCATCAATTTGTATATTACAAATATACTTCATCTTCAACAGTATACTACAACCAACTACATGCCTAGAAACAAAATCCAAGGTTTTTGGGCTATGCCAAGATATTTTCTTTTCATCAAGGGGTTTCTTCAAATGAAGAGAAGGGTTTTTTTTCTAACAAAATTTTATAAGGATATGTCATCTTACTTTTTTACACCATCAATTTACTTTTAAATGATTTGGAGACTCTTCAACTTTCCCTTGGAACTTCAAGAGACAACCTTTTAGAATCAAGACAAAAAAGAGACTCCTCATCTTCTACCTTGAGCTAAGAAAGGATTGAATAGTTATTGAGCTCATTATTTTTATAAATTTTTCTTACATTAAGGATAATTGTAGGAAAGTTATCAAAAAATTTAGGTTACTAACTATAACATCAAGAGTCATTTTTTCTTCACAACAAGACAAAAATATATTCATTCAAACTATCCTTCTTCAACTACTCAACAAGGACTATTCTCCTTTTTGAGATCTATCCAATAACCATTTCAACCTTCTTCTAATCTCATCCACTTTAAACTTACCTACTCAAATTCAGTTCAACCCTGATTCATAGAATGCTTTTTATCTTCTATACCTTAAATGCCTCAAGATCCCTTCTTCAAAAAATCCTTCTCTTCGAGTGAAGAGACAATCCAAAATTTATTGAGCTCTCAAACACTTCCACTCATTCATATTAGCACATGAAAAAGGTTAATGTATACACATCCCCTTTTGTTTAATTTGACTTGGAACTTATTTCATGTTTTCCTTGTTCTTAAAATTCACTACATCATCTTGCAAGTTTGGAACTCTACATTCATCAATACATTGATTACTACAAAAATTTTAACCATTAGCATGAGGGCAGTTAGAAAACCTTATAGGACACTATCAATACCTCTGCACACTACCTTGGATTTACCTCTTAGTTTCCTTTCCTTTTCAAAGAGTGGAGACATTACTGGATACCTATAGATAGTCCAAACATTTGACACCTGGGATGAACGATACTACTCATACCTTATACTAGTAGATTATCCACTGTGAATCTGAGAAACTTGTATGAATAATGAGAAATAGGCTTGTTCAATCCTTTACGTCACTTTCAACATTTATTGCACCCGTTAATAACTTTAAAACCACCAATCGCACCCTTGAAATTTTAGATAATTTCTTGAAAATCAATTACAAAGGATTTATCAACACTTGATAAATGCTAACACTTCCTTTTTTAATAGTTTTAAAATGTGACTGCAGTGATTTTGACAATGTTTCATGGATTTTCATTTCTTAATGATTGATAACGAACCAAATTTGACTCTCTAAAACCCTAGATCAGGGTTGTGCACAGTTTGAGACACGAGAGCAGATAAAAAGTTATTTCTTCCATACAACATTATGAATTTCACAAGTTAAAACTTTTGGAGATTCAAAAATTCTTTCTCCAAATGGTTCTAACAAAAAACCATGAAGAAACTCCTCCAATCCTTCATAGATGTCAAGAAACCAGTTCACAAGCATTTAACATGACTGTAAAAATCCTAGAAGTTTGTAGTTTTATCCAAATCTTGAATGCAATGTGTTCTTTGCATAAACATTTATGACTTCAAGGCTTGTTGAAAGAAGGTATAAGAACATACTAAGGTTTTAATTTCTTTATTAATTCTCCATAAAATTATGGTCAATAAACAATTATTGGCACAACTCAAGAATTGTACAATCCAATAATGTTCTAGTGAATTATTTCTTCTTGACATCAATTGGAATTACCATGAGTATACTAGGAGATAAAGTATGGAAGGCTTAGCATTAAATATTTCATATTTCATTTAGTTAAATGTATTATCACACTTTCTCAGAAGATCACCGTGTTCACCAAACTTGTCTTCAACTATGCAATCATTAACATAGATTGAGGGTGTAAGTTGACAATTGAATGCTTGTTCAAACATCAAACCAATATTCCTAGGATATGAAAAAACCATCAAAACATCTCTAATGAATATTATAGAGGCAAAATTAGTCATTTGAGAACAATTATTACCTTTTTCTTCTATTAGCTCAGAAAATAGTCTAGGACGACAAAACCTGTTTCACAAAAGTACTTATATCTTTTCAAATACACCTCCTTTTGACAAACCATTTTTTGCACCTTATTTATAGGAAAATTTACTCTAAAAATTCCTTCTATGATTTATTTGAAGAAGACTAAATGAGTTTTTTAAGGATAATAAGCCAGATAGCTCAAAATGATCTTTTTAATAAACCTATTTTTCTAAAACTCTCATAACTTGAACAAATGACCTAACATTGACTTGAAATTTGGCATGAAGCATCAAGACACCTTCCTCTATCATCTCCCAAAATTTATTGAAAAGGATATGTATACATTTTTATATCCCATCACATTTTAGTCATGAAAACAATTAGTTCTCAAGTCCAATTCTAAACAACATAAAAACTTGACTCCTGGAGCTGATCTGAATCAAACATTTTCCCATAAATGATGTAGATTCTCTCTTAACATCTCTCAAATTTTTTTTTCTAACTTGTACCATCTTGTTTCACTGCTTTATGGACCTGAAACCACCCTAAAAGGACACTTCCACTCAATTGCTAAAGCCCTACCTTCTTGAAACCACATGAACTCATCTTGAACCTCTCAGAAACATTTGAGAAGCCAATTCTTACATCACAGAGACTCCTAGGTCACCTAGTCAACATACCTAGATCACCAAGCCAAAACATGCCTAGATCACCTAACTAACATGACATTAATGGAATTAACATCAATGACAACAAAACTAACTCATTATTCTGACACTTTTTGAATCCTCAAACATAGGACGTGCTCTGGGACTTAGCTCTCTTCCATCCAAATTGATCTGTATTGTTGAGGTCTCGAAAGTGGAGGAAGAAGATACTAGAGATGATCAAACATCAATCTTATCTAGAAATTGTTTGATGCTCAACTATGATGGAGCGAAGTGTTGTTTTGGTGCTGGGAAAAGTGTGATGCTTACTTTCCCAAAAGGAAAGTTTATGCCTTTTTCCTTTAAGCTCAATTTTGAATGCACAAACAATGGTGCCGAGTACGAGGCCCTTCTTCTTGGTCTCATTGTATCCAAGAGATAGGGTGATTGTAATATAAGATTTTTGGGTGATTCCCAACTAGTCACGAACTAAGTTTCTGAAGTTTATGTGATTAGAGTGGAGAACTTGCAGCTCTATAAAACTGTCATGCTTAACCTAAGAAAGGGTTTTAAATTCATATCCATTGAAGCTATCCCACATGAATAGAACCTTTTAACTGATTCCATAACTACTTCCACTTCTCATTTTTGTCCAAGTAGAGATTTGGAAGATTTCAAATTCACTGTTTCAATCTAGGGGAAACCATTAATTCCAAATAGTTCCTACCAATCCAATTATAGCATACGTTGAGACTGAGAACAATCCTACCACCTTAGATTATGTGGAGAATGACAAAGCTATACTAAGTAACCTTAATGCATAAACTAAACTTCATCCCGCTCATCATAAGAGGGTTTTATCTCTCAAACCTAACTCATCTTCTTATTTTGGAGATCATGTGATGTGTCCTTTCTCATCATAATTCCTTGAGATATAAGAAGTAGAGGATGAAGGAGAAATAGAAATATGTTTGACCCTGCCTGATTTTGAGGAAAAAAATGCCTCTTTATTCATAGTGACCATCGATATAAATATTGGGACAGAGGAAGAGCCTAAGATATTAAAACTTGGTTCTTCTTTACCTCTATAAGAAGTGGAAATTCATACAAAGCTTCTTAAGGAACATTCAAAGCCTTCACATTCAGCTAAAAAGAGATGACAAGAATTTCTCCTCATGTCACAGTCCACAATCTCATAACTAAACCTAACACCATTCCCATTAAGCAAAATTTGAGATCTATGAAGCCAAAAGTGGCTCTGATGGTAAAATAAGAGGTAATGAAGCTCTTACAGGTGGGTTTCATCAAACATGTAGATTATTCAATATGGGTATCAAGCACAGTCCTTGTTCTCAAGGAGAATGAGAAAATTTGAATATGTATTGATTTTCGAGACATAAACAAAGCGTGTCCCAAGGATGATTTTTCATTGCCTTCCATTGATTTCATCATGAATACAATAACTGGATATGATTTGTTGTCTCTCATGGATGGTTTCTTAGGCTACAATCAGATTAGGATCTCTAAGGAGGATCAGAGGAAGAAAAATTTCACTACTCCTTGGGGTACCTACTACTATGTGCTCATGTCATTTGGTCTTAAGAATTCTTGTGCTACTTACCAATGAGAAATGACCTATATATTCCATGATCTTATTCACATGATTTTATAATCATATGTTGATGATCTGTTAGTTAAGGACAAGAAGCGTTGTGATCACCCTGACGTGATTTGCATAATCTTCTCTTATCTCATTAAATATGACATCACATTAAATATAGAAAATGTGTATTTAGTGTGACATGAGGGAAGTTATTGGGTTAAATCATCTCTTCACAAGTTATTATCTAAAAATGGGAATCTAATACTGTGGAAAGTATAGCCACTACTTAATATAAATAGGCTCAGACTAAAACACTGTAACATATGAACTAAAAACAATATAGAATAATTGAAAATAATTATACTAAGTGAAATAAAATCCTAAATATGTGAGTAAGGAAGGATAAATGACTTAGCTTATTAGTGAAGGATGTCACAGGTATGACAGTAAAACCCAGAGGTAGGAACAAACACTCAAAAGTCGTAAAAATTCCATAACTAGAGAATCTAGGTAGACTGAGGCACCTGGGAAGGTATTGGGGCACCCTAGGGTGCTTTAGTCTACATATGAGGTTCCCCGATCTTTGTAAATTCCCAAAATATAAATTTTACAGGGTCACAAGGTGTCTTGAAATATTACTTGTATGTTGCACTAGATTCATTGAGTTATGCCAAATGTGTTGAATAATACAATGATGACCTGAAATAAAGAAGGAAAGGTCAAAACCCTAAGAAAAATAAAAGATGCAGAATGAATGCATTGAACTGGCCTAATATACCAAACTAGTGGTCTTATAACTGAGCATTGCACTACATTTCAGACCCAAATATAGTTCTAGTATATGTGTGCATGTTGTGCCATAGGTACTCTTGTTCAAGTCACACTTTGTGAAGTAGTGAGAAATAATAACTATAGAAAATGTACTAGCATGTGTGTATGGAACAGAATAGAATCCCTCCCCCTATGTTGTTTCCGTTGATGCAGATCTCCTATCCTTGATGCATGACAATATGTGGATGCAAGTGATCTAATGGATGTAACTCTAAATGGAGTGATAGTAATATGTGATGCTAGGATCCTTATTATGGTCTTATAACTTTATATTTATAAGGTGGTTTTCTTTAATTTCATAATTAACCCTAACATGGCTGACTAGTAAAAAGATAAGGATGAAAAATGGCTATAAATACCGCCAAAAGAAGTGGGAAATTATAACATGGATCGAGGAGCCCCAGTTGGGACAAGAGGACCCAGGGGCACCTTGGTTTAGGCTAAAATGTCAGGACAATTACAAAACAAATGGATGTATATATGAAAATATGTATAAATGGTGAAATTAAAAATAAAAATAAGATGGAAAAAAGGTGGGATTAATTAGTAACTTATTCACTTGAGAACCCTCTAAATAGTAGTATAAGACAAGGCTAAATAATGCCTAAGTTGCATGATTTTGTGTCTACATTTTTCCCTGACTTTATGTTGGTGAGCGGAACACTCGATAACGTAAAGTAGATAGAGATGTGTACCTAATATCCATATAGAGTTTAGAAGAAGATGTGTCAAAGGACTAGACTCAAGCATGGAATGAAAGAAAATAAAAAATAATGTGGAGGAGCGTGGATTCTAAAGATGAAAATTTTGCATTAAAAGTGATGAGAGTGAACCTAGGGTGAAACAAGTGTGTAGCTACTATTGTATGTAGTGTACCTACATGGTTAGTATAGGAAAGTTCATGTTGTGGTGTGTTTTCATTTTTTTAGTCACTGTTGTTGTTGTTTCCCCTTATTTCATTATTTGTTTCTCATTCGGCTGGACTTGCAAGAAGAAAGCAATCAAGTAGTCAAATATGTATGTATGTAAAAATGTTGTGTTAAATATGCATGTGTATAGAAATATGTAAAGTTTGCAAATATATAATACATGAAAAGGAAAGTGTGAATGAAACATGTTCACTTGGTCCATTTCGAGAAAAAGGGTGTAGAAGGATATCATTAACTGTCATGAGTTTTTTACGCGATATCATGCCACCATGACTAAAGAAGTATAGGGAGGAAATTGTTTGTGTCCTCCAACCTTTAACCACTTCTACTAAAATGTGTGAAGAGATATTTGAACTGCTCTATTTTTTTGGGCGATCTGACACCCATAGAAAGAGAAGTGTAGAGAAACACACCCACTATAACCACCAAGCCTGTAACTACTCCGCAAAATTTCTGAAGGACACCATGTCCTGTAGAGGCCATAGATTTGTCTAAACTCATTCATTGTATGTAAACCCACAATTTCAAGGGTAGAAAGAGCACTATACTAAACTAGTGTAAATAAGTTGTGTTGGTAGAATCCCTCAATGAAGAACCCCTCTTTAGGGGTGCATGCGACATTGTTGAAAGGAGAATGTGGCCCCAAAAGGGGACCAGCTGCACTCTAACCTATAAAACACTGTCGTGTAGGGGGGAAAGGGAAAACACTTGGTATATACCAAGGCATGCAAAAAAGGGGATGGCTAGGCAAAACCATTATTAGTCCGAAAAAACATGCATGCAATAAGAGAAGTGTAAAATACGTAGACAATGTAGTAACTCCCAAAAAAGTAGCGTAAACATGCAAGCAAACAAGTAGACTGCACAAGTTGGGTTGCAAACATGGGAAATCACTCATGATGTCACAAGACACACAAGGCCATCATGGCCACAAAAAATATACAATTATGCATATAAGAAAAGGGAGAATCCCACATACAATGGAAAACAAAGTAGACAAGTAGAAAAAAACAAGTTATCATGGAAACATGTAATCCTACAAAACAAGTGTTACACATGGAAAACCCGTTAGCATGTAAGATCTATAACCAATATGTCAAAGCATGTCTAAGCAAGTAATATAATATACTAATTAAAAAATGAAACAATAGAACTTAGACGAGATGGATTTGGATGCCCCAGCTACCATTATAAGAATGGTAGAATGTGATCATCCATGCCACGTGTAGATTCCTATATCTATGATAGCACCAAAAAAAGGTGTGAACACACATGTGTGGATGATAATGACATATAAGAAAGAAGTTTAACATGTGTAATAAAGTGATAATAAAAAACACTAGCAAGAAAGAGAAAATTCCCCTAAGATAATGCAATATATTGTGGATGGATGGAAAGGAATGCAAGATGGAATTATAGGAGCAATGTGCCCCCCAAGTGGATGGAAGTGTATGCAATGAGGTTCATTTTTCCCCCTCAATAGTCAACAATGAACCATAAATTAGAGTGCGTCATTGGGAAATAGTCAAGGAGTTTTGGCTATTTCTAGCACACTATGATGAATGCGTATATGTAATGGTGATGAGATGTGACATGTGGAGAGATGTGTATGAACCATATAGCTGAAGAATATATCATGAATTGTTGAATAGATGAGTGATGATTTATTCCTTAGCATATATCACTATATAATGAATGGATTGGAAATGGGTGATGGTTTAGCCTAAAGCGTATGCCACTACAATATGAAAGAATGGAGTGGTGATGTAAGCTAAGGTATATACCACTACAAAATGATATAATGGGTGAATATTTAACCTAAGGTGTATGTCAATAATGCTGGAAATGTCGGATGAGGAAAATGCCATATGATGAATGTAAGGTCCATTTGATTGGTAAACCCTCGGGAGTTGAGTATGGACTGAGGAACTAAGGTGTGTCATAGGGTAGTGATTGCAGCGTGTATAAAACAATGTAGTATAAATGACCAAGTGATGAATAGGGTATGTACATTTGCGGTATGTGTAATGAAATGTAGGATATATAGGGTGTGTAGAATATGGAATATGTAAGATGCAGTGATAGGTGTAGATACAAAATATAGTATGTAGTAGTAAAATTTAAAGCTAGACCCATGTATAATGTAACCTAGTGTAAGTGTAGAGTGTAGGGATGGAATGTAAAGTAGAATCATATGTAATAACAAGTTACAACTAGTCTAGAATATGGAAAATGTATGCTATGAAGATGTGTGATGTATATTGTGACTATAAAAATAGGTGTAGGATGAATAATGGAATATGTAGTGCCTATGGTGCAGTGTAAGGGGATCAGTGGAATGGTAATACCTCAACAGTCAAGTGTGAAATGAAGAACAAGAGTATGGCATTGGGTAATGACAATGCTAGAATAGATGATGAGTATGCCCATGCAAGAAGATGGACAAATAACAATGCGTGTGTGCGAGAAGAAGAGGGGGATGAGGTTTCATGCCCCCTTTTAATAAATTTTGCATGAACTAACCAATAAGGGTGAAGGACGTATGACCCTTTATTGATGTTGGTGATGATATAAGCATAGGAAAATGCTTGAGTAATGGTGGTATAATAGATACATGTTGTTCGGCGGAATGAAGTTGATACGTATGTGAGGGATGGATATAATATGAATAGTGTTACATAGTAAAGTGTGTGGGTGATGGGGATTGAGGAAATGTCATGCGTGAATTGGACGACGATACCCATGGAGTAAACTGAGGTGGAGAAAAGTGGCAGGATTATGTAGTGGTCCTAGGAATAATCCTATTCCTATGTGTAGGACTAATATAATGGAGCAGTTGTGGAGAGTTTAACTGAGGAGGTGAAGTAGGTGTAGAATGCATTTTGGGAAATACCATAGGAGACATATAAGAAAGAGGAGAGGATGTATGAGAAGTGGGACTAGAAGGAATTGATAATGGAGGTGAAGGAGGGACACCGTTAATGGAAATAACTTGATTGTTGTAAATAAATTTAAGGCATAAGTGGTTTATAGAAATAACAGACTGGGATTGATGAATCTAATTAAGACCAAGAAGTAAATCACATCCTTCGAGTGTGTAGCTAATGCAAAAAGGCACAAGGGGAGTGAGCAGGCCAACTATGACATGTAACTTGACAATACTAATATTTATTTTGAACGGAAAGTGTACTTATAATGGAGGGTAACCGATAGATTATAATAAGGAAAAAAAACATTCGCTAATAGGTGGAGATGGATCAACCTTAGCAGTGTTGATGGAAGTCGATCCAATAAATTCTGGAATATGTAAATTATTTGATGTGAACGTAGTGTGGTAGTCAACGTTATAAAAAGAGATGGTGGGTGATGATTCCTTAGTGTTGGAAACTAAGAATTCAACTGCACCTAAATCTCGGGGTGGTGTTGCTTGGTATGTATGATTAGTGAATGAATCTGTGGTCTTCTTGTCACATTGGTGGGATTCATTATTAAAAAGTTTGAGTTCTTTTGTGTCCTTATTGGGAGTAGGGCTAGTAGCTTCTAGAAACTCAAGTTGTTCGTTGTTAATTAGGTCTTGGATAATTATTCAATGTTTGAGATACCAATTTGTAGAATGTCCCACATAGTGATGATAATAAAAACAATTTTTTTCATTGTAATTCCACCCTTTGGGTCATGATTTGTCTAATTCAAGTGGTGGGGGAAGGGTGATGAGATTATTGTCGATGAGTTGTTTTACTATAATATGTGGTGTCATGGGAAGGCTATTGAACATGTGCTAAGGTGGTTGGGATGGAGAATCCTTAGAGGGGTTAATGGCATTAACAGTGAGTTTAGTGTCAGTTAGCTTGGATATAGAGGGTTTGAATTGTGCCTTGTTTAGAAAATGAGTAGGATGAAGTTTGATCCTTATACTTAAACTTGATGACAGATAAAAGTTTAGATTCATGGAGCTTAAGAGTATGACACAGATGATCAAAATAACAAAAGGTCTTGAAGAGAACACTTTCTTGTAGAGGTGGTAAGAGACTTTGGTTAAACAGATCTTTCAACTTAGAATTGGCAAGGAAATTAGTCATTTTAGTGAGATTATTCCTATATCGTAAAACATAGTCAGAGAATTTTTCGTTGGAGCCATATTTAAGTTGTGTTAGATGAGCATAAGATATATTAGATCCTATGTTGATGGATAAATGTGTGAGGATACGATCAGCTATATGGGTGAAGGAAGCAACAGAATGAACAAGTAAATAATAGAACCAATGCATAGCATAGTCATGGAGATTACGAGGAAAATTTTTAGGAAAGAGAATATGATCATCAACGAAATTGAGACAAGCAACATTAAAGGTGTGAAGATTCTCCTGTGGGTCACCATGCCTATTGAAAATGGGAAATTTGGGGGTAACAAAATTGGGAGGAATGGGATAAGTAGAGATGGTTGGAGAAAACAAATTATGCAATAAGATGGTAGAATATAAAGATGGGGATGTAATATCCTATTGCAACTTACGAATTTGAGCCTAGAGATCATGATATAAAGAGGTTAAATCTTGATTACAAATAGAGGAGGTTTGTCTCTCATGTGAGACTAAGGGAGGCATAAAATGATTGGTAGGAGTGGGGATAGAAACCAGAATAGTAAAGATGCGTGGAAGCGTAGACATATGTGGATGAGTAGCTACAATAGTGAGTAAAGATATAGAAAAATTGAGTTCGTCCAAGTTGGTAGCTTCCTCACAAGTCACATGTAAAATTAAACCTAGATCTTGGGGGTGTTCAACAAGGTGATCATTGATGGATTTAAGGTGGGATTCAGTTAATTGTTCAGGAGATGTAACCATAGGAAAGGGAATAAGGAAACCCTAGCAAATTGAGGATTGTATATCATCGAGTTTACCAAAATGATTAACTTAAAAGGAAAATCTAATACTATGGAAAGTATAGCCACTAGTTAATATAAATAGGACTAAAATGTTGTACAATATGAACTAACAATAGTATAGAATAACTTCAAATAATTATACTAAGTGAAATAAAACCCTAAATATGTGAGTAAGGAAGGAGAAATGACTTAGCTGATTACTGAAGGTTGTCACAGGTTATTACAGGTTTAACAGTAAAACCTAGAGGTAGGAATGGACACTCAGAAGTCCTAAAAAGGAAATATCTAGAGGATCAGGGTAGACTGAGGCACCTGGGAAGGTCCAGAGTGCCCTTCTCTACAAATTAGGCATCCTAATATCTCTAAATTCCCAAAATCTAAATTTTGTAGGGTTCCAAGGTGTCTTGAAATAATGTCTGTATGTCACAGTAGATTCACTAAGTTGTGCCGAATGTGTTGAATAATACAATGACACTAAGAAAAATAAAAGATATAGAATGAATGTGTTAGAATGACATCAACCGCCAAACTAGATTGAGCATTACACTAAATTTCATACCTTGATGTATTTATTTTTTGTGTGTACATATCGTACCTTAGGTTCTCTTTTGTCAGTTGCACTTTGTGAATTAGTGAGCAATAATAACTATAGAAAATGTACTATCATGTGTGCATGGAATAAAATAGAATCCCTCCCCCTATGTTGTGTGTTTTGATGCAGATGTCCTATCCTTTATGCATGACACTATGTGGATGCAAGTGATGTAATGGATCCAAATCTTGATGGAATGACAATATAAGGTGATGCTAGGACCTTTATTATGGTGTTATAACTTTATATTTATAGGTTTATCTTGCTCTCAATTTTTAATTAACCCCGACATGGTTGACTAGGAAAAAGATAAGGATGAAAAATCGCTAGAAAGACCCCAAAAAGAAACAGAAAAGTGGAACATGGATCGGGGCACCTAAGGTGGGACCAAGGCACCTTTGGGCACCCCAGTACTATCTTGGGCACCTAGGTTTAGGCTAAAATTTTAGGATTTTTGTGAAACAAGTGGATATGTATAGGAAAATATGCGGGAATGACAAAATAAAATATAAAAATAAGATGGCCAAAAGGTGGGATTAATTATTACTTTATTCACTTGAGAAACCTCTAAATAGTACTATAATACCGGGTTAAATAATGCCTAAAGTGCATGATTTTGTTTCTACAATGAGCGTTTGATGAGGATCCGGAAAAAAAATGAGCAATTTTAGAAATGACCCACCATCAGATGAGTCAGGAATTAGGTCCTTTCTCATAAATCTTGGTGCAATCCATAGGTTTATACCTGATTTAACTTTTGCTACTCATCTTATAACTAATTTGTTAAAGAAGGATTGTTACAACATTTGGATGGACGAGTGTCATGAGGAATTTTAACCGGTCAATTGATTCCTTCTGTCACCTTCCATGCTCATGCCTCCCAAATCAAATCTCCCCCTCATTTTATATTCTCAGGAAATAGATGTCTTGTTAGCCTTCATGTTACCATAAGAAGATGATGAAAAGCATGAATGTGTAATTTACATCATCATTCATACATTTGTAGACTATAAGACACATTATACGCAGGAAGAAAAGGAATGCCTCACTATAGTATTTGTAAAAAAATGGTTAAGGCATTATATGCTATACCAAGAAACGTGGGTTATTTTTAACACAAATTGTCTTCGGACATTCCTAACACAGGGTTCTTTGTGTAATAAAGTTGGACACTTCATAACCTTAATGGGAGAAATAAATGTAGCTTACATAAACCAATAATACATCAAGGGAAAAATCATTACCGATTGGTTAGAAGACATCCCGTTAGATGGTGGAGAGTTAGTAGACCTGAGTTTCCTTGATGAATTTATATACTATGTAGTGATCAAACCTTCCATTGCTATGTGTCCGTGGTATTAAGATATTTTCAATTTTATTATGGACCACACATACCCTGAGGGAGAAAATTCACAGCAGAGAATACAACTACATGTCATAGCCACCAAGTATGTAATTATAGAACAAGTCGTCTATCAAAAATATTTTGACGGAATGCTGCTAAGGTGTGTTGATGAGGAAGAGTCTGAAAAGATCCTCTATGGATCCCACAGTAGGGTCTGTGGAGGTAATCTTGGAGATCATGCAACCGCTAGAAAGATACAATGGATGGGTTATTTCTATCCCACCCTAGAACATGACATAATAGAGTACATAGGAAAGTGTTAGGACTTCTCTCACAAAATTTATATACTTGCCCAAGATCTATAACCGATTGCAACACCTTGGACCTTTTACATGTGGGGCTTATATTTTATAGGGAAGTTCTCTCCCTTATCGAGGGATGACCACAGTTGTATAATTATGCCCACAAAATATTTCACGAAGTGGGTTGAGGCCATGCCTCTTACCACAGTTCTGGGATTTGTAATTGTAAATTTCATCTTGAAATAGATCATCTGTAGGTATGGAGTAGCACAAGTCATTATCTCCGATAATGGAAAATCATTTAAAAATCAAGAGGTGTGTGAGTTGTGTGAAAAATACGAGATAAATCACCACACAGTGTCTCTATACTATCCTCGAGATAATTAGAAAGATGAGGAAAATAATAAGACATTAAGGTCTATCCTCTTCTAAAATATTAAGAAGAACAAGCGCAATTATAATTTAAAGTTATTTCCAACCTTATGGGCCTATAAAATGTCAGTAAGAACGCCGACGGGGGAACCCCATATTCCTTAGTATTCGGTTCAGAAGCGGTTTTACCACTTGAAGCTGAGATACTCAGTATCCATATATCATTAAAAGGAATCTTAGGAGAAGAATGATCTTGTGAAGCATGTCTCATTGAGATAGAAATCCTTGATGAAGCTCAAATTAAATATGAGGCAAAAGATAGAGATTACACTGACTGGATATGCTGGTAGTACAATAAGAAGGTATATGAACATGAAATATTCGTTGGAGATCTAGTATTGAGACTTAAAAACTGGATAGAAAAGAAAAATGACGAACTAAAGAAATTTAGGCCCAAGTTCTTAAGCCCATATTGAGTCATGGAGGAATACAAGAATGAGGCATATTTCCTGTGTTCTCTAGAGGGTGAAGAATTTGGTAAATCCGTTAGTTCACTTCACTTGAAACGTTACTATGCATGATCCATCCAAATTTCCAGCTGTATACTATTGCATTCACATTGCATTTCATCTGTACGATCACTTTGTAAATTTGTAATCAAGGAACTTATCTTTAAATTAACTTTCAAAAACTTCTGAAAAATATTGGCAAAACATTCAATCACATTTCTTCAAATATCTGCAATTTTATCACCAACATTTCTAATCATTTCATCAGTTCAACAAGTTGAGACAAAAATTTTACACTAATCCTACCAAGGCCTGCATACTTAGTTCTACTTTGAGTTTTCTTCCAGCATAGGTGTATTTTCCTATAGTCTGTTCTAGAAGCTTCTTGGTGTCATATCTCTCCCATAAAAACCTCTTTGGTAGCAAATGCATTCTAATAATTTTTACCCAGATCACTTGTTTTCCTATCTCAATCTTTAGTTTCAAGCCCTCATATCTTACCACTTGCATGGCGTTGAGGATAGGGGAAATTTCTCCCTCCCAAAATAAAAAACCAAAGTTTAAAAAAAATAAAAAATGATATAAGTCAAATAAAATAAATTCAAAAATATTTCATTTACAAATAAAATGAAACTTCTTTGCCTTACCATTCTTTGGTGATGAGCCCATGTTTCTTACTAGTGACATGATATTGGGAACAGAGGGAAGTTCCCTTACTCATGTATGCCTTATCTTCGGTGATGAGCATGTGCTTCTTACTGGTAACACGGGGCAACGTATAGGGGGTCTCTTCAAATAAATTAGTAAGTTGTAAGTAATTCATTTAATAAAAATTGCTTTGAAGTCATAAATCCCAAGAAAGTGAATTAGATTTGTATGTTCCACAAGATTTAAAACCATAAAACTAGATTTTTTTAATTAGGAGGCCATATATGGGTCGAAGTCTAGATAAAATTGCAAGAAAATCACATTCTAAACAATGTAGTAAACTGGGTGTAGAGTTAGGTTATAGGTTTCTAATTAGATTTCTCTCAAAATATTGTCTTTCCCTCACCACTTACATTTATCAAAATCATATAGCTCAAGTCCCTTATGGATCTCGATGTTGTGTCCTCGCATATTACTAGGTTTGTGGGGTTAGAAGTGGAGTGAGTTCATTTTATTATCATACCATTTTCATCACATTTTCCCAACCAAATAATAAGTGTAAAATATTGCTTGAAAATCCAAGGTTTCATATTACATTGTGTTTGCATTAACATCATATAAAAAAACAACAAAAAGAGAGCATTCTGTTAACATATGATCATCCATAGCATACATCCAAACAACATACAAAAACATTAGAAGTTCTGAGCATTTAAGAGTAAAAAATGAATATAGACCATCAATGAGTCAACTCTTACGCAAAAATGAATAAAATAAACATAACTATCTATATATATATCCATAATAAGTGAAGTGTGTATACAATGTTATCAAACTCTAGGTGCGGTCAAAACATTTGCAATGAGCATGATAATCCTTAAAAAGACATATATATGTCTCACAAAATGACATTAAAGTAATAAAGGCCTGTGGCCTATTCCTCCTTATGGGATCCCTAAGAGGGTGCATGGCTAGGAATCCTACTACGAATCCTATGATGTGAATTGGATCCCCAATGCACTGAGTGATGAGACTGGCCATTTGATCTTCCATGAGCTGTGGCCTCGCTATGGGAGTGAATTCACACCTCTCCATCCTCTATGATAAATGTAATGTAGTGAGCTCAGTCCTCGTCTCAGATAGGATTTTTGCGGCTAGCTAGAGTGGTGTAAAAATTTCAATGTGGCAACTAGCCTACATTATTTGCCCCATATCTCTAAGCAACTCTTCTTGTGTCTTCCCCATAGGTATAAGTAGTGCATTAACCATGATCTTACGAATAAAATTTTTTCACCTATCAGCAGTGGCTATAATACAGAGAAAATGATGGTGAGTTAGAAAACATCTAAAAACCAAAAATAAAAACAATGTGTATCTTACTAATAATTCTAGCTAACAAGGTTGAGTTAAGAGTATCTAAATACTCGGATCTTTTGGAATCTATTAAGGGTCGGCTGGTGCAACCAGTGGTGGTGGAGCTATTACAGGAACTTTTTGAGCCTCATCCTCTCCTCGTGTGATGTACTGACCCATCACAAAATTCTCATTGCCACCTCCCTCTCAAGAAAGTGGGTCTTCTAAAACAAGAGTTTCCCTCTTTGCCTCTTCCTCCGCTCTTTCTGCCATAGATATATCCTTTGTGAACCCCCACTATGTGTCACTATCCTCCTCATCATCATGCTCTTCTCCTTATAAATCATATCTCGTCTCCTCACCAGTCTCTCCCTAGGGCTTTGTCTCTGAATCTATATGGTCCTCCTCATCCTCCTCACCATTGTGAGCGAGTGCGGCCTTAATATAGAGGAGAGATTCTAGTGCTTTGGGGATTGGTAACTTGTCCACACTAATAGGTACTCCCAGTGTAACAATTTTCCAATCAAGTTGGCCCCTAGGGCTGGCTTATGCCTCTCTAATCCCACAGTAAAAAATAGGAATGGAAGGGATTGCATCATCATATGGTAGTCCAAATTACTGAGGGACTCTATCTGCAGGGTGTACCTCTACCCTAGTTGTCTTCTCCACTAACTACCTCACACCACAAAAATCAAGTAGAATAGTCATATCATGATCCCATATCCTGGTATGGCCTCATAATGTAGTCATCTATGGTCAGTGAGGAAATAGGATACTGTTCCCCTCTTAGAACTGTCAAGACTGTCCATCTGGTGGCTCTAATAGCCCCTAGATATAATATACTAACTCCCCTCTAGTAGGGGGTAATCTTCTCGTAGACTCAACACATCAAAAAGGTAGGGTGGATTAGGTATTTACCCTATAGCCTCACAACATGGTATAAGTTAGGGTATGTGGTCCAAGGAATGTCCACACCCCAAGAAATATCCTCCCATGATGTTTAATAACCATAATGATAGGATCTCATAAGTACAAGATCTTGTCCCCACCCTTGTCTCTCACTAAACAGGAGGAAAAAATACCAATAATGGCCTCACATAGATGCCCCATCATACCCCATCATCCTCCATAGCCGCATACCCTACTTGGTGCCCACAATGGATGCCCCATCATCCCCCATATACCATGCCCATTGTCCATATGTAGCTGGAGAACCTTTCTCCAATGTCAACCGTCTGCTAGTCATAGGAACACCCAAGATCTTGTAAACATCCTTGAGAGTGATATTCCACTCTCATCTAACCCTAGGAAACTATAAATTATTCTATTCAATATCCTAGTAGCTCAATAAGTCGCATAATATGTGGTTGGTTGGCATTATCAATGGCATATGATATATTCTCTATGTGTCAACTCTAAGTAATACGTCCATCTCTACCTAGGAAAGCTGATCACTAATGCTTAGTATCCAGTCACACTCTATGGCTCAACTCAAATGAATGTACAAGTCCTTTTTCATTCACCAAAATAATAAAAATAACAACTTAGCAACATGAATTGATACATAATCTCATAAAAACAATATAAAACAACTTAAAATCTTAAAAATGTCACTTAGGTTTCTCAAAATAAAGTTCTACCTCAAAAATTACAAAATTGTCACCTTGAACAGAATGGAGGTTGTGTAATTGACTCAGCGGGTGTACAAATACCATCATATTCAAGGTGAAGGTCACGTCTAGAATGGACAAGCCGTCCCCTTTGATCCAATAATGTAAAAAATAAAAAAATTGAGCGATTTGGACAAAACAAAAGTTAGACCCACCTAGATGACCCCCTAATTAATATTTTTATTGGAATATTTGTAATAAATTACCCCCGTAGGTGTAGATTTTAAATTTTTCACATTTTAGGTTTAAAATAAACAAAAGAAAATTAATGATCTTTTGCCTAGCCGCATGAACTCTCACTCGTAGGGCCATGATCATGATGTCACATTCTTCGTTTTTATTGTATCCACACTCAAAATGGTTACGGGTAATCTAGAGCTCTAAAATCACTATGAGGGTAAGTACAAATGAATTTGAAAATAATGGTTTTAGATGTATATATATATTGTTTTAACTTCATGTTGAGTGTGTGTGCTTTGCAGGTCTAGAGTGTTAGCATAGGTATACTTCTATCCCCATGCAAATGGTAAGTCCTCATGTCGTTTGGTTTAGGTGTTTATTTTTCGATATCATATTTATCTACAATTGAGTCTTTTTTACATTTTGTAGGTAGCAGGAACTTGGATTGTGTCACTTCGGCACACAGATGTGTCTGGTATAATTTCTAACTCCCCATTTTGGGAATGTCATACTTAGATTCTACGTTTCACGCATCTTCATAGCTAAAAGGCTTCTCCGAGGGGGAAATATGTACTCACCCAAATTTACTCATGCTACATTGTCAGAAACAATTCAAAAGTCCCTAATGATGATTCATGTCTTTTCCAAAGGTGTTCCAGCCCCTTTCCCTCTTTGCAATTCATATTTGTAGCTTATATTACCTTAGCCATTTCCTAATATTTTGTAGCTTTTTGAAATGTTTTTCCTTTAGTTTTGGCCTTTAGATACAAAACTGCTACCCTACCTAGGCGGAGGTTGTGTAACCACCACTCTGCACAAGGCATCAGTTCCATGTGAATTATCCAAAACTTTCCTAAGGTGAATTGGACGCATCTTTTCTCATTCCAGTTCACCTCTAGGATATGTTTCTTGATAAATTTCACTGATTTTAAGCTTGAATGATTTGTATCAACCTCTTCTTCCACTTCTAATTGTTTATTGAGTGTTAAAATACCTCTCTTTATTGTGATGTGGTATCCCATTTCTCACAAATGGCTTGAACCATTTCCCAGATTGTGTTCTAGAAATCCATCACTTCTTCTTAATCAAATGGGCTCAAATTATTTGTTTATCTTACTTAGTTGAGCTGCCAAATATTGTTAGAAAGTTCATATCCAAGCTCTGTTCTATTGCGTTGTCTTTCTTCTTCCTGTATTGCAACCAGGCTGTCATTAACCAGTCATTGCTCTAGTGATTTCTTCTTTCTACTTCCTCTACATTCCTAGTTCCCTGGACTCACATGGACACAAAATATTTTTAAAGATAAATGAGGGGACAAAGTGATAACACAACTAGCATTGCCTCTGCACTATAACTCCAGGTTGGGGGTTGTTATTGATTTTATTCATTTATTCATTTATCTCTAAACGTACGTATGTTTACCAACAGAGTAGAAGAAATCATTTTATTTATTGCAAATAGTTATATCCTTTCACATCTTCTATAGAATTTTCTGGTGATAGATCCTTCTTTTCCTATCCCTGTGGATTTGTGAGGGAAGAATATTTGGAGGAAGCTTTCTATATCACCATATATAATAAAAAATGTATTGCAAAATTTGGTTTTTATTGAATATTCTCACATTATATCCAGGAAGTTGTAGGGGAAGAAAATATTCTCAAAAGCTTAAAATCTTCCCGTTTCTTTGAGATAGGAAGAGGATTTGATAATCCATAATTATTAATTGGAAAATTATTCATTTAAATTAGAGTAGATGTAGTATACTCTTGCACTAATAAATAGCTTCATCCAACTATTTATTTGTATAAGATTTCTTAATTAGAATTAGAAGCAATCTGTTTCTTTATTTCTTAATTATTCTATAAAGTTCTAGGAAAACACAAAAAGATTTATTTTAATTTTATTAAGTGCTTTGCGTTGCTTTATTTCTTTTATATTGGAAAATACAAAAACATAGTGTAGCTTCTATTTACTTCGATTATCTTGTTATTTACTTTCATAGATTAAAATTACAAAAATGCACACATGATCATTCAAGGGACTAAGAACATGTGGTATCGATCCTATGGTCCCCCAACCGAAATATCCCGAACTAACCATAGACATTGACACAAGATTGTGTATGCTAGTTTTCCAAAATTTTCCAGTACCACCTAATATTATCTTGCAACTGAACATCCTGAACTTCGAAGCTGATAAAGATTACGAGTTCTGGAACACCCCAGCCAATCGAATTTAGATCTAAAAAAACCACACCTCTCTCGCTTATTCCATGACCTTGTCTTGACATCATTGCGAGGTGCTCGTTGGTTTTGCACGTATCCCATAACCATTATATAGGATTTCTATGGATCTCTACATTAATTAGATTCTTTGGGTGGTTATTCTTTCTGACCCATACATTAGATCCATTCAAGTTATAAGGGACTTTTTTACACTTGACGAGCATATCCCGATATTGCACATTGAGGACACTATTTTTCCTTAATATCTTGTTCATCCCATATCCACATATTTCATCCACATATCACATATTCGCTATATTTCACTACATCTAGCCATCCACTCATTCTACATCAATTATCCTGGCATGATCTTGAAAGGTCAAGTGCAACTTAAGGTCACGTGTTGATTTTTAATCGTACAACCAGCTATGCCTCTCTATCTAAAATTGGGAAACCCTTCAACTAGTCAAAAAAATGATTTGGCCCTTATTCCATCTCCTAGAAATCAGAGAAATAGTTAGGCCTCCACTTTAAATCAGGAAATTTGAAAAAACTCTAGGAGGTCATGAATAAGCTACAAGAAGTATTGACGGAGAAAATATATTTGTGGAATGAGGTGGTGACCATCAAGAAGAAAAAATCTCAAAACTTCAGACCCTATCAGCCTTAGTACCAGCCAAATAGGCCTCCATATTAGCCTAATATACCTCCTAATAAAACTGTTAACTAGAATCAGGGAAAATCTCCCACTACTAGACCATTCCATCCTTACAATTCTAATGCAACATCATCATATAGATCTTTGGTTCTAGTCCAAAAAACTATGGTGTAGAAGTATGAGTGGGGTTTTCTTTGTAACCGACCGCACACTCAAGCAACATACTTTAATGGTGCACTGAATCAAGCATTGATGGTGAAAATTGTTGGTGTTCCTCAACAAGCAAGTGAAGAAGAAATTCAGTAACATCTAAGAACTCAAGAAACACGTATAAGTGAGACAAAACTCATTAATTGGAAAGTAGAGGACTTCTATGGGATTAATTAATATCCTTTCCAAGGAGTGGTAGCTAACACAAGGTTACAGAAGAGGAATATAGAGGAAGGGAATTCATCTAACCCAATTACTTCTCAGCCTTCTATAACACTTCAAGGTGAAAGAAATCTAATTGCATCCCCTAACATTCATAATCAGCCCAAACAACCTTCTAGAATAGCTCATGCACTAGTTGCAGCAGCTCATATGCAAGAGAAATTTATGCCTCCCACCTCCTTATAAGATTATTGATCAAATTAAGAAGAACAATGTAAGAATTTCCATGTTGGAGTCATTAGAAATTCTATGTCAACGGGATTTGTTACAAGCAGCCATGCCAAATTGGTCCGCATCAAATGAGCCATCCAAAGATAAAGAGAAGGTGCTCATTAATGTAGCTCTATAAGGATTTCAAAGAGGTAAACAAGGTAAAAAAATGAATCCTCCTCCATTATATATATCTTTGATCATTCAAAACAATCTTGATCATTAAAATCCAGCATTGACAAAGCTGCTAAGAAGTAATTTAGGGTGCTTCTGCTGCTTTTCTTTGTAAATATTGTTGTTTTTTTGCTGTCCTTTAGCTACTTTTTCGCTGTGTTTGTACTATTTTTTTTTGATGGGGTAGCTGCTCTCTGGCTACGTTGGACTTCATTGTCATATTTGGATTTTGATCCTTTTTGTTCTGGTTCTCATTGCTATTCTGGATTTTAGGCCCTCTTTTGTTTCCAAGGGTATAGTCCCTTTCAAGAAACTATTTACCAATAATAATAATAAAAAAACAATCTTGTACATAATCACATGATTGATTCAGAAGCAAGTAGCTCAGTAATACCAAAGAAGATAGTTGATCAACGAGGCCTAAAGTTTGAGCTAGTGTCAAAAGAAGTAGTGTAGCTTGATGGGACGGTAGTGGGGACACTTGGAGTAATCAATGGATTAATCCTCACACTACATGAATGCCCTAACGTCATATTCTTCCAAGATATATTAGTCATCGACCTGCGACCACTCTTTGCATTGTGTTTGTCAACGGACTTCATGACTAAAATTGGAAGATACTTATCAGTTGATTGGTATCATATGCTCTTTAGGACAAGGTACATGGCTAAAGTTACAATCAGATCAGAACTAATTGCAAAATTCCATATTGAGCCTCATGTGCTAATCCCAATCAATTCCAGTTCTCAACCTTTGACCAAGAAGATTATCCAGGAACTCAGGAAGAAGATACCAAAGTTGGAAACATTCCTGACTTGAATCTTGATGAATGGGTGGAAAAGAGGAATTATTTAGATGCATACAAGGAGATGGAGGAAGTTAAGTTGGGTATTTCTTTCTTTCATGAATAAAATATACCTCTCCCTAGCATAACCAAACTAGATAACAAGGAGGATAATGAAGTATAATAGTTATTCGTTGCTGGCTCAAGGAGTAGACAAGGTACTGGAGGAGGAGTAATGATTTTGTCAACTCGAGAGATAAAATACTACTCATCTTTCCATTTTTAGTTTTCTTTTTCAAATAACATAGTTGAGTATGAAGTATTGGTTCGTGGATTGCACTGGGTAAGAAAAGGAGGCGTTAAGAACTTGCAAGTATTTGAAGATATCAAGTTGATTATAAACTAAGCCAAAGGGTTGAATGCTAATAAGAATGATTTCTTGAAAGGATATAAGAATCGGGTATGGGATCTTATTGAATAATTTGAAACATTCTACATTGAATCCATACCAAGGAAGAAGAATTAGGTTGTGAACAAAATTAGAAAAGTTCGAACAACATTTGATGTTGTCGATAGTATCAAGAGAGATCAAACTCAGCCTCATATCAGAGTGATTTTAAGGCCTGCTAATCTAGATAACAATAAAATATGGCAAGTGTTTGAAAGTGATCAGTATATCATAAATTTTATTCAAGAATAAGTTGAGTTCTCAGCAAAGAACCAACACAAGTTAGAACAACACTATGGGGATCAAATAGTTCAACTAAATATTAACAAGCTACTAAAGGGATTGGGAAGGCTTGAGTCAATATTCAATCCTAATGACGAATTTTAGAAAGAGAAGGTGAATATTCAGGTCAGAGGTTAATATTCTGAGCCTATTTTAGTGGGAGAGATTATTCCACTTCAAATTAGAAAGATGAGTACTGATAAGGGAAATATGATTTCATACAGCTTTTCCAAGAATTCCCAGATGTCTTTGCTTGGATGTACGAGGACATGAGAGGTTTTAATCCAAAATTGGCACAACATATTATTGAGCTGAATATGGAAGCTAAACCTATTACATAGTTGCAAATAATAGTCAATCCTCACATTTAACCTCTCATGAGGAAGGAATTGAATAAGCTCATTGAGGCAAGCATTATTTTTCCGATCAAATAGTCAAGTTGGATTGTTAATCTTGTGACGGTGTGGAAAATAAAGTGATAATTTAGATTATGGATATAATTTCATGACTTGAATGGAGCTTCCCTTAAGGACCATTATCCATTCCTTTGTATGGAACAAATATTACAAGTGGTAACTGGTTCAGAAAGGTTCTATCTCCTAGATGGATAATTAGGCTACAACCAGATTATGGTGAAAGAATATGATCAGTCTAATACAACCTTTACCACTAAGTGGGGAACATTTCCTTCAAGAAAATTCCATTTGGGCTATCAAACGTTGGATCTACATTTTAGAGTGTTATGGACATGGCATTCAAGGGGTTGATCAACAAGATAGTTGTTGTTTATTTAGATGATATCACTCTTGATAATGAATACTTGAAAACTATATTGACACACAAGCTTTGTACAGAAACAAGATGGTGATTGTGTATTTTATTAATATCAAAATCAAGCATTACAGACAAATGAGAGAGTTGCAATATTTATAGATATTGGACAACTTATATCTCATCCACAATATATGGAAACAAATCATCTAATTTGAGAAAATATGCAGAAATAGCATATTGCCCCTAACTGCCCCTCATGGAAATCATCTAGGAAAAAAATATGTAAAAGATAGAACATGATCCCACAAACATTGGGACGATAACACTATCACTTAGTTAACTAACAACTAAGGACAACTAATATCTATTGACATAAGTTTAAAGTATTTAATTAAATACTTAAAATTATTACATTTATTCAAATATCAACTAATGATGAATTAAGCTAAGTTTTATTCATAACATTCCCCCCCCTTAATTCAGCATGGTCTCAAGTGAACAGGAGAGAAATTCTCTAAAACCCTCAAATTTACCTTGAGCAAGTGACTTTGTGAAGACATCTGCACGTTGCATATCTATTGGGAAATAATGGAGCTGCATGTTTTTGTTTTGAACATGTTCACAAATGAAATGTACCTGCACCGCAATGTGTTTGGTGCACTCATGAAAAACTGAATTCTGAAAAAGTTTTACTACTCCTTCGTTATTAACATGTAGGATAGTTGGATCTTTCTGTGGTATTCCCAATCCTTCAAGTATACATCAGAGCCATATCACTTCATGGATAGCTCCACCTGCTACATAATATTCTGATTCTATGGAGGATCTTGAAACACAAGTCTACTTCTTACTCCCCCATGATATCGTTCTAGATCCAAAAAAGAATACAAATCCTGAAGTGGATTTCCTATCATCTATGTTCCCTACATGATTTGAATTTGAATATCCTATCAATAAGAAGATATTATTCTTCTTGTATTCTAGGCCATAGTCCATAGTTCCTCTTATGTACCTCAGTATCTACTTTTTTGATTTCTAGTGAGAAATCCTTGGTTTTTTTCATGAACCGTGAAAGATAGTTGACTACATAGCTGATATCTGACCTAGTGTAAGTCAAGTAGATGAGAGTCCTGATCAACTGTTAATAGAGAGTTTCATTTACTTGTGGTGATGGATCTATTCGAGACAGTTTAAGTCTTATCTCCATAGGTGTGGAAAATGGCTTACAATCCATCATATTGAATTTCTCAAGCGTTGTCTTGGCGTATTTCAATTGTGACACAAAGATATGATTTTCTCTTTGCCAAACTTCAATTCCAAGACAATAATGTAGAAGCCTGAGATCATTCATGTTGAATGATCATGTTAGATCTTTGTTTGTTGACTCAATCATCCTCACTGATCCTCTAGTGATGACTAGATCATCGACATATACTACAATGATCACTATCTCCCCCCCTTGATTTTTGAGATAGATATTAGGATTGTATGGACTCTTATTGAATCCATGTTGAATGAGATGCTCATCGATTTTTATTTACCATGCCCTATGAGAGTGCTTTAGACCATAAAGTGATTTTATTAGTTTACATACCTTTTCCTCTTTACCTGGTATGACAAAACCTTCTGGTTGAGTCATGTAAACTTCTTCCTGTAAATCACCATTAAGAAAGGCAATTTTCACATCCATTTGGTGTTTTTTCCAACCAAATTGTGCAGCTAGAGAAAATATTAACTTGAAATATTTTATCTTAGCTGTGGGAGAAAAAGTCTCCTCATAATCAATGCCTTCTTTTTGAGCATATCCCTTAGCAACTAGCCTAGCCTTATGTTTATCAATTTTTCCATCTGCTTTGTGCTTCGTTTTGAAGATCCATCTGCATCCAATCATATTTTTACCTGGTGGAAGATCTATAAGTTGCCATGTATTATTTTTCATAAGTGACTTATATTCTGCATCCATTGCATCTTTCCAAGGTTTAGACTATAGGTCTTCTAAAACTTAAGATGGCTCAATAGTTTCAACAACTTTACTCATTAAGGCCAAACTGACCTCATTTCAAGCCATACTGCGAGTCCTCATTCCAGTGGTAGATGTGTTAGGGGCACTATCCAATTTTTCATCTCTAATCATACTTGTATACCATTTGGGCATACTTTTTGTGGTTCCTGTGGGAGGTTGAATTTCATTATCTTCCCCATCATCACTTTCATCATCAAAGTTATTACCATCCTATGTTTTTTATTGTACGGATGATTTTTTTCATCATGTGAGTGTATGGAAGGAGCATCTTCTTATTTCTTCTCAAAGAACTCAACATCCTGACTAGTGTATACCCTTCTTGTTCTTGGATTCATAAGTCTATAGCCAAGTGCTTCATCACTGTATCCCAAGAAGATAATTTTTTCTAATTTCATATCAAGATTAGTTCTTTGTTTCTTAGGAATGTGCATACTTGCTTTACATCCAAAAAATCTAAGGTGTGAAATAGATGGCATATTCCCTAACTATGCTTCATGTGGTGTTACTCCATTAAGAGCTACAGTGGGAACTCTATTTAGTAAATACACTGTTGTTTTAGCTACTTCGACCCAAAATGTTTTTGATAAACCTGCATCATCAATCATACATCGCACCATATCCATGATAGTACGATTTCACCTTTCAACAACATCATTTTGCTGTGGTGTGTGAGGAGCCATTTGACAATGAATTCCATGTGTTTTCAAATAATCATTGAACTCATTGTTGGTGTATTCTGCCCCTTAATATGAGCGGAGTGTTTTTATTTTCCTACCAGACTCTATTTCAACAAGGGATTTAAACTTCTTGAAAGTTTCAAAAGCTTGATATTTTGTAGAAAGACAATATATCCACATTTTTCTTAAAAAAACACCAACAAAGAGCATGAAATATTGAAACCCAGAGTGGCTAGGTCTCATTGGTCCGCACAAATCGGTATGCACTAAGTCAAGTTTTTCCTTAGCTCGAAATGTACTATGTTTGAATGGTGCTCTATTTTGTTTTTCTTTCCAAACAATGTTGACATTTATCTATACCCTTTTTTAGAGGTAGTAAACCCCTAACCATGTCGTATCGATGAAGTGTGTCAAGATAGCCAAAACTCACATGCCCAATTATTCAATTCCATAGTTGAGCTGATGATGCATCCTTGGCTAAAAGTGCTTGATCATTTCGTTGAACAAAATCCAATTGAAACATTATTCCAACATTCGAAGATTTTGCAACAATTTTTCAGCTTCGTGACGTATCTCGAATTAGGCACATATTTTTACTGCCTTTACAATCAAAGTCAATTTTGATATTGTGATCTAATAATTGACTCAGCGATAACAAATTTTTTGTTAAACCAGGGACATAAAGAACATCTGTAATTTTACAATTATGTTTCCCAAGTGGTAGTGAAATGGAACCAATGCCTTCAACACTGTATGATGATGTATCATCACCCAAAGAGACATGATTGTTGGTGGGTATGTTACTCATTGTGAAGAACCAATCTTTCTTTCCTGTCATGTGTCGAGTTGCACCTGATTCGACATACCAAATTTTTGTAGAATTTACTTCATTTGACTGTGCAAAATAGCGGAAGTCATCATCATCAAATTGGTCTTCCTGTTCAGCTACATTTCCTTGTTGAGTTGGTTTCTTCTTCCACTTTTGATAATTTTTCCCCTATTTACTCTGTTGTTGGATTGATTTTTTTCGTTGGTAATTAGTCTTTTTACCACTTGATGATCCTTGTTGGAATGTGTTGTACCAATTTTTTTAACTCATGTCCTTTTTGACCACAAATAAGAAATTTTTGTTGGTCTTTTTAGCCTTGTTTAGAATTACCTTACTTCTGAGGCTGTTTACTAAACTTTGCTTGTTTTTTCCCTTTTTGATTAGAAGTAAATGCCTACTCTTCAGTTTCAATAGTTGAGTGAATAGATTCTTCTTGTTGGAGCATATTCACTAACTCTTCAAAAGTTGTTGTTTGACCAGTTGTGTTTAACATGGTAACAAAAATCATATAAGAAGGAGGAAGAGCTCTCAATACTATAGGCACAAGTGATGTGTCAGTTACTTCTTCTTCCAAAACTTGAAGTGATGCACACAAAGTTGCCACTCTACTAAAAAAAATTCAATTTTCTTAGTTGGTTGCATTTTCAAGTTTAATAGTTGACTTTGCAGATTGTTGGTTGGATATTTTGTCAAGCCAAAATATGAGGTTCAACCACAATACATGGGATTAAATCCCTCCTCAAAGACAAGTGAGGCTGCCTATTTATTACTAATCTAAAACACAGTGGAAATAATACATAAAATATTCACACTATTCTAACCATTGGGGTTGGGATAGAACCCCAAAATCCATATCCACACTAGGTGAAGATGTTGTTGTTTTTCAAAATGGAATGGATCGGAAAGGAAATTATTATTATGGAAGAAACACAATGGAAAATAAATGAGGGGATTGTATTTTCTTTCGAGAAAACACAAATCATGAAATAATAATACCAGTTCTAGATAACAAATGTAATGTTTGAAACAATTAAAATAATCGAGAATGCTAAGCAAAGAATAGCTTAATATTATGAACATAAGAACAATATCTTAAGAGAGAAAAATTTCACAACACAAAGTTTGTGAAATAGCATCGGTTTCTATTCCTCAAATGATTAAAAGAAAACATAATTTTTTTCTTCTTCACAATGGTTCTCAATATTCCAAAAATCTCAACCCTTTGGAATGTATAAGTATCCCTTATTTATAATCAAAAGAGTTGAGAGAAAGTAGGATAAATCCTAGGAAATAGTCTATTAATGAGAGACATATTTTTCTTGACTCTCACGTAGGAGACCAAGTCAAAATTTGCTTCCTATATGATGAAAAAAAAATGATAAAGACATTTCGATTTCAAGATTGAAATGACATGAAACATTATGCCTATTCTGTTTCATCATCTTTTTCTTCCTCCAGTAAAGCCTGCTAGTCCTGAAATTCTTGGAACTTTCAGATTATGCCCTATATCTCATCTTCATTAGGTGTGGTGGAATGGTCACTCAGGACTTCACACATTTCCTAAGTATAACTCACATTACCAAGAAGTTTCTTCAGTCTCTTGTCAATTTTCCTTAGTGTTTCCAAAGAATGTTCAATCTTCATGAACCTATCAATGATTTCCAAGCTAAAGCCATCATTTGGTTCATGCTGAATTGATTCTTGGATCTGCTTGTAAATATTATCAGTGGGTAGAATACTCGAGCTTTCATTCAACACTTTAGCACAAATCTTGATTAGCTCTTCTTCTATGTCATTTGTGCCATCAACCAATTGATCTCTTGATTCCCTCAATTTGCTACAAGCTTCATTGAGAATCTTTATTCTGAATCTAATGGCTTTGGTCAATTGAAAATGCTTGTCCCCATGTGGAATGATACCTTCTTTGACCAAGATGTGGGATGGAACCTGTTTCAGCATATTGAGAGCTTCAAAAGTTAACTCTAGGTTCCGAACTTCTGCTGAAAATGCATCATCCATTTTCTTGCCATCCTTCTTTATATTCTCCAAGGATTTGTAAACTTTCACGATGTCATCAATGACCTCTTTCCCTTACAGGAGTAGCTTTTGGATCCATTCATCAACTATTCTCCCCTTCTCATTAATATTTTCAATCATGGGTATCGATGAGAAATCAAACTTGATAGGAGTAGAGGATGACGGTGTTGACTCGGGAGGCTTTGAGATCCTGAGTAATACTTCTGTCAGCTTCTCTACTTTCTCTTTTAGCTCATCTCTGCTTGCCTATGTTTCCATCAACTTCTAGCACAACACATTCATGGCATCTTGTGCATCCTGTTGTGCTCCCTCTGCTGTTAATTTTCCTAGATCAACCCTTGTGATTTGATAATCGGTGACCATTATATCATCCTTGGTTTTGTCAGCTACTGGAGTGGCAATTTCCACAAACTTATGCCCTAAGGCATCCATTGAAACCATTGAAATTGTTTTGGGTTTCTTGGTAGACTTGGTAGGAGTGACCTTGAGGGAACTGAAATCAAAGGCTGGTAGGGGAGCTACCACCTTCCTCTTCCTTGGGGTCTGATCTATTAACCATTGAGGCATACTAGAATAAGTTGCTCCCATCATAGCTGATACGGTCACATATTTAGGTGGAGGAAGGTTTTTTTGTGGAGTGGTGACCATTGCGAGTGTAGTGTCCATGGAAATGGACTCAAGGAATGAAGGTACAGAAGGAGGCATATCCATGGTCAACTTGGATCCAGTGGGGAGAGGTGAGAGGCCAGAGAAGATACTAGCCATGGTTGAGGAACTTGGTGAAGAAATCTGAGGCAAGGAAGGCTCAATGAGAGGATGTAATGATTCTGAAATTAAAGCTAGAGAGGTAAGAGGAAGACTTACCTCTGATGAGTTACCAACCAAAAGGGGAATGATAGGTTGACCAACCTCTTATCTTGAAGGAAGATTTCCTTATTCTGGTGGTGAAGGTGAATCAAGTATCTCAACCGTTTGTGGGATAATGGCCAATGATGTGGTCACTTGTTCTTCTCCCTTTCTGACAAACCTAACCTTTATTGACCTTTTGGAAGAGTCCTTATCCCTTTCCTTTTTTCCTTTGGAGGGTCCCACTTCCAAAGTATCTAGCTTTGAAAAACTCTTTTCTTTATAACGCATTCCCCAAGAAATGAGCCACACCTTAGTATGGGAAAGAATTTGAGTAGCTCTTCATGTAATAGAAGCTTTCTCAGCCATGGACCAATCAATGGCTGGGAATACATACTGGTCTTCATTCAACCCATCATACAAGGCGTCAAGGACACTTTCATTATCCATGGTGCCTTCTGGGATGTTAGATAGATCTAACATCTGACTCTCTTCAAGTGTTAACTTGATATTGTCCTTTCTTCAGATGGAAACTTCATCCCAAAGATCAACTCAAATGTCTTCTACACTGAGTACATGTAGATATAAGGTTCCATATGACTTAAGGACTCCTCAAAAATCAAACCCATCTCTGTGCTTCATGTGCTTTTTCAACTTATCCTGCATCTCATGCACCAAGTTCTTGGCTTTAACCACTGTTGAGTACGTGTAACTTCCAATGGAAATAGGGAAGGAGAGAGCGGTCTTGTGCTTACTCTATTGAAATTTGTGAAAATCGAACAATTGTCTAACAAACTCCATCAGGATCAGCTTATCACCTAGAAACCTGTGAAAATGGAAAGGATCACCTAGATACATGACCACCTGAAGGTATGTGAAATTATTGAATTGTAAGAAGATACAACCCCATTTTGATACTTCGGCCCATGCCTCGTCAGAGACTCTTCTCTTCCTTAAATTAGGGTTCAACATCCAGATGTTTTCATAAAAGAAGGAATCGTTCACTCTTTTGAATTGATCCTCGAACCCCTTCATTATCAACTAAGGGAAATACCGATCTTTTGTTCTATTGCCCTATTTCCCTTTGCATCCAACCCTGGATAATTTCTCATGCCAGCCGCTGCATAGGTGACGTATGACGACATATAGAACTTGCCAGTAGTCAAGACTATTTTCATCTTGGAGTCTATCTCATCACTTATAAGACTGCTCCAATTGATTCCATGGTCGTTCTTATTTATGATGACCATGAATTGATACATGCACCCTTGGAATTCTCTTGACTTAGAAGGGTAATGATATAACTAATTTCAAGGATGAAATCACTCCTAGGGACAAACTTGGGAAACCTAGAGACGATTGGCTTGGCCTTGATTAAGAAATTTTTGTGTACATGCTTGATGCAATCTTCTTGATCATTGTCTCGGGCCTTCTGCGCTGATTGAATTTTTAAATCAACATATTCTACAAATTTGGGCAATCTTAAGAGGTCATCAACGTAACCCCCGTCTAAATTCACTATGGTTTCTCCTGATTTATTTCTCACTGAGCGGGAAGCTAAGTCATAATTGGAAGCATAGGACATAATGAACTCAAGGCATTGAGAAGACATTGGGAATCCTACTGCGAGAGGGAGGCCACTGCCAGCTATTGACTTCATCTAGGGACTCGGAGAAGAATCCTTAATTCTGTTCTAAAATTCTTCCATGTTTATATTACCAAGCTCCATGTCTCGGATGTCGTAATTGTAATCTATGTAGGAAGGGGATTCCATCTTCCGGTACTAGTACTTCATCTTTCTTGACCTATATGACTTATCCTTATATTGTCCAAGATCTAACATGAGAAGTGTTTTGAAGAAAGAATGCCTAGATGACCTCTAGTTGAATAATTGGGCTTGAAAGCTTGTTGAGCAACCCTATAGACCCGCTGCACTAACCAAACCTTGGGACCTACAAAAAACTTCCTGAAACTTGACACACTACAATGTATATTGGAAATTTGGTTGTGTCAAACACCTTGTGAAACCCGACCCAAAGGCGGAACTCAGGGGATGTTAAGCAGCTTGCGAAACTTGATACAAGCAGAAACAGGATGATGTTGAGCACTTTATAAAACTCGATAGACTGTGGAGCCAAGATGATGTTGAACACTTCGTGAAACCTGATACAAGTAGAAGGTAGGGGATGTTGAGAACTTTATAAAACCTGATAGACTACGGAAGTCAGAGGATGTTAAGCACTCTGTAAAACTTGAAACAAAGGCATCGGGTTTCTGAGATGTCAGAACAAAGAAAAATTCCTGCCAAGTTCAAAAATTAGGATTTTAGATTCATCTCAAAAACCAAATAGAGTATATCCCATGGGAAAAATAATAAAACACCCAAAGGGTGAATTCCAAACAAGATATTTCATAGGAATACAACAAGAAATGAAGAAAACAACCCAAAACCCTAAACCTAGAGGGAAGAAAAATAAGAAAAATGCCGAAAGAATATCTCAAAAAAAACCCCAAAGACCTTAAAGCAGAGAGAAGAGAAAAATCCTTCAATAAATTCAAAAAATGGTCAAAGACAGATCATGAAATTGATCAAGAGGTTCAGTCAGGTTTGGAGGTCGAAGGAACATGCACGAAAAATCCACGCAACAAAAATGTACCAGGTAAAAATGACGTGTAAATTCAAACTATTTATAAATCCCTAGCATTAATTACACCTCATCTGACACGTGTGCCAACTACCCAACAACTCGACATTAATGTCATATCATTGTGCTCAAAGTGTTCAAAAACCCGGTACAAAGGTTTTACTATCAAATCAGGTTTTTGGAAACACTGACATGAAACATGAGGTGTTTGGATGTTATCAAGTTCTGAAAACCCGACACAAAGGATCATTCGGGTTTCGGGTTTCAGGAACCAAGTGACATGGAGCATGCATTTTGCAAGGTATGTTCCGATGCTTCTGAGTTCCCAAAACCCGATACACTGGCTTGTAATCAGGTTTCAGGTTTCGGGAAACAATTGACAACAAACATGAAAGGATATGTTTCCATGCGATGAAAACCTGAAAACCCAAAAATATCCTTCAAAGGGCATTTTTAGGGGATTTTGTCAAAAAAATTCTATGGTTATCTCAATTTTAGCTGAAATCACTAAAAACGAGATAACAAAGATGAAGTATTGTGTTCTTATTTTTTGACTCATATACCATTTTCAACTTGTCCCAAGATTCTTTTGCTATTGTGGACTCACGAATATGAGGTTTTACCTCATCTGAAACACTAAACAAGATTAATAGCTTTAATTTTTTATTTGCACGATCAAATGCAGCTTGTTGTGTAACATCTGTTGCAGATCTTGTTAATGTGCCAAAAACAACGATCCATAGATTTTCAAAATCAAGTTGTGCGTGAATTTTTGTTTTCCATGCTAGATAATTATCAAAATGCAAAAGTTGAGAATCTGGAAAAAAGAAATTTGGTGCCGTAATTTCGGCCATTGTGAAAATTGAATAATGAAAGAAGAAGAATTGAACAATTTTCCCCCCTTAAAGCATACACACCCCCCCCAAATATTATTTTATTATTTATTTTTGGGATCCTTTTCAGCTGTGTACAATGAATTTTTGGCACTATTGGCCCTGTTACAAATTTGGCTCTGTGGTCGATTTACAAAAATAAAATGGCACTCTTGGCCGATTTGAAAAATAAAATAAACTTTTGGACTCTTTGGTCTCTTTTCAAATACAAAAAACTTATTTTTGCAATTTTTACAAGATAAATATTTTCCAAATCTGATTAAAAATTACACCAATACGTAGAGCTTGTAAAAACACACACTTTCAGAAAAAATGACACCTCAATATGACATACCAGTTGAAAGTTATGCCTTTTTTAAATTGCAATTTTAATATCTTTCCGAGCCCCTTTCCAAAAATGGAATTTTTTTTACCTTCTAATTTTTTTCACGACGTCCAAAAAAATATTTTTTTTTAAAATCAATTTTTTAAAAACTGAATGCAGGAGATGACTTACATGCATGCGTACTACATTTTAGGGTGCAACTACATTTCATCCGCTTTGCATATGCGTTATAATAAATACTTGGCCACACATTTCTTTTATTGTTTCTCTTTGTATGCAAACATTTATTTTTCTTGGAGGTAGCTTGTTCTTCTTTCTTCCAACGAAGCTCTTTTGTTGCAGGTTGCAAATCTTCTCCCCATTCAATTTGTAGTCTTTGGTTTGAATGCAGGCAAGTTACGGATCATTCAAATATGCAATCTTCTACTCCTCTGGCAGATGCAGGTTCCTAGAGAACCTTCCACATTTGATTAGATCTCCTTTTTTTAAATGCTCAAATACAGAGAAGAGGAAGAAGAAGTAATGTGGGAAGCTTGAAAAGCTTGGGTACCCACAGATCAAAAATATTGTATATATATATTGAATGCTTCCAATTTTAAAAAAAAAGCACGTACAGGTAATTTTTTTATAAAACAATACCAGAGAATGAAACAATGTCACCTTTTACAGCAGGTTATCATCCAAGTCTGCAAATGCCTATGATTTCTCTCCAGATATTCTTCAACTGCAAATCAACCATGATTTAGGGTGTGGAGCCAGGTAGGGGCTGTGAAATGGTTGGGGGCATCTATGGCTCCTCCTAACTCTGTAATTTCTCTAGATCTCCCTAAACTTACCTAAAACTTGCTATGCTCCTCTCTAGATCAGAATACTACTCTGATACTAAATCTTGACAATGAATACTTGAAAAAAATATTGACACAGAAGCCTTACACATAAACAAGACGATGCTTGTGTATTTTATTAATATCAAAATCAAGCATTACAGATAAATGAGAGAGATGCAATATTTATAGATATTGGACAACTTCTATCTCATCCACAATATATGGAAATAAATCATATAATCTAAGAAAATATGTAGAAATAGAATATTTCCCCTAACTGCCCCTATTTCCCCTCATGGAAATCACCCAGGAACAAAATATGTAAAAGATAGAACATGATCCCACAAACATTGGGATGATAACACTATCTCTTAGTTAACTAACAACTAAGGACAACTAATATATATTGACATAAGTTTAAAGTATTTAATTAAATACTTTAACTTATTACATTTATTCAAATATAAACTAATGATGAATTAAGCTAATTTTTATTCATAACAATCACATTATACTCCAAGAATGTAGCTAACAACCTCTTCCATCTCAGGTAAGTGTTCCAAAGATGCAGGAGATTCAGAGTGTCTTTAAATATGAAGAAGTGTATATTCCTACCTCATGAAGGAAAAATATTAGGCCACATCATGTCTAAGGATGGGTTAAATATTGATCCAGAAAAGGTAGAAGCTATCTGTGCACTTCCATTTCCAATTCATAAGAAGGCTCTCCAAAGCTTCTTGCAAAGAATCAATTTTTTCAAAATGTTTGTGCTAGATTTCGCCACTCTTGTTAATCCATTAGTGGTGATGTTGAAGAATAACCTTGCATTCAAGTGGACATCAGAATGCGAGGAGAGTTTTGAGGCTATCAAATATGCTATATCTCAATCTCTGACTCTCATCAACCCTCATTTCTCAAAAGACTCCATCATATATGCCTTTGGATGTTTCAATATGTCGACACTAAAATTTTCCTCCGTAATTTATATTTCATTAATGTATGTATTAGGAATAGGATGTTGTTAAGTATAATTAGTAGTAGCATCCGATAGAAGATAACGGCGCTGCCGGTACAACACCACCAATAATGTATAGTATGGTAACAGTCAAAGTACAATAGGAATGTTGTGGTAAAAAGTAAATATTTGTCGTAAGTGGTTCGGTAATGTTAAAATGTCAAAGTTAGGGTAAGTAGAGAAGTAGGGTCTACATGATTAGGAATTAGAAATATTATATTAGTAATAAGGACAAGGAGTGATGTCATAAATATTTTTTGTATTTTATTTGTAAAAAGTCTAAAAAGGTGGAACCCATGTGAAATGATAAGGTTTATCTTATCTTAAAAGATAAGCTTACATGTAAAGATAAGAGTTAAGGTATGGAATATGATTCGTCAGAGTAGATTTCTTATCCTATCTTAGAGATAAGGTGGATAAGCCTGAAAGTTCTATAAATAAAGAGGCCACCCCCCTCATTTAGCATAGAAGGAAGTAGTGAGAAATATTGTATGAGTGAGTGTGTGAAGGAAGCCATCATTTAGAAAGTGTGTTAAAGAAGCCATTAAGAGGTGTAATTGTGAAGTTTCTCCCATAGTTATTGTTGGAAGGAAAGTGAAGTTAGTAACACTTGAAGTACCTCATGGGTGAGATTGTAACAATTTCATGTTGATATTATAATTTACACTTATATTTCATATTTGTCATCATTCCTTTGTATCATAGTCTATGGTATTCTTGTGTTATGTTTGTTGTTGTGTTTCCAGATTACATCCACCAAACTAAAATCTATGCATTAGTAAATAATCATAGCACGAGGAGTTCCCGGTGGAGAATTATCATAGTGCCAGATTGGTGATGACATTTTGGTTCCATTGCCAGGACCATTCCTCATTGGTGGATTTTCTAGAGAGATATTCCCACTTAGTCAGAAATCATTTGGAGGGTAACCTTGTTTTTACTGTGCATAGTAGTTACCATGGTAAAGTCACTTTTTACCATGAATAGTATTTACCACAGTAACTTAACTTTTTACCATGAATAGTATTTACCACAGTAACTTTACTTTTTACCATGAATAGTATTTACCACAGTAACTTCACTTTTTACCGTGAATAGTGTTTACCACAGTAAAGTTAGTTTTTACCGCAGTAAGTCAAGTTTTACCATAGTTTACCATGGTCATTCCTATTTTACTGTAGAAAGGTGTAAAGTCACTTTCTATTATAGTGATTCCAATTATTTGTGCACATAAGTCTTGTTGATTGTACTTGTGGGTTGGTATTTCACTGTGGTTACTTTTGAAAATGGGGAAGATTCCTATTTTTTCAGCCCAATCTAATGAAGATGCTTCCTCTTTCATTCAAGAATTTAAACGATCTTGTATTTGTAATGGCCTCATAAGAAGGGTATAATGGACTACATTTTTTCCTAGCTTTTTGGATGGTTCAGCCCTTAAAGTGGTTTGAAACACTAGGTGATAATGTGAAAAACTCATGGGATTTATTAACTGAAAGTTTTCTTGAAAGGGCAATTTGGTGAACAACAAAAATATTTAGATCTCATGATCGATATCACAAAGCTATCTGATTATGAGGAAGAATAAGTAAATGAAGACCAAGGAGAGAAGGAGAAGATAAGGGATTATCATGCTCGTGTTCTAGAGCTAAGGAGGAAGCTCCATTTCCATGCCTAGATCAACAGATTTCAGTAGGATTTCCTATGGAAGGAAGGATTAGTGGATGGGTTGATGAATGGTGTGGATAATCTCCTCTGTAAGCACTTCATTCCCATTGGGATGAAGTGCCAGAGATCAGACAACGAGTGAAGTATGACCACCCAGCGACCCTCGAACAAGTAAAGGAGATTGCAAGAAGGATTCTTTGTAAGAAGAAAGCATGGAAGAAGAGCCCAAAGAAATTGTTGCTAAGGTAGAGCCTACACCAACACCTTTGGTCCAGAATCCACAACCACTCTCATGATGAGCACAAATATTTCTCCTAGTACATCTACTGAGTATGAAGATGACGTGGATGTAAGCTTCAGGAAGATGGGCCCAGTTAACTATTAATCTTCTTTGGTCAAGGAAAATAATTTAGTTCTCAGGGAGGAGATAGAGGTCCAAAAAGAAATATTTCTGAAGTTGTATGTTATGGTTGTCATAAAAAGGGTCATTATAAGTATAATTGTCCAGATAGAGCTTCTACATCTGGTACAAGAGATAATGATAAAGGAAAAGCACCTGTAAATTCTTTTGATGTAGTAGATAGGAGCATAAATAATGAAGTAGATGTGTTTGTAACAAAAAGAAAGAAAGAAAAAGATAACCAAGATGGAAATGATCCTAAGAAGATGAAAGGAGAAACTAGTAAGAAACATAGGAGAAGAAAGTTGGGTGTGCAGGATTTTCTGATTTCACAGGGACAAGGACCATACTCCATCTTAGAAGATCTGTCCAAAAGGCCTGCAAATATTACATATGGTCAACTTTTGGCTATGTCTTCTGAGAAGAGGCGGGAGCTACGAAGTGGACTCAATGCTCGACGAAGGAAGGAGGTTGAGGTCCCTGTTTTGGAGGCAGAGGTGGATCCCTACGCTCCACAAGCTGAGGTATTATGTAATGGTATTTCAATTCATGATGTCTTAGTTGATGGAGGTGCTGCAGTTAATGTAATGACCGAGTCTGTAATGAATATGTTGGGTTTAAAAATTGATCACCCCTCAACACTTATGTTAAGGTCATTAAATAAGGGAAAAACTAAACCAGAAGGTGTTGTTTCAAATGTGGCAATATCTGTTATGGGTGTTGTATGTGTGGTAGACTTTCAGGTGATGAAAAATGGTACTGTTGCATACCCAATGTTGTTGGGAAGGCCATGGCTAAGGAGATTTCATGCAAGAAACTACTGGAATGAAGGCTTCATGACACTTGGATGTGGTAGAGAGAGGGTGAAGATAAACATGATCCCTTGGCATCATAAGGTAGAACCTGTGGATTCAAGTGATGAAACTGATGATTGGACATCCTCTGATTACTCTAGTACTAGTGAAGTGGACATAGAAGATGAAGAAAGTGAGGTTGATGTTTCAGTCATGGATATCCTTCCAGTCACACTGACTCATGAACCCATAAAATTATCTGAAGAAGAAATTAATGATCATCTCCAACAAATAAAGATTGGTGATGCTGTGATGGAGAGTGAGAAGGAATCCTACCTCCAACTCTTTCGAAGGTACATACACCTATTCACTTTTGATTACAAGGAACTCCATCAAGTAAGTTGGGTAGAACATTCTATTGAGCTAGTAGATGGTGTTAAGCCCATAAAGCAAATGTCATATAGAATGAATCCTAATTTTTCCAAGACTATAAAAGAAGAAATAGATAAGTTGCTTGATGCAGGATTCATATTTGCTGTGGAGAATTCAGAATGGGTTTCTCCCATTGTGATCTCAATAAAAAAGAATGGGAAGCTATGCATTTTTGTTGATTATAGGAAGCTCAACAAGGCAACAAAGAAGGATCATTACCCTCTTCCATTCTCAGATCAGATCTTGGATGAAGTAGTTGGCCAGGAGTGCTATAGTTTTGCTGATGGATATAGCGGATACAACCAAGTTCGTATAGCAAAGAAATATCAGCTGAAGACCACGTTCACCACTCCTTGGGGAATTTTGCTTATAGAGTTATGCCTTTTGGGTTGTGTAATGCTCCAGCAACATTCCAGTGTTTGATGAATAGGGTGTTTGAACCCTACATTGGAAACTTCATCAGAGTATTTCTGGATGATTTTTGCATCTATGGGAGCAAGATGGACCACCTACACTAGATGGAGACAACATTTCAAAGGTTAGATGAAGCACAAGCCTCACTAAACCCTATAAAGTGTGTCTTTGGATGTTCTAAAGGTGTTTTTGTTAGGGCATGTTGTATCCAGAGATGGTATTGGTACTGATCCTGATAAAGTTTCAAAAATCAAAGAGTTACCATTTCCTATGAATAGAAGTAAGTTGAGATCATTTTTAGGCCATGTGGGTTACTATAGAAGGTTCATCAAGAATTTCTCAAATATTGCATAGCCACTAACCCAGTTCTTGAAGAAGGATGTTACTTATGAACCAGGAAAGAAGGCGCATGAAGCTTTTGAACAACTGAAGGAGGCTTTGGTGTCTTCACCTATTTTAAAGAATCCAGATTGGAGCAAGCCATTCATTGTGTATACTGATGCTTCAGATGCAGCACTAGGAAGTACTCTGAGCCAAAATGATGAAAATGGGAATGATCATCCAGTTTACTTTGGGAGCAGACAAATGAGCAGTGCTGAGGTAAATTATACTGTAACTAAAAAAGAGGCTCTAGCTATCATTTTTGCTGTAAAAAAGTTTAGAAATTACTTGCTAGGGCAGAAGTTTATAGTTGTAATAGATCATCAGGCTCTAAAATATATTGTAAATAAGCCTAACCCATTAAGGAGGATAACAAGATGGATAATTTTGCTACAAGAATTTGAATTTGATATTATAGATAGGTTGGTAATGAAGCATGTAAATGCAGATGCACTCTCTCGAATCTATGATGGTTTAGGTTCATCTTGTGATGATGATGATTTCCCAGATGCAACATTGTTATCCCTTGACACAATCCCTAGTGAATACATAGATATTTGGAATTATCTGAATGAATTCAAGTTTCCTGATGGTGCCAATGCAAAGACTAAGAGGAAGATTACTCAAGCTAGTCGTCCATATTCTATTCTGCATGGAGTATTATTTTGAATAGGACTTGATGGACAGTACAAGAGGGAAGTTGGACATGATCAAGGGAAGGAGCTGATAGAAGAATTCCACAATGGTACATGTGGAGGACACTTCTCTAGACAACTTACAACAAGAAGGATCTTGGATGCAGGTTATCACTAGCCCACTCTTTTTAGAGATTGTTATAATTATTGTAAGACATGTGATATTTTTCAAACACATGGTAACCGTAAGAATTCATCAGCTCCATTATGCCCTATTCTTCCACTTGGTCCCTTTGAAAAGTGGGGAATAGATATTGTAGGTCCACTTCCAACTACCCCATGCCAAAATAAGTATATTGTAGTTGCCACAGATTATTTAACCAAGTGGGTTGAAGCTAGGCCATTGAAAATAACTTCCATGGATGAAGTGGAAAGGTTCATATATGAACACATTGTCACCAGATTTGGTTGTCCATTAGAAATTGTAACAGATCAAGGAAGCCACTTCATTAATGAGGTGGTAGAAGCCCTAGTCAACAAGTTTTCTATTAAACATAGGAAGGCAACAACATACAAGCCAAGCACAAATGGATAGGTGGAATGAATAAATTTTGTGTTGTGTCAAATTCTAGCAAAAGATGTAGCCTTGCAAGTACATAAGTGGGATAAAAGGATTCATGCAGCATTGTGGGCATATAGGGCAACATCAAAGTCAGCAATAGGATACTCCCCATTTCAGTTGGCTTATGGCATTGATCTAGTTCTTCCTATTGAGTTTGATATTCCCACTATGAGAGTTATGAAAAATGAAAGGATGGATGAAAGTGATTCAGTAAAAGAAAGGTTGGTACATATTCATTTGCTAGAGGAAATGAGAGAAATAGTGAAGGATACAAGCTATAAGAAGAAAATGAAGTAGAAGGAATACTTTGATCAAAAGATCCATTGGTCTCCATTTCATGTGAATGACTTGGTTCTAGTATATGATTCCAGATACAAAAAAAGAAGGCAAAGAAAATTTCTTCCCAAATGGATGGGGCCCTACAAAATAGTAGTTATGCATGAAAATGATACATATCGACTGGAGGAATTGGATGGAACTCCCATTACGAAATGGGTCAACCATGACAAGTTAAATATTTTCCAAGCACCAGAATAGTCTACTCCGAGGACGGAGTAGAAGCTAGGAAGGGGGAAGATGTCGACACTAAAATTTTCCTCCGTAATTTCTATTTCATTAATGTATGTATTAGGAATAGGATGTTGTTAAGTATAATTAGTAGTAGCGTCTGATAGAAGATAACGGTGTTGCCAGTACGACACCACCAATAATGTATAGTATGGTAACAGTCAAAGTACAATAGGAATGTTGTGGTAAAAAGTAAATATTTTTCGTAAGTGGTTCGGTAATGTTAAAATGTCAAAGTTAGGATAAGTAGAGAAGTAGGGTCTACATGATTAGGAATTAGAAATATTATATTGGTAATAAGGACAAGGAGTGAGGTCATAAATATTTTGTGTATTTTATTTGTAAAAATTCTAAAAAGGTGGAATCCATGTGAATTGATAAGGTTTATCTTATCTTAAAAGATAAGCTTACATGTAAAGATAAGAGTTAAGGTATGGAATATGATTCATTAGAGTAGATTTCTTATCCTATCTTAGAGATAAGGTGGATAAGCCTGAAAGTTCTATAAATAGAGAGGCCACCCCCCTCATTTAGGATAGAAGGAAGTAGTGAGAAATATTGTATGAGTGAGTGTGTGAAGGAAGCCATCATTTAGAAAGTGTGTTAAAGAATCCATTAAGAGGTGTAATTGTGAAGTTTCTCCCATAGTTATTGTTGGAAGGCAAGTGAAGTTAGTAACACTTGAAGTACCTCATGGGTGAGATTGTAACAATTTCATGTTGATATTATAATTTACACTTATATTTCAGATTTTTCATCATTCCTTCATATCATAGTCTATGGTATTCTTGTGTTATGTTTGTTGTTGTGTTTCCAGATTACATCCACCAAACTAAAAGCTGTGCATTAGTAAATAATCATAGCACAAGGAGTTCCCAGTGGAAAATTATCATAGTGCTAGATTGGTGATGGCAGATACAATATTAACTATCTTAGTGTGGTTGAATAAGGAAGGGTATGAACAACCTATCATTTTATTCAGTCAAATCTCTAAAGACTATGAAGTGAGGTATTATTTTATTGAAAATCATGTCCTTACTGTTATAAGGACTTTGTAAAAGTTTAGACACTTGGTATCAATCAACAAGATTCCAATGCTAGTGTTACATGTTGCCATCAAAGACTTCCTCCTAAACAAGGATCTGAATGAGAAAAGAGTAGGTTGAATCACTCGTGTGATGGAGTATGACATAGAAATAAAAGTGACTAATTTGGTCCATGGCAAGGGATTGTGTGACAATCTAGCTTCCAGTTAGTGTGATGAGATAAGTAATGAGGAAGAAACTATTTCAATCTTGTAAGACTATCAAGAATAGTGAGGTGATGATGTGCATATACCTTGTTGAACTCGGGTTATGATTCATTATCTTTAAACAAGTCTATTCCCTAAATAGTTATGAAAAGAAAAGAGGAGATATTTTAGAATCCAATATATTCCATGTGCTGTAGTTGATGGGATCATTTTTAAGAAGGACACGAATGGATTTCTCCTAAGGTGTGTCACAAAAAATCAGATTGAGAAAGTGATACAAGATTTCCATGATGGAGAGGTGGGAGGTAACTTTTCTCCACATGTAACGGCTCCAGAATCATGAAAGCTTGTTATTACTAGCCAACACTTCTTAGTGACTACTATACATAGATCAATACATTTAAAAAATGTGCATTCTTCACTTGCAAAGAAACACTAGTATCACTACTACTCCATCCAGTTTCAATTGATCAACCATTCATCTTGATAACACCCTAAGACTCTTGTAATATGACTAACTAGTAAAGGCTAACACTATAATAGCCTAGAGCCAAACTCAAGATTAAGAATGAAATATCAATATCGAATCTTAAAAGCATTCATTAATGGAAACTAAATGAAATTAAACATTCAATTTATAAGAATCCTTACTATGTGAGATTATTACTTAACATAGACCTTATTAGATCTAAGGGAAATCAAACTATGTTTTTTGCTACTCCACAAATGGTGAGAGGGTCTCTCTAACAATGGATAAAAGGCCATATTAGAAATTTAGATATCCCTCTACTAACCAACCTGAAGATTGGATGAAAATATTTAGCAAGCTAATCTAAGATGAAATTAAGGCTCATATGTTTTATATGATAATGTTATTCAAGACACGGTGTAAAGTATGAAGATAGGTGCTTAGTCCTTTTTATAGTTTTCTATTTGAGCAAAAATTGCATCTTGGTGCATGTGGGACTAAAAAATATAACTTAGATAAAGGTTTTTTAATCACAATTAGTGAATTAACATGAGATTAGTATGTGAGGAGCCTTAATTAACCACTTAGGGTCAATTAAGAGGCTAGGATAAGCTTTTGAAGCCTTATGAGATGCCTTGGAGGGAAATAGTGTATTTTGAATGGTTGGAATAGGGGTTGAGAAAATAATAAGGTTTATTAACCAAAATAAGGGTAGATAGGCCTAATTAGCTAATAATCCCTAATTGTTTTCTCGGAAGAGGATTATGACTTACGATGTGTCATAAATTGACATCCTAAATGCGAAAGAGGCTAGGTAATCAACAAAGAGTTGTTAATTAAAAAATAGGGTAAAATGTTAGCTAATTAGTTGAAATCACTAATTATAATGGAAATGGTAAGAATGAGTGTAATCAGTGTCCTTTTAGCAATAAGATTGCAAAAGCATATTTTATGTGTCTACATTTTCCCCTATTTGAGGTGAATTAAGTGACGCCACTTCAAACATAGTATACAAGCATAAACACATAATTTTTTAAAGAATAATTAGTAGGATGAAGGATGCCCCTTCGACTGTCAATGGGGTGATAAAATAAATCAATCAATGATAAAAAATATGATCAAAACAGAGAAAAGAAACAAGGTGAGGATAAAAATGATTTTTCATTGCCCCAGGTGTTTTGGAAGAAAAATTAATAGTGATTAGATATGATTGTGAAGAGTATAGGAATAGCTTGTGCATCCCATCTTTTAATAAAAAAATTGTTTCATCATGTTGCCCCTATGATCTAAATCATCAACCTTTATTAAAATAAACAAAATTGTAAAATAACATGAAAAGCTATATTATTAAAATTTGTTCATTGCAAAAAATATGTAACTCCATACAACATACATAATGCCATGTAATATGATAAATTAAACCAACTAACCTAACAAAGAAACAAGTATAATCACACATACTCAAATAAACAACGTTCAAGAAAGTTACACCAATGTTATTGTTATCAAGATTTAGTTCCCGAATGTTCGTGATGTAATAAAAAGGGTTGAAAATGGTGCCCCAAGAAATGATACATGCAACGGGAAAAATGGAGGACATAAGTAGTCCCATGAACAACATTCATGCACTATGACATAGTCTCTGGTAACTCATTATTGCACGGGAGTACTAACATAGTAAGCAAAATCAATTTTTTAATGGAGGTAGATCACAATGATCAGCAAGTCATTCGAGACAAGAAAAAACAAAAACCTAAGAAATATGTTTTTATAGGACAAAATTTGATGTTCGAGGACAATGCACTTGATATAGGATTCAGCTGCATGAATTTTTTTAAAAAATTAAACTTTTACATTTTATTGGATTTAAAACAAAAAAAGTATAATAAATGAAGAAGTCATTGGACATCAACAAAAGGCACTGGAAGGAAAAAATATGCCCTAGGTAGCAGAAAGGGTCACAGGGAAGCAAAAACATGCCCCACATAGAGAAAATAAGTGAAAAATAATTATTTATTAAAAATAATCATCACGAGGAGTGCAAGAAAAATTTATAAGAATCACGATGGTTCCAAGGCACTTCGGGGGTGAGAGAAATGACGCGGTGGGGGGAGGGGGTAATGTGTATACAAACCATGCCATGGGGGTTAAAAACCATCACAATGAGTTTATTTACCACATACACTTACCCATTTTACTGTAGAAAAAACTATGACCTACAAGAGAAAAATGAAAGGGTGCATAGCAGGAAACACCATCTAGATCACGTTCGAGACTACATGCACCTTCTTAGGGATGGCCTGCAGGTACATCAAACAATTTTTTTCATTTTTCTTACATTTATTAGCTTTTAATCTCATTTATTAGGTTGTTAATCCAAGTGAAAGATCTAGTGCAACCGTTAGGGTGTGTTAGCATGACCTCATATAGGCGCATCCATGCTGGCGTGAAAAAGATAGAGAAACATATGCATGCACATGTATCTATGAAGATGAGCATGCTAGGGTCATTAGGGATGCATTGGAATTGAACTAGGTTTGGGTGGGGAAGGGGACGTGCTTGTGTGCAAATAGGGGTGCTGGCATTTGGGCATGCTAACGTCAAAAGGGGTATGTTGGTGCGAAGGATTAACCTTGCATGGTTTTTAGAGGAATTAGGAATTTTTCAGAAAAACCTAGGTGATAAAAATAGAATTATTAGATCATAATAAATGACCTAGCTAACCTTATAGATGGACTTACCCTAATTATAGATGCAAGAGTGACATGTGAGGCTCCAAGATTATGAAGTAATATTCCGTCAATGAGATCATATCTACTTCGAGACACTACTGGATGTTACAGGTCTCTCACACATTTCTTTCATGCCATAGATTACCTTGGACCATAACCTGCTCACAACCTTACTTGAGAGATGACGGAGTGAGAGCCAGACATTTCACCTTCTGATAGGAGAGATAAGAATTAATTTGGAGTATGTTGGGAAGATTTTTAGAGTGCCTATTCAGGCTCACCTGGTGACATATGACAACCATCCCAGTTTTAACCTATAGATTATTACTACGATATTTGGAGTAGCAGACATACCTCACTGAGGTATGTCAAGGGATATTACAAGATGCATGGCTAATTTTCAGATTTGATGAGTTCCATTATATCTTATATCTCTTATCAGTAGCATTTTGTTACCGAACAAAACTGGTGCTCATTTTTCTTTGAGCCTGATTGGAGTAATATATGGACTCATTATTGCGGAGGTCTATTGCTTGGGGAAGTGTATAATATCACATATGTATGCATATTTACACTTCATATCCTACCATAGTCAGAATACCATGGGTCCAGTGACTTTACTTTAGATATGGGATTGGGACGATATCATTATAGGACTCCCAATAGGAGCATTACAATCCCAAGCTCTTAGCGAGCCATCTATTATGGGATGGGTTCCTGATGGTGATGATATTCGTGGTTATATGGGAGACATTAATTTCTACAGGAAAGAATTTTGATGAGGTACAACCTCATATGATTACCTGGTGCCAATATAGGTTGTATCAGTTGCCTCAGGATGCTATTGAGCTCAACACACCAATAGTAGATAATTTCATTATTGGGAGCAGGGCCTACATCCTTGAATGGTAAAGAGGGGACAAGGTCCAGTGATAGTTTGGTCTCACATAGGGGATTCCAGGTAATGAGATGTGTTATGGGCGTAGATCCAGAGAGACCTTTGATATTGGGTCTCAGATATGATTAGAATGACCTCGTACCAGTTTCCTACAAGTGGTCCCATAGCCTTGGGTGTATCGATCAAAGATAGAAAATCCAGGAATAACCCTAGATAATGTAGGATGGTATGATGTAATGTTATCATGGATACTGACCATACCATAGGCAGTGTTAGATATAGGGATAGCCATGACAGTGCTAAGGGTATAGGACCCAAATCCTAGAGCAAAGGATCAGGAAGATCCATAGGTATGGTGATAGGTACAATAGGTATTGGTTCGGTAGCACGTATTTATGTAACATCAAGTAGTCGTACAACCACAGACATATGCCCCACAGATTCCATTATAGGTTGTGTGGTAGGTGAAACTATAGAAGTCTCCATTACATGCACCTTTATCACCTCCACATGAAGTGAGTCCGTAACATAGTACAAAACATAGTCCATCGAGATGGGATCCCACAGATTTTTGGGATGGAGGAAGTGCAGGGTAGCAAGCCAATATAGGAGATTAGGGGGATGGAGATGGTAATGATGACGTATGGGGGTCCCTACCATGTATTCTAGTGGAGGGAGGATGGGGAACATCATAGGCTACATAGGATACATGTGATATAGCTTCCTTGAGGAAACAATTACAACATGTGGTAGATCAACATATACATGTTACTGATAAGAGAGATCATCTAGTTGTAGAGAGGAATCAACGGATTGCATACATAACGATACTAAGAGGAGAGTGTGATGCTCTACAATGGGCCTCCACAATAGCTAGGATGTAGGATATATTAGTAGATGTGATGACAACTAATGGTGAGGCATCCTATTACAGGGAATTGTATCATGAGGCAATTCCAGAGGGACAGAGGGATACTCCCTTTAGTGATTTAATTGGTAGTAGGTCCATATCTAGGTCATAGATGACCTCTCGATCAGTGAGATCTTTTCAATAGCCTTCACTACAATAGGCCTCATCAAATTTTTTGGGTCCATCAGAGAACATGCCCCCACCTAGTGGTAGACCTAGTAGTCCATGCTTCAGAGACAGTCATTGTTGATTGTTTTTAGATTATCAAATGTATATTGTTGGTGTATCACCTCGATATGAATTCATAATTTTTGAGAGAAGTATATGTATTATTATTTATCATTCCTCGTGATGAAGGCACTTTATTTTGTACCAATGTATTGTATGTATTATTTTTAATATGCCTCGTGATGAATGAAAACATTTTTTGGATAGATGCCCATGATGTCTCATCATATCAAATGTATATCGAGACACATTTTTTTTCTACATGGAAATTTATATTTATGATGATTGGTTGTACCTACTTTATCTCATTTTGTGTTTATGAGATAACATGTCTAATCCATGTTTTTATTATGGTCTATTTTTGAGGGGGGAACAAAAGGTTTTCCTTTTTGCCCCTGACATACATGTTTAATTTTCATGTTCATGATTATTTATATTAGCCTTTATTGATATATGATGTATAAATTTTATGATAGATGATATGATGATGAGATGACAACAAACTACACAAGAAAACAATTCAAGCACACATTAATCAAATCTAATCAAAGCAACACCAATATATAAAAGTATGTAAGATAAAATGAATTGAATGCAATTAACCACATATTAAATTTAAACTCAATATAAGTAACCAAATGAATCCAATTTAAAGCACACAACACGAAAAAGTAATGCAATCAAAACTATACAAACCAACAACTAAACGTAAGCAAAAGACTACTTTATTTTTACGAGGCAATTTTGAAACATTTTTCATTATTTTTGGTATTATCTAGAGACAATGTTCTATTATTTTGGAGTTTTCTATGAAACATATTTGGATGTTTTGATTTTTGGGATTTTCAAAAAGTTATATGAATGTTTTTAATGTTTTCTAAACCTAAATGCAAGGAAACAAAGAAACATGGATGCCCCTAGTGTTAGATGGGATTAACAAGGGAAAGATTCCATGTGCTATGTGCAATAAGTGATGACATGAAGTTTCCCCCAATGTGAGATGGTAATATACAAAAGAAAACTCTTCACATAGAGAAGTAGGATCAGTCGGATCAAGGCTAAAAGGACTAGGCTCAAAAGTAGCTCAAACGCATATAAAGACTAGCTTAGGACAAAGCTATCACAACCCTAGACCTTAAATTTTTGTCAACAATGGACCCTCTAATGGCCCTACATTTTCTATTCACCAAAGGAATTGTCTAAAGTGCCACAATTGTGTGGTTTTCACTATTGAACACACCTATTTATTTATCTTTATGTTTTTTTCCATTTTTATATATATATTTTTTTCTAATATTTTAGGGACCCAACACTTAAGAGTAGAAACGTTTAAGATGCATTACATTCATGGTTTACTGAAGCTCATGATCATCTAATTAAGCAATTTGTAGGCACCTAAACCAAACTTGGAGACCAAAACATATGGCCCTAGCCAATTAGACTAAAGTTTTCCTTTCGTTTCTTTATCTTTAGTGGTGTTGACCTGATTTTATTTTAAAACCATGTCTACTACCTCAAATTGATGAGGTATGATTCTTTTGTTGTAACATTTCCATACTCGATCTTGATACAATTTAAGGTGATTGAGAGCATAAAGTTTTTTCTCATCTAATAGCTCTAACTATGCCATTCAAGCTACTTTGTAGTCCTCCTCTTCATTCAGGTAGACTCTTAACTCTTTACGCAAAGAGGGGAGCTTGATCTCTAGGGGTAGTATTGCTTCTGTGATGAACACTAGGGAGTATGGAGTGACACCTATAGGAGTGTGGATCAACATTCTGTATGCCTAGAGGGAAGGATGGATCTGTAAATGCTAGTTATGGCCTCTTTTGTTCACCATCTTCACCATAATATGGATGAGGGTTTTATCTGAAGCTTTGGCTTTCCCATTACCTTGAGAGTAATAGGGAACTGAAATTTTGAGACAGATTTGAAATTTTTTTCTTAACGCTTTCAAAGTTTATTTTAAAGGACTTACCATTGTCAGCTATAATGGTAGAGAGGATACCGTATCAGAAAATTGTGGTTCATTATAAAATTAGATATCTACACACCCTCAAAAATATGTAAGAGGAAAAACCTCTACCCATTTTGTGAAATATTCAGTGGCAATAATAATGAACTTGTGTCCATCTAATAATATAGGGTTAAGATTACCTATAAGATCAAGCCCCCAATTTGAGAAAGGACAAGATGTTGTGATAGGCTATAATGATTACGCTGGCGCATGTATCAAATTTTTGTACTTCTGACAATGTAAACACTTCTTTACATATTTGCAGCAATCATTTTCCATTGTATGAAAATAGTATCCTACTCTAAGTATCTTCATTTCCAAGAACATTCTTCTCTTATGGGCCCTGCAGATGCCTTCATGCACCTCTTTAACCACTAGGATGGATTCATTCAATTTATACAGCGCAATATATTTCCATCATAGCCTCGCCTAAAGAGAGTGCCCCTAAGTAGGGTATAACGAGATATAACCTAGATGAGGTGTCTTTTATTGGAAAGGGAAATGATTTCGGGAAAGTTTCCATCATGAAGGTAATTAAATATGTCACAATACCATAAGGAAAAGGTACTAAAAAACTTTTATACCAAATAGGAATCTTGTATGTCATATACTGGTGTTTGTAAATGTTTGAAGAAGAACGAAATATCATTATTCCCAGGAGGGATACTAAACATATACCCTATTGTGACCATATAATCCACTGCTCTATCTTTTCCTCTTGGGATTTGTTGAATTGTAATCTTCTCAAAGAACTCCTTCAAAGAATCAACCATTCTCTTGTATGGAAGAATATTCTCATCTCTAACGTTTTACTCATCTTTCACTTGTTTTATAATCAAGATAGAATCACCAATTACATTAAATTTTCTGATATCCCACTTAATATCCATCTTCATCCCTACAATAAGGGCTTCATATTTTTCTATATTATTTGTACATGGGAACTTGAGTCATAATGCCAGACAGATCAAGTATCCTGAAGGAGTGATCAACACAACTCCAACACCTAAACCATGAAAGGTAAAGGATCCATCAAATTATAGATTCCATATAATAGATTCCTCAAGGTAGATTGCAGATGCGTCTAGAATTTTGAGAGTCAAAGGTTTAGTACTTGGTAGCGGCGATTTAGCTATTTGATCTACTTAAACCTTTCCTTTTACTGATTTTTGGTGTACATAATCGATGCCAAACTTGTTAAGTAAGATGAACCAATTAGCCATATTTCTTATGAGTGTAGGCTTCGACAAAAAGTACTTTAATGGATTAAATTTTGAAATAATCTTGACCTTATTATTTACCAGATAATGACGCAGTGTCTGAAAATAAAAAACTATAGCCAAGCAAGTCTTTTCTATCTATGGATAGTTGAGCTCATAAGCTCTCAACATTCAGCTTGAGTATTACACAAAATTTTCTTTCTGATCCTTATCATATTGTGCCAAGAGTGCCCGAATTGCAAAGTTCATGGAAGAAATGTGTAACATTCCCATTTTAATACATTATAATAAGGGGAATTTTTTCTTTTGCGTAATGTTCTCTACTCTAAATTTAATTTAGAACACATGTTTCAAGTTTTTTTAATAATTGTTCTCTATTCTAAATGACCCTGATTTAAAACACACAATAATTTTAGATTAATTTTCTCTGTTCTCATATTCATAATATGGAACACACATTCCATGCCATTTAATCACATAACAGATAACCATATGCTGCAGTAATGACTCAATGAACTACCAATCTCCCATTTCATGGCTCAGAGATTCATCGATCTCTCATTTCATGACTCGGCTTCTTACCGATCCTTCATGATAGTTCAATATAATGTATACTAAGTATACCTAGTTATCTTTACCCTTTCAGGTGTTGAAGTGTTTCATTTAAGAGGCCTATCTAAATATCTAATACCAATATTCATCTAAAATCCTACTTCTTAAACTAGGTGATTTAAGACAATGCAAACAGCAGCTTGTGATACTTTGGCCAAAGATTATCACATGCTTAGGATGATCGTATTCCTAGATGGCATACTCATCAATGGAATACGTCCTTCACCCCACTTCATCTGTTATTTAGAATGGTGTTTTCTGACTTTTTTCAGTCCTCTTGTCAAGGGTTGAACCTTAACCCAAGTTAGCAATATAAAAGGGTATAGCAAAGCACTCGTGATGACTAAAGGTACGGAGACATACCTTTTCAACCCTAGTCTATTGCGTGTGTCTAGTTACCTTTAGTATTCATGAGTCACTCCATATAAAAGGACATATTCTTAACTTGGTCCAAAGTAAAACTAAGGCCAAGTCCAAGCTTATGTAAACCTAGATGATCTGATTTGGAAAGGTGTTGCAACATGTCAACTGCAACATTTTGTTGTCATGAAGGCCTAGCCTTCATGATGAAACCTTATTGTAGCTGGCGTGTACCAAAATCCTGTGGAATCCTCCCATCTAGGGTTACATATCTAGATAAGAGTTTGATTAGATTCTTATCTTTATTATTTTAAGAATAAGTTTCAACAACCTTGTTGATCCTCTAACCTCTTTGTTCATTATAGTTGCATAGTTAGGAATGACTTGAATTATCTTGAAACTTAATATACAATTACTCCTCCTTACCGAAGGATTGCATATTCCTTTCTTGGTTCATTTATTAAAGCTTCAGACTTATAGTCCAATTCATCTTAACAAAGGTAGATTAACTTACTAAGCTTAATCAAGTTCATTCGCAACTGATTCTAAATCAGGTTTCCTTTACATTAGACCTCATTTGAATGAGATCTATTTCCTATATAAATGTATTCATTTATTTACAATTACCTTACTTCATTTTAAGGTGTGTTAAGAGGAGATATGCTTTCCTCCTTCCAAATTCCTTTGGGCATGACACCCCAAAGAGTATTAATGAAATATTATTCTTGAAACTAATTGTCCTTTCCTTAATATTCATGAGTTATAGTTCAATTCCAATTATTATTTGTACAAGAGTTCATATGTAGTTTAATCTTTTACTAATGTCAATTAATAGTCCATATTGACCTAATTATTAACCATTTGTACATCCCAAATTAAAATTTGTGTTTAAGAGAAGAGCAGAGTGTCAATTCCCTTCTTCTCATTATATCCTTTTAAATCTAACATCCATCATTTGTATAAGTACAAATTCAAAAAATAGGAATAAGTTCACAATTTAATTTCAACAATTCAATAATGGTACAACAATTAAAATAACACACCATTCCCTTCTCTCATTCCTCAAGGTAAAATTTACACATTTTACAAGTCCAAACAGTCAGACCGTACTTATGCCAAATGAAATTGATAACTCAAAAAAAGGAATACAACTTTTCCTTCTTCCATTTCATTCGAGAAGAATAATAAAATCTCATAAAAGATCCAGCCTTTAGTTAATCAGAAGAAGCATCATAAAAAAACATTTCTTCTTTAATACTCACGGAATCCATCTACAAAATTTACTAGCATGGGTCAGTTCGCCGAACTTTGCATGTTAAGCACTTACCATTAAAATGAAGTTCTCTTGATTAACTATCTCAATAAAAGAACTCTACTTTTATGAAACGTCCTATAATTGAGATGGACATCACATAAGAGTTAAGTACTGGTAAGATTGAACAATTTAAACAACCATGTCACAATAAGTAGTATCAAAATCAGACAGTACTATTAACTAACAAACTCCTCAAAATAATTACAGCAAACAAGCAATGATATATCCCCATTTACTTAACAATTTATTTCCAATAATGAATATAGTTCATTTCAAATTTAGACAAATAATTCAAAGAAAATTAGCTCTAACTATGCTCTGAATAGAAGCATTTGAAAGAAGTAATAAAGTATTGTTTGAATACATTCAAGATCAATCGTGTTCCAACTTTATAAATGGGATTCCTATAGTGAAATGACTACAATTTTAAACAAATTTTTTTCCTTTTTTACTACTCATTTGAATTCAATCGAGTTCAAATGAAGAAGGGGAAAGTAATCAGACACCATGAAAGAAACCCATATCACTTTTCAGAATTAAAAAAACAACATGGTATTCATCCAATTCAGAGAAAGAAAACAGAACGTAAAATGCAATTACATACTCCCGAAGGCAGTCACACGTTGCTTCAATAGATCCTTAACATAAATTTAGATAGGATAAGAAAAGAAAATAAGTATTACTTCTAGTTACCTATTCTATAATCTCTTTCATTTAACACAACTGAATTGGTCGATCTTATGCAAGAAGAGATAAAAACTAGAGATAACAGTCAAGGAGAGAGCAATTTAGAAGTCAATAATCAAATGAAAATGAAGGAGATTCACATTACTTCTTTCCAATACATAGCCGAATATCAAACTATGGCATACAGACTAGTTATCAATAGTGTAATTCTTTCCACTTTAGATTGGGACAGTCTTAATAGCTTACTAGCTACCATTAAAGAAAGTATTCTAAGAATTCATTTTACAACTAAACCAAAAGCATCAAACAACAACTGAACTTCCAATTACAACCAATTTTAATATTTTTATACACTAATAGCAAGCATATTCAATCTAAATATAAAACGATTAAGAGTCTACAACCAAGCAAACATGGTCCCAATTCCATCGGGATGATAAATCATTTTTCAATCACAAGGATAAGGAATCTACTCTGGTTCAGTTACAATGAAAACAATGAAGAATTTTAAATCCATAGAATATATATTCATCATTGACTTCAAAGGAGAAGTAAAAACTATACGCTCTACACCAATTCATCAGATAAACAAATTACTCTATTCCAGGTTTGACAAGAATTTATTTCCAAACAATCATTCATGGGTACCGAGAAAAAAATAGGATAAACATCATATCATTTCAAAACAAGCAAATGTGAAGATGATACGATGAACCTATTGTCCCTAAGAGAGCCCACATCACAATTAAACTATATTACGGGAAAGGAATAACAATTCACAAAAATTCTTGTCCTAGCATTCCCATGAAATCCATAACTTTTGAGCATATAAAACTCAGAAAATAGTATACACATCATTGTCACCTTCAGAAAGTTCAAACCCACAAGAGGCAACAAAACCGAACACCATTGCATTCAAAATCTTAACAGCAGAGATGAAATCCATCTACACTTACGGATTCAACAAAGAACACCTATTTTCTCATGCATGCATCCAGAAGATACCCAAACCGCATCTTTTCCAAACAAAAACTCAAGCAAAAGATCACAGCCAAAGCACACCAACATATTTTCACAAAACCATTCATTTCTAAGAGCAGAGTTCTTTTAATGAAGACGTATAATAAAGAGCATAACTATTTAACAAAAAGAGCCCAACATGCCTGTATAATTTCTTGTTAGCTTGTAGAAGGTCACATCCGAGCTTCTCAAGAATTTCTCCTCTGCAACAACTTCAACATCTATATCTCCAAACTATCTCCTCGTTTCCACTCACTCAAAAGCAACCCAAAGGTGATCAAGATCACAATGGGTTAAAGATAGATTTGCAGGCTCAAAAGAGCAACCAAACGCAGACAATTGTTCAGTAGTTGTTTAGTTGCTGCTAAAGTTGTTGGTTGTTGTTTCTTTTTTGCAGACGCTGCAAAACCAGAAAACCCAAATGAGCAACAATAACCTCATCAAAATCCACTTCTCCTTTTTCCTAGGTGGCCTCTCCATCTAAACCAATGCCATTAAATGCATTGAATGCATTTCCCCCCTCTTTTCTCATGCCACTGCCAATTCAAACTTGGCAAATTTCCCTTTTAAGTTATTTGCATGTTTTTTTTTAATTTAGCCACCATGCTAGTTGGGCATACCACTTAGATTTTCAGCCTCTGCCAAACTTGGTGATTTAAAATGCCAGTACTGTTATTTACTCCCCATTAATAGTCTAGAAACCATCGTCATCATCTTACCACTTGCCAAAGAATCCCATAGGTCCCCCTTTAGGATTAGTATTAGTTTAGGTCACCATATTCATAGTTAGGTTTCCAACTTAACTCTAGATCTTTAAAGTTCATGTTAGGTTAAATTACAACCTTATAGATTAAAACCCAAGTAGGATAGGACATTATGATATAGGTTAAAGCACAAACCTAAGTAATTCAGTAATTGGTTTTGAGTAAGCCTCGCCCCTTCAAGTTAAAGCCATCATAGTACAGGGCATTATGTCCAAGGCTGAAATATTTGCCTTAATATCCTCGTAACCATCCTTCTACCATCTTACACTTTCTAGCATTATAAGTTATATATATCTTGGGGATCCAATCTTACCATTGGCAGTATGATGCCTAGTAAGTATACTTGAAACCAAGTTCTTTAAAATTTACAACAAAACCCAGCTCAGTTCCATAATACATTTCTTTTGGAAATTCAATTAACAAGATGGCAATAAAGAAGGCTGAAGCATACCTTGGATCAATGGAATTGATCCAAGGTGTGCTGTCAATATATATATATATATATATATGTGTGTGTGTGTGTATGTATGTATGTATGTATATAATTGCATCAAGTACAAATGCAATTCTATAGGTTCACAAATTTTGTGAATCACAAGACATAATGACATCAGTCCCAAGTAAACAGAGTTACAATATGCAAGAATTCAGAACAGTAATACTTATTCATTGCAAACATGATTTTCTAGGTCAAGGAATACTGCTTCACATGACAATTCTCATTCCCACATTTGTAGCATTACAAATAGAAGTTATCATAGTAACCGACATGATCAAGATGTTACAAAATTTAGGGTAACAATGGTTTTCCTGCTGTGGGTGGCATTAGAACAGGGGGTTTAGCCAAATATTATTTGAGAAAATAAAATGCTTCTTGATGTTATAGTCCCTAGTGAAAACTGACATCTTTCTTGAGAAGATGCATAAATATGTGACACTTGTCTACAAGATGAGAGATTAAACTTCTAATTTCTTGGATATTTCCTTTCAAACTTTGCAGTTGTTGGATATTTGTCGAAGGAGGAATTTGTGTTATAGTAGTAACCTTTGTTGGATCTACTTTTATTCCTCTCTAAGAAAAAATGAATCCTAATAGTTTTCCAGATAGCACATCGAAGACACATTTCTTTGGGTTTATGTGGACCTTATAGTCCCTTAGACAATGAGGATGCGTAGTAAGATCTTTGGATGATTTTCCCAAGTCCCTTTTTTTCAATATGTCATCCACATAATCTTGCATGATATCATTGATCCTGTCATGTAAGATAATAGTAATCTCTCTTTTATAGGTAGCACCTGCATTCTTGAGGCTGAACGACATGACTTGGTAACAAAATGTCCCTCATGGGGTGGTAGAATCCTTCTTATGTTGGTCTTCCTCAAAAGAATTATTTGGTTATATCCTGAAAATCCGTCAATCAGTGATAGCATCTCGTAACTAGCTGTTGACTCGAAAATCATGTCGATGTTGAGAAGAGGGAATTCGTCCTTAGGAAAAACTTTATTCATATCTCATAAATCGGTGGAAAAGTGAATACCAATAGGTTTCTTCTACACTGGAACTACATTGGAAATACACTCTGAATAATCAATAGGCCTAATGAATCCTACTTCCAATAATCTTTCTAGCCCTACTTTGACTAACAAGGCGACATGAGGGTACATCTTTCGAAGCTTTTTTTTTATCGGCTTGGTATCTGGGTGTACAAAAATATTGTGAACCAATAATGAAATATCAATTCATGGCATGTCTGTGTAAAACCAAGAAAATATATTTGTAAATTATCTTATAAGAAACATGAAATTATTTTGTTGTTGAGCTGAGAGTGAAGTTCCCAACTTGACTATTCTAGGAAATTCCTCTGTGTTGATATTGACATCTATTGTTTCCTCTACCAGTAGCTTTGACTCATCCTTTATGAATGTAGAATCAGGGGGAGATTAAGATATTCTTCTACTAAAGGTGGCTCAAAGATATTTTCACCTTTAAGTGGTTCAATAGCTTTATCCATTGATTGTTCTTTTTGTTTGTCTAGAAGTGCGTCAAAGAGGTTTTCACTATAGGACTTGGAATTATTATTTTTGCAAGTCTTTTCTATAGAATTTTTTCCCTTGCTTATTTTTTTTCTTAAATGATTGCACAACTTAGCATCCTACCCGAAATATGTGCTTATATTGCACTAAGTGGAGAAGCCTTTCTTGTGGTCATTTATTGGAATATTGTCACACATGCCCAGGAACTCACCAATAAACTCGTCATTATAAAATATATCTATTAATAGGGGATGTGGTTGGTCTCAATTCATGAGTGATGGGTAAATAACATTTAGTTTCTGAATGGAAAGAGGTATGATAGAGGTTATAGTTAGAATAGCCACATCGTAAAACATGTTCATGGAGGAAAGGTCTTGGTAAAGACTACACCAGGAATCTATTTCACTTTCAAATTAAAATGGACTATCTTCACATTCAGAAAATGCATCCTCGACCTCTAAGGGGTGATGCCCATACAGCTGGATGCCAATACCATGCTTACCCATTTTACAACTAGGTATTGGAAGATCTTCAAGTGTAACTTGTTCGTTGCTATCATAACCATGTCCTTTTTATCCCATAGTATGCATCATTCAATTGGGGATAACATACCTAGGTGATTGATAGCATAGAGCCATTTCATCATCTTTAGGATGAGATATGTCTAAGCCTTTATTATAATAATAATCCACCATGAGTGAAAACGTCAAAAGGGAAATTTTCCTTGGATCTTTGAAACTTGTAACACGACCTACCGTGAGCTTTGGTTGATAGGGAAAAATTGTGTACTAGGAGGGCCTACTGAAGACCATATTCTCCATAATCATTCACTCTAACCTTCATAGATAAAGAAGAGTTTGATGTAGAAGCACCATTTTCATTGTGATATAAGGTATCTAGATCCACTCATGAAGCAAGGTCCTTTGATTGAACTGGAACAACTATCTCTATAGAAGGACATTCTTAAATGGTAGGGAAATAGCCTGAAAATTATCTACAATGACAAAAACATTGGTGATCTCCCTAAATAGTGAGGATTTTCCCTTCATGATGTATATTTAAGAAATGATGATACTTTGAACGTACGACTTGCATGACATGAATCCATGGGGGACCAAGAAGTATGTTATAAGGGAGCTCCAATTCCAAGACACAGAACTTCGTGTCTTGATTGATAAGACCTACTTCCAGTGAGAAAGTGATCATACCAGATGAATATCATTCTATGTTGTCATAAGTCTTTATGGTGATGACCTTTGTCTCTAAATCAGCTTCAGTACACCCTAGTTTCCAAAATAGCTTTAGAGTAAAAATGTTTAAACCCGATCCAATGTCCACAAGAACTCTTTTTACCTTATTTCATTTGATTATGATTCAATATGTAAGGGTAAGAAATGAGACGGATTTTCTTCTTGGATTTTTGTTGGACTAAATTTTATATTCTCTATAAGAAAAATGTGTGCTACCATTCTTACAAGTGTGTTAGGTCGATATCAACAGACACTCCTAAACCATGTAGTGTCTTACAAAGGATGTATTTATGAGCATTCGAAATTTGAAGAATCTCTAAGATTGAAATATTAGCCATGGTTTTCTATAATTGTTCTAACACGTCATAATGAATTTCTTGAGGAGTATAGGGAGTTTCTCAAATAATAAGGTGATATCATCACATTTCCACGGTGCACTCCCTTGATTTAATCTTCATGGTGTTTATATGATCAATAGGTGGATTGACGAAACCTATTAAGGCATCAAAATGGGTCGTCTTTGAAACATAATTAGTATTCTTAGTTTGAGACGACTGTCCCTGATCTGAATTTTTCATTCCTTTGTTTTGTTTTGGGAAATTTTATTTAAAGATCCCCATGTTTACATTCGGATATTTTTTAAGGGTGGAAAAATCCATTTCCACATTGTCACTGTCAATTAAATCGTGAATATAGTGCTTTAATTTCAAACAGTGATTAGTCTTATGACCTTTGATGCGATGAAATACACAATATTGTTTTTCCCTAAACCATGATGGCTTAGGTGTTTCATCCCCATAAGTTGTAGTTTCAGGATATCTAACCATATTAACCACCTCTAACTGCTTTAATATTGATTACATAGAGTCTGATATAGGGGTGAAGTTACTATGTTTATACTCTGTAGATGAAGTTCCATTTGCAAGTTTCAAGGGAGCATGGTTTTGAATTACTTTCACTCATTTAGAGTTTATTATTCAATCACCTATGATGTTTTTTTATTATTGGGAACAAACTTTTTCTTGTCACTAGGTTAGGAATCATTATAATCACGGTCATGCGAAATGGGTTTTAAGGTCCCTCTAGCTAACAACACTTTCTATATTTGACTACCCTTTTCTATCACCTCTTCAAACATGTTACCACAATTCATTTACAAGTGGAATGTAATTTTAGGGTTGAGGTTGGGTACAAATATAATGATAAGATGTTTCTCTTGTACCAAGAAAGGGAAACAACTAGTTATCTCTCATCATCATTTTCATAAACTAAAAAAATTATCGTTATTATGATGCTTTTCATTACATAAATATAACATGGTGATATCATTTTCTATATTAAATGAAAATTGACGTACAAAGTGTTTGTAGAGTTCTTTCCATGTAGATATAGATGCCTTAGGGATGTGTAAAAACCATTCTAACTCCGGACCTCCTAAACTTTGTGCGAAGAGGAGAATGAGATAGTTATCGCTATATGCGACCTCTTGACATGCCATATAAAATTCCTTAATATTGTCTCTAGGTTCACCCTTTCCCTTGGCATGTCAAAATGATGTAGAAAAGGTACTTGTAACATGGTTCTATTAAAAGGATATGGGCATAACTCTTCAAATTGGTACTTTTTCTATTGCCTATTTTTCCTTATTATAAAGTTATAAGGAAATTTTTCATGGTTTACCACTCTCGATTGAAGATTTGGTATTGTGTGGGTGGTGTGGACCTGTACAAATGGTAAAATCTAGGTCTAAACCGACCTTTATTTTCCACATAAAATTCCTCATAAGGATCTCTACGTGCCACTCGAAGAGAAGATTCAGTATTGAATTTGTGGTACAAAAATTTTGGTTTAGATTTTGGTATAGCTTGTTTTAAATGTTTCCATTGTTCCTTGTTTACATGCAAAGCCAAACTAGCTAATTGGTGATTGAGAGCTTGTACTTGTTTCTCTAAAGTTACTTCCTGAATGGGTAATTCTTTATGATTTCATAAGGAGGAGGTTTCTCCTGATGAGCATGCTCTACACGGTCCTAACAATGAACTCTAACATTAGGTATACGATAGTCTCCATAGTTTTCTAAAGGTATCTCCTCAACATTTTGTCATCCATAAATAGAGGCATGACATGGATTTAACATATCATTAATATTCTGTTAAGGATATCCTACTTCATCTTCTCCACAAGCCATACTATAAATGAGAGAAGGGTCAACCATAGAGGGTAACCTATCTCAGAGCTCTATGACACGTATTAGCACCTCACGTTTGTTTTGTTATATATAATTGTCCAAGTGGGTGGGATTCAACTCAATATTCACTCCAGGAGAATTGTCCTCACCACCGCTATGATCAATAATGGCATTGTCTTCTAAAAGTGGGTTTAACATCTCTTCTCCAAAGGGACATGCCCCCAGTTTTTGATGCCATATTCTTATGGTAGGATGCATAACACAAAATGTTTTACTAAGGTTGACTAAAATTGACCATAGGTAAATTTCCATGGCGTAACGACATCAAGTCGTCACAAATAATGTGGAATATCAAATGGTCATGAATCCAAAGGTCAATATGAACCCAAGGATATCAAAGAATAAATAATAACATAGACTAACATAATATATAACAAGAAGTATCTAAGATAAGACAATGAAGTACAAGACTCAAATCCATTCACAAAAAAAATTTACTCCCTATGTTTTTCCAAGATGGGCTCAAAGAAAATTGTGACAATGCAATATTACCACTTAGGAAAAGTTTAAAATAAGAAAGACCTAAATGCTAAGAAAGTGTTGATGTGACCCTCCAACAAGGTATACTAAAAAAAAATTTTAGACACCAACAAAGTATAAGTCTTTGAGAATGGAAGTTACAAAAGTGAACAATATAACAACACTATTTGGACACATTTATCAAGCTTTACAAGAAAGAAATATTTTAGTATCAAAATGGTGTCATCGCAATGCGAACAACGTAACCTCAATACTCAGAAAAAACTTAAGGAAATGTTAGGATTAAAAAATAATCCTAAGTATATCAAGAAGTTACTATGTGTGTGAGCAGCATAACAATATAATTTAGAGACTTAGACCAAGTTTCACAATGAAAACAAGACGTAAGTATCACAATTGTATGGCTATAATGTGGGAAGCATAACAACTAAAAGGAATTCGATGATGATATCACCTAAATAAAATGAAAATTAGTCTCAATATGGGTGTGAGACAAAGGGTGTACTAGAACATGAAGACGTACCATTAAAACTTTCAATACTTACCTTCTAGAACTACAACCTAGTCATGTGATTAGACTACAAAAGTGGTGGACATAATTATTTCTGGTGGTATCCCTATATGGTGTTCTTCTTTTATCCCAAATAGGAAATAAGAAAACAAAGGTGTAGACCAAATGGTGATGAAACAAACTAAGTGTAACTTTGGAAGAGTTTTCTCTTGTTTTAGGACAAGTGAAAAACTAAGACAAAGTAACACGTCGTGGGTCTCGTGATAAATATAATGTTGTTTTAACTTAAATGGACTCTCTCCTTGTTTAAAGAACAAGTTTTCACTTTGTGAGAGTTGTATAGAACACGATGTCTAAGTAAAATTGGCTCCAAGCCACAAGCTTCCTAGTAGTTCTCTCTCTAGGTGTCACAAATTTCCTCAATGAGCTCGGTTTGTTAAGAAATTCACACTGACTAGTCTTGGATTATCCCAGATTTACTTTACCCCTTCAATAAAATGAGCAATAAATATGTTCAGATATATTTTCACTGGTGTCGCAATGGAGATAAGTTTGAGTCTTATCTTACTAAGGAAACTAATCATTTGGGTAGTGGAGCACTTTCCCATTTCGTTCACAAGGTTCCCTCTTATGTGAACTACTTTAAGGTTCCTAGGAGAATCCCTATTTTTATCTTAAGGATTATGCTAAAGGGGTTTTATCCTAGTTTAAATCAGACGAACCATAGCTCTTAACCGAAACCTGCAATACAATGTTTTGAAAAGTTGTTTGTTTTCTTATCTTTTGGATTAAGAAATTTCGTTTGGACCACCTTTGGCAACTGACAACACACGTGCATGTTAGAATTTGGTTCGAAGATAGTTATCCTTTCTATAGAAAGCATCAAGTCCTACACACCAATAGTTATTAGTTATCCAAAAGATCTATAATATTATAAAAAGAGGATAAAATGTTGTTTTTGGTTCTCAAGATCGTCCAAGGACATAAGAGAAGAGCATACACAACAAGTAACCCAACTAGATAAGAATGAAATACTTTGTAAATCAAATAACCACCACAGTTATTTGTAAATTAAGGTTAATTCCCAATTAATCCAAGTGCTTTTTAGTGAAAAACTAAAGTTGTTTTTGATTTTTAAGATGACACTAGGTGCAAGAGAAGAGCATACACAAACTTTAGTTTTGGTAGTTTATCATATGAAAAGCTCTTAAAATAAAGGTACATGCCAAATGAAAGTTTATCTCTTAAAGCATAAAAATGAATAATGAAATTTCCTGCTTACTATAATGTTAGTAAAATAAGGTTTAAAGTTATTTTTGATTCTCAAGATCACACAAGGTGCAAGAGAAGACCATACACAACCATATTCCAAACTCATACAAATCATGAAAACAAAAATCATTTATCAAACCCTAAGAAAATGTGTTATAAAACCTGCTCTAAATCAAAAAATATGTAATAAAAGAAGCTAAAAACTTCAGAAAATGACATAAGTGCAAAGAAACAACAATTGAAAGTTTGAAATTTGAACCAAATTTTACCTTAGAACTCTAGCGTGCCTCTTACCACAACAGTGCATCCCTAATAGCACCAACGCTTCTAACAACACCAGCTCGTCCTCAATAGTACCAGTGCACCCCTATCAAAAACCCACAGTCGATTAACATGAGTGCATCTAGAGAGATGTCATCGTGCACTTTAAAGCACCAGCATGACCTGAATACAAAAGTCAAAAATTCAATAGAACACAGACGTGTCTAGAGTAGCATGAGTGTGGCCCTAAGAACGTGAGTGTGAACCTGATGACACAAGTGCACCCCTTGAAACATAAGCATGGCTCTGAAGATGTGAGCGCACACCTTCCTGTAGGTGGTCAAAACACGGGTTTTGACAAGAAAAATTGGATAGAGCTCAAACCTTTGATATTCTGATGAAATTTTTCCAGCACTTTACCTCCTTAGATTCTCCAAAGAACATGAAAATAAATCATCTATTAATAATCTAGTTTAAAAAACTATCAAAATTTGAAATTGATCTACGAAACTTGTAATTTACTCTAAAAAAGATTGAAACTAATCTAGAAAACTTCAAATTGAATGAATGTATTAGAGTAAGCTTCCATCGGGCGTGCTAAATGATAACAACCTAAAACTCTTGTAATATGACTAACTAGTAAAGGATAACACCATAATATCCTAGAGCCCAACTCAAACTTCAGAATGAAACATCAAGATCAAAGCTTAAAAGCATGGATTAATGGAAACTAAATTAAATTAAACATTCAATCTACAAACATCCTTACTATGTGAGATGATTACTTAACATAGACCAAATTAGATCTAAGGGAAATCAAAAAATGTTTGTTACTAATTCAAAAATGGTGAGAGGATCTCTCTAACAATGGCTACAAGGCCATATTAGATATCCATGTACTAATCAACATGAATATTGGATGCAAGGATTGAACAAGATAATCTAATAAGGAAGTAAGGCTCATATGTTTTATATGACTAATGTTATTAAAAACATGGTGTAAAGTATGAAGGTGGGTACATAGTCCTTTTTATAGTTTTCTATTTGAGGAAAACTTGCATCTTTGTGCATGTGGGACTAAAACGGATAAAGTGTATTAAGATTTGATAATCACGATTAGTGAATTAACAAGAGTTTCTTATGCAAGGATCCTTAATTAACCACTTAGGGTCAATTAAGAGGATAGGATAAGCTTTTGAAGCCTTATGAGATTCTTTGGAGGGAAATGGGGTGTTTTTGAATAGTTGGAAGAAGGGTTTGCGAGAGTAATAAGGTTTATTCACCAAAACAAGGGTAAATAGGCATAATTAGCGAGTAATCACTAATCATTGTCTCAGAAGAGGATTATGACTTATGATATGTCGTAAATTGGCATCCTGAATGTGAAAAAGGTTAAGTAATCAACATAGTGTCATTAATTAACCAAATTATGGTAAAATGTTAGTTAATTAGCGGAAATCACTAATTATAATGGAAATGGTAAGAATGAGATTAATTAGTGTGCTTTTAGCAATAAGATTGCAAAGTGGATTTTACGTTTCTACACATGTAGTGGGGTTTGGAATTCATTGGATTCATCAATCCGAACTTGAGCCAAGCTCACAAATGGATCCTAATAACAACAAATTATTTCACCAAGTGGTCTGAGGCAGTAGCATTCAAAGAAGCAAATGAGCCTAGCATCTTGGACTTCTATGATGAGATTGTTACAAGATTTGGTGTCCCAACTACAATCATATAAGATAATGCTCTAGCATTCCTTGTCACAAAGATCATTGAATGGGCTGTCAAAAATGAAATATATCTCATCAATTCATTTAACATTCTGCGACCAAGAACTTGTTGAGAATCATAAGAAGGAATCTAGATGAAAATCAGATGACATGGCATACCAAACTCAAATCAGCCTTATGGGATGATAGAATTACACCAAAAAAGACAACTGATAGCTCTCCATACAATATGGTCTATGGAAGAGAGGTAAGATTGCTTATATCACTTCAATTGCCATCATTGGTACTTCTCAAACAGTTGGAGTTAGATGAATTTGAGCCCATGGATGCTATGTATGCAGAACTCATGGAGTTGGAAGAGATTTGAGAGAATGCAATAAAAACCATGGATAAAGATCAAGCACTAATCAAGAGGAGCTTTGAAAAGAAAGCTAAAGCAAGAACATTCCAAAAAGCATACGTAGTGCTAACGTGGGATCCAGATTGGGAAAACCCGGGAAAACATTCCAAATTTGATGTTAGATGGAGTGGTCCATACATGATCAAAGAGTGCAAAGGTAGAAATGATTTTTGACTGGCCAAGTTAGATGGTGAAGAACTGCAGATTCCAGTCAATGGAATCTATCTCAAACATTGCTACTAGAAGGAAGGTTTCTCACGCTTGTACATGGTATTAGGAATTTCAATTGCTCCAAGTTCTTATGCACATTATTTGGTTGTTAATGTAGGTTTCAATTTCCCTAAGTTCCTTGGGCACACATTCTATTACTTCTAGTATTTTCCTGATGCATTTTGTCATGTTTTCAAAAGTGATAATTACATCAAGGAGCTTAGAGTTGCAAGCAATGGTTGTTACCCTTAAGAAAATTCAAATGTATAGCAACTAAAATCAAGATAAGGAGCAGTTTTCATTTTTCTCATTTGCCTTGCTTCTTCAAATAAGCAGTTGAGCTTCTCATGCCCTTGTTAATCAAAATGTTATTTTTGGGCAGCATGTGGTGTGGTTATAGATGACAATGTTATGAGTTTGCAAAGGCTCATATAGTGTGTGAATGGTTCCATACCTTCAACAATGTCCTTAGAAATCTATTCAAGAAGGATAAAAATAGATTTTAATAGAGTTCCATGATGTCTAAAACAATCAATTGTTTTATGCAAAGCTCTGCAACATGTTATCATGCCAAAAATCACCGGTTTTAGTGTGCTTCATACTTGGAAAGATCAGATTTTGGGAGGCCATTACAAAAATTCATTTTTCATCCCATTAGATCAGATTTACAGAGGAATGAGATGAGAAAATAATTCAAGAACAATTTTTTTTTTCCACTCTCATAAATGAAACTTTAAGTTTTTCTTATTGAAGATTTGGAAAATTCAAGCAACGACAGTGGTCAGCTTCCAAGTCTCATGGTACATTGCTTCAAGTGACTCAGAGATGTACAGGTTTACTAGGTTCATATCAAGTTCAAGGTCATGCTACAGAGGACTCCATGCCTGGATAAGATGATTTAGGGAAGCTAGTCTACTCCATCTAATAGGTAGATGATCCCCAGCAAGTCATGCCAAATTGTTATTTATTTCCAGCTCCCCAGGGTGAAAATGGATAACTAGGGAGGCTTAGAGATTGAATCACCTGCTCATAAGAAGCTCACATTTCAATCTGGGGAAATGTGCAGTGTTGTTTCCATAAGTTTTGAAGAGCATAATCAACAGTTTCTCTAGGGAGTTTGGAAGCCATAAGGAATTTTATTTTCCTTTTCTTGGTTTTTATCAAAGCATTAAGGATCTTACTAGAAATTTGAAGAAAAGCAGGCCCTTGTCGGGGACCACTTATCAAGATAAAAATGGGTGAGAAGGGGATGAAAGTGAAAAAATGGCTTCAGTGACATCTTCATCATAACCCCTTGGAACCTTCTGGAAAATCCTAATTGTTTTTCAAAAATTTCTAGAAGTTCGGGGAAAAAAATGGTAAAAGATGGCTTAAGATGGCCACTAAGGGTGTACCGAGCCAAATAATAGCTTCTCAAGCTCACTATGTGCACATGGAGTCGAGTTATAAGAGATGGCTAATGCGATCAAACCTATCTTGATCGAGATAAGTGGAGTCTAACTTGGGTAGAGTTAGCTTAGTTGAGCAGGTATGATGGGGGTCGGTATTATGTGTTAGCCGTTTGAGATGTCATTGTGAAGTTAGCACCGGGGAGACTGACTAGTAACTCGGTAGGAGGTGAGGTGGCTACGATGATGAGCCCGAGGCCACAAGACGAGTTGAATTCAATCGAGTCATAGTGATGAGGTGAGTCTTCACAGGGAACTCAAAACTATGTACCGAGGTAAAAATGAACTAGGAAGTCAAATTACATATGATGAGTCACTCACCAATGTGGCACAAGTGACTGATGGATAATCTAGTGAGATCAATACAATGGCGGTAAGGATGTAGTGGATTCTTAGCCAATGCACGTATCAGGGGGAAGACATGTCTGTTGGAGGTAACTATCTTGTGTCCATCCGTAGGCCAGAGTCAAGTCGGAACCCTGACATGTTTTAGGGGTTGAACCAAGATGTGCCAAGAGGAAATTGCACAAAGGTTGAGTTGATACCAGGTGAGACTTAACAAAAGATGGATGAGGTGGCAGTGCATGGCTCAGACTAATGAGCTAACGTGGGAGGTAGAGGACTTAGGTTGATCCCATAGGAGAAAAGATGTGGCAAGCCGAGGACAACTCAACAACCCATTATGGAAGGGTTCATGGTGAGGCTCATTTCAGTCGGTGCAGTTAGCCGAGCATCAACTATGAAGAAGCAAAGTCACTATGCGTTTGGGGGACTATTTCTTACGGAATCAATTCTCCCATCAAATGATGAGCACAAAGTAATCTAGAATCCCAAAAATTGGAGCCAAGTTTAATGGCTACCCTACGCGAAAATGCAAACGTGGTAAATTAGAACCGATGCATTATTTACCAAGTAATGTACCCCCAAACAATCAAGAAAGCACCCCAACTTGGTTCGTTGAGTCAAAGCACAAAAAAATCGATCGATAAGGAGGAAATAAAAGGGTGAGTTAAGATGTGGGACATTGGGATCAACTTTAGCATCCACATGGGTGGCCTGATTACGGGAGAAAAACAATGATAAAAGGCTGGAAAATATGGCTAACCATGTAACGAGTTGAGGAGGTATTTTCGGATGAAACAAGTCTTAAGATAAAGCAGGTATGACTCAACGCAAGTCTTGCAGAAAAGGGCAGCCTGACTCAACGCAAGCCAATCACAAGTAATGAAAAAACTAGATGAATGAGGAGAACTGGTCAAGGTGTGTGAACGTGGTGAACTAGTGGGTTAGTAGTTAAGTCGCTGCGGCTCAGTGTGGCTGAAGTCCAAGTCTTGCACAAAGGTGCAAATACCGACAAAATGAACGCATAAGTAATTGCAAAGACCACATACAAGGCAAAAAATATGGGGAAGTGGAATATACTTGAGGAGATGAAATCAGTGACTTATCCAGCATAGCCCGATGTGTAACATAGGGGTCAGGAAGGTAAGAAGGCAGCCAGCTCAAAAACTCATATGGGCGAGCTGGCCCTTACCCCTCAATGCAAGTAAAACAATTCATCCCAAACCCTACATTTGCAAGACAAATGAAATCAAGTGAAGCCCCACATGCGGTGAAATAATGACCCAAGTTACTTTAAAATTCTGCAAAAACATTAGAAGTAAATCAGTTGGAGAATAAGTCCGACTGACCAAGTAGAAGTAAATGGGGGTCATATTTCTATAATCCCATGAGAAGTAGTAAGAAGTGACCCCCTGGTTTCCTGTAGAACTAGCTATTTGCAACTTCAATATGGCCATAACTTTTGCACTTGGTCAGCACTGGTTTTTCACATAAAATTGGAATTTTCGAAAAGGTATCGAAGGTTCGATGTACGTAGCAAACATAATCTAATTTTAATTTTGGATGGGGATACAGTTTTGGAGGTGAAAAATTGCAGATAACGAGCTCATTCTGCACTCAGAATGCACTCTACAACTAGCTTGACAGTTCATTAAATGGATGCATGGACAACCAATTTCCTTCTCCATGAAGTCAAGATTACAAGGCAGTGATGGGATTGCTGTAGCATGTCCCATGATTATTTTAAATTAATTTCGGTAATTTGCAAGTAAGTGGATGGAGGCATGAATCTCGATATTTTCATTTTCTTTCTCTTCCCCACTAACTTCTCTATAAATTTAAAATTCTCTCTCATTTGATAGGAGGGGGTTTCTCAGCTGTAACTAAACTCTGCCAAAATTTATCTAGGAAAGATCCAATTTGTTGCAGGCCTCCATTCTAGACATCTTGCACAATGATCCTGGCCTTTCTCTTGTAATTTTTAATGAACTATGTATATTAATGAAGAAATATAATTGAGTCTTTTGGATATTTTCTTCCCTTGCTTTGTGTTCTCTTGCTTTCTTCTTACCTCTTAATTTTATTGTTGCAACTGTATTGTGCCAATTTTATTGTCTTGCAAGTTTAATTATTGTTGTGATTTCATGGATATGTTTGTTTGATGTTGTTTTTGACTGTGGTGATTGTTTCACCCTCTCTGCAATTCATTTTCTATCATTTCCACACATTCAAGAGATTCCCTACATCCCCTTTTGGTGCATCACCTCTTGTAGTTAGATTTCTTTCATTTTCATGTTTTTTCTCTGTCCCTGGTCCCTTGGAATTCATAGATTATAAGTAGTTGTTTTATTTATTTCCATTATAGGTAGTTGTTGCATTAGTTTAGGAAGAGGAACCATCCTTCTCTGGAGGTCTATCTCAAGTATTAGGTACCACAAACTTGAGAGAACGTACCCATGTTACCTAGTCACACTGCTTTCCTTACACACACTCATAAACTAAGCAATCAGAGGATGTTGTGATTTGGTGACAACACGAACCTCAGTGTAACTAGATAATTACTGAAGATATTCTAAATAAACTAGTAAAGTGCTTCGATCCATACTATAAGAATTTAATTAAATGTAATTCATCTTCTAATGTGCATGGTAGTGGTAGGAACCACCATCTGGCCCTGATCATTGAACTTGTATTCAAGTATCTTCTTCATCCAGTCCAACAATATTCGGAAATGGAAGAAAAAATTCTAGATCTTTATTATCCTCCTATTCGAGCTTAAAAAAATTTAAAAGTTTGGTCGATTTTAAGTTTTCCTTACTTCAATTTAATTTTCTTTTCCTTGGATTGTTCCAATCGACTCTAAGAATAAAATTATCAAAACCATAGGAATTCAGCTTATATATAGGTCTCTGATTTTCCTCTCTATTGACGAAATTAACAAAACCAAGTCCCCTTTTAATCTGTCTTCTAATCCATGACCAAAATTAAACATGTGATGTGTCCAAATGACTTGAAAAGATCAGAAAGATTGACATCCCTGACGGTCCTCGGAAAGACTGGTAACTCGAACATAATCCTAATTATTTCTACGGAACATGATATTCCCGGAGTAGTCAACATTGCCTCTGATACTGGGAGGTTCCCAATAGTGGAGATAATGACATCCCCGCTAGTGATGCTTCTGTCAGAGGTGCATTCCTTGAAGGTATTATCACTTATTAAGGTGTCTATGGTATGAGTGGGGGAGAGATCCTTGTAAGCGCATTTCTATATGCAATGATTTCCTTTCTTACTACAGATATGACAAACTATGAGCACCGCACTACCCTTGGAGTGAGAGACATTGGATAATGCATCTCCACTAGACTTGTAATCATTGACCTTGGATCCTGATGGGTGGGGTCACTCGAGTAGGGTTCCTATTTTATAACGACGTTGAACTTGCACCACTCGTTGCGCTCGAGAGTGATCTTTTTCCACTTTGTGGATGCGGATGGTAGTGGTGTGAAACACCTTGTGGCCCTACTCATTGAACTTGTATTGGACGATCTTCTTTGTCCAGCTGGATGATATTTAGGGGTGGAACAAGAAATTCTAGATCATCATTATCCTCCTATTCTAGCTCCCTGTATCTCACTCTGTCAGATGCCATCACTGTTGTACCTAACTCAAGAAATGGGAAAAGTAGGGAAATCCTCATGCATCTGGAGTAATGCTTAAGGTTTTGCAGACACTTAAATCACCCTACAAATAAAAATAAACAAATTTTAGAATGAGAAAAAATGTCACAAAGAATTTAAAAAATTAAGATTTCATAGGTTTTCTTTAGTGAAAACAAATAAATCATTATATTAAACAAGACAAGTTAAAATAAAAGGAGACTCATTGCATTCAAATGAAACAAAACTAATCATATCAACACTAAAAACCCTAAAATACCTAAGGAAGAAATAAGTAAAATATTCCATAGAAAGAAGGAAAGATACCTGTTTTTAAGTCTTCATTACTTTAATTTTTTTTAAAGTTTACCTTGGAGGATCCCATTTGACTCTGAGAATAATATTATCATAACCATAGGCATTAAGCATATTGATAGCTCTTTGAGCATCCTCCGTGTTAACAAAATTAACAAAACCAAATCCCATGTTAATCTGTCTTCTGATCCATAGGTAGGAATACATGCACGATGTGTACAAACTACTTGAAAAGATCATGCAAATTAACATCCATCGTGGTCCTCGAAAAGACTGGTAACTCGAACAGAATTTTCATTGTTTCTGTGGCTCATGTTGTCGCTAGAGTGGTCCATGCCACCCTTAAGACTGGTAGGCCCCAACATCAAAGGAATTTATTTTTCCAATAGAGGTGAGGCCCTTAACGGTCTTATCCATTGTTAAGGTGTATGTGGCACCTGCAGGGGTGAGATCCTTGTAAGGGAATTTTAATGTTAATTGATTTCCCTTCTTGGTGCAAATGTGACAAACTATGAGCACCACACTTTCCTTAGAGTGAGACAGGGAAGATAGAACATCTCCTACGGACTTGGACTCATCAGCCTTGGATCGCAGCAGGTGGGGTCATTATAGTAGGGTTCTTCATTGGAAACGATGCCAAACTTGATCCACTCACGACACTCGAAAGCACACTTGTTAAGGTGTGCTTAGGCCACCTTTTGGATGTACATGGTAGTGGTGCGAACCACCTTCTGGTCCTACTCATTGAACTTGTATTCGATGATCTTCTTCTTCCAAGTCGATGATATTTGACGGTGGCAGAAGAAATTATAGATCTTCATTATCCTCCTATTCAATCTCTCCACATCTCACTCTATTGTATTCCATCACTTTCATCCCCAAGTCTAGAAATGAGAAATGTCAAGAAATCCTCGTGCATCCAGAATAAATCTTAAGGGGTTGTAGACACTGAAATATCCCTACAAATAAAAATAAACAAATGTCACTATGAGAAAAAATGTCAAAATGAAATTAAAAAATTAAGATTTGTTAGGTTTTCTATAGTGAAAACAAATAAATCATTATACTAAATGAGGCAAGTCAAAATAAAATAATAATGGTTGCGTTCAAGTGAAACACAATTGATCGTATCAACAGTAAAAACCCTACAAAACCTAAGGTGGAAATAAGTAAAAGACTCCATAGAAAGATGGAAAGATTCCTACTTTTAAGTCTACCTTGATTTAATTTAAAAAATAAAAAAATTATGCCTTGGAGTTTCCCATTCGACTCTGAGAATTAGATTATCATAACCATATACATTGAGATTATTGATACCTCTCTTAGTGTCCTCCCTATTGACGAAATTAATAAAACCAAATCCCCTGTTAATCCATATTCCTATCCATGGGCAAGAAGACAAACGTGATGTGTAAAAATGACTTGAAACTGTTGTGTAGATTGACATCCCTCATGGTCCTTGGACAAACTTGTAACTTTTACATAATTTTCATTTTTTTTCGATGCATGATATGCCTAGAGTGGTCCACGCTGCCCCTACACTGCCCCTAAGACTGGTGTTCCCCCAGAAGTGGAGGAAGCGATGCTTCCACCGAAGGTGAGGCCCTCGATGGTATTGTCCATTTTTAAGGTTTTTGTGGCACTATTGGGGGCGATATCCTTATAACGACACTTTGATTTGTAGTGATCCCCCTTCTCACTACAGATACAAAAAACTATGACCACTGTACTGACATTGCAGTGAGATAGGGAGGAACTACCCATACTGCGCTGGACTTGGACTCATCGAGACATGTGATCCCGGTGAGTTGTAGGTCAGTCTAGGAGTGGTTTCCTGGTTTTGTGAAGTTTGATGTGAAACTTGCGCCACTCATGGCATTCGTGATGAGAATATGTTGCATGGCAAAGATATGGCCTCTATGCGGATCGCATCAACTAGTTGTTTTTGGAAACTACCTTGCATGGTATTACTCGTTCAACTTGACCATTGAAATATATTATGAGAAAACTATGGTAAACCACTTTCTATCAATAAATTTGGGGATTTCTTGAGGGTTTTGGTTCAAACTGTGGACATCAAACTATCTGGGACTCCAGTCACATGAGTCCCTAAGCTTGGGAAGAAATAGGAAGAAAGGAAAGAAGGAAGAAGCACTACATCCAGACATGATAGGCTTAAGGGGTTATACACACTCAAATCTGGGACTTATTACAATCCCAATTAGCTAAAAAATATAGCCAATGATTGGAATCCAATATTTCTATTTTTAGATTCCAAAATTTCATGATATGTTAGGAATTATCTGCACTCCAAAATCACACATAAATGGATTCAAAAATCAAACATATTGGCAAGTTCCAAAATAAAAGCATATATTGTTGCATTCAAGTGAATTACACACATTGGATTCCAATATCATATATATTGGAACCCTAGAATCACATAAATTGGAAATAAGTAAAATATTCCATATATTGGAATTAAAGATGTACTCTTTTAAGTCTCACTTAATTTAATTGGAAAAATCCAAAAATAATTCCTTGGAGCTAGCCATCCAACTCTGAGCATTATTTATGATTTGTTATGAACAATACATGATTTTGTTTTATAAGGGTTAGCATCCACCAACCATTATTTATGATATGTTACCAAGGGCTAATCGACCTCCTAATCCATCTATCTGATCCATGGCTATCTTATACATAGCGTGATGTATCCAATGCCAACCATTTAAAATATGCTATGTTAATTGACATTCCTCAGCTGATGCTAGGACATTATTGGTATGACATGTTATGTACAGAACATGTTTCATAATTTATTGCGGTGCATGATAACTAACGATAGCGATCTATGTTCTTCAATGGTTGAAAAAAAGGTGCCAAGCAGCATGAGTGTTAAATTTGACACCCGTTTAGACGTCTTTTATCATTTTTATACAGGCTAGTGGTTGCTAGGATAATGAATTTAAAGAGATGTGAGACACTTCCAGGTTCATTTACTATGATGGGATTGAAACTCACTATAACTAGAGAATGGCTGAAGATATTCTAAAGAAACTAGCAGAGGGAAACGATCCAGACTATGAGAATATAATTAAATGTAATTTGTCTTCTGATGCACATGGTAGTGGTGTGAACCACCATCTGGACCTACCCGTTGAACTTGTATTCAATGATATTTTCATCCAACTTGATGATATTCGGCAATGGAAGAAGAAATTATAGAGATTCATTATCCTCTTATTCAAGCTCCCTGCATCTCACTCTATTATATGCCATCACAATCAACCCTAACTCATGAAATGCATAAATTCAGGAAATCCTTACGTGTCCAGAGTAAAATTTAAGGATATACAGACACTCAAATCACCCTAAAAATACAATTAATCAAACGTGTTCGTTAAAGTGGATACCTGTTAAACATAATCAATGGTGGAAAATCTTGTTTATGAGCGAAGACTTATGAAATTATAGGGAAAATCGATCGCTACACGCATGTTAGCAAGACAATCTTATGAGAACATGTTTCTTAGAAAAAAATAAAGAAACCAACTCAAGTCCTTTATAGTGCATCTATGTATCTGTTGCATATTTCAGTACAACTTAATTTTAAAAAATATTCCTTTTATTATGGCATCATTATTGTTGGGGGAACCATATTATAAATCATAGAATAGGTAAATATTATTCCATGTCATAGTCCTTCAAAAAAGATATATCTAAAACCTGCACTGCTCACCATAGAAGAAAATCAAATAATCATTGATGCTACAATACATAATGATTTCACATGATTTGACAAGAAGCATGTTAGAGCCAAGCGAGTTTTGTCTACATTGAAGTAATATTGAACTAAATGTGAAGTAAACTCTTTATTTTTAAGTACTATGTTAAGAAATTTTTCTCAAGATATAAAATAATACCTGAATGTAAACAAACACAATTTTTTTGTAAGTACACAAACGATTTCTCAACAGTAAAATATAAAATTAAACTTTAACTTTAATTTTTCTAAAATATACCATAAGAAAAATGTTATGATGATTTTAAAAAAATAAGATTTGATAGGTTTTCTTTACTGAAAACAAATAAATCATTATACTAAATGAGGAAAGTGAACATAAAAGGATAATCATTGCGTTCAAGTGAAACACAACTAATATTTTAAACACTAAAAACCCCTACAAAACCTAAAGTAGAAATAAGTAAAAGACTCCATAGAAAGAAGGAAATATGCCTTCTTTTATGTCTACCTTGTTTCAATTTATTTTTTAAAAAAAATCCTTGGAGTGGACCATTTGACTCTGAGAGTAAGATTATCATAACCATAGGCATTGAGCTTATTGATAGCTCTCTGAGCATGCTTCCATGTTAATGAAATTAACATTACCAAATCCACTACTATTCCTTCTTCTAAACCATGGGTGCATAGACATGTGTGATTTGTATAAACAACTTGAAAAGATCATGTAGATTGACATTCCTCGTAGTTTTTAGATAGAATGGTACCTCGAAAAAATTGAAAATACCATTTAGATTGAAATCCATCGGAATTAGAATATTTGGCCTTAGATCCTGTGGGAGGTGTCGCTCCAGTAGGGTTCCTAGTTGGCAAAGGTGATTAACTTGTGCCACTTGTGGTGGTTAATAGTGCACTTGTAAGGGCACGATCTAAAATCCTGATTCAAAGAGAGGAATAAACTTGGATTACAAAAACATTAACATTCACTTAATAGTTATAAATGTGTGATGAAATTCATCACTAATCCCCGCATCACCTTCTACCATCATTGTGTTCCTCAAAATAAGGGACATGAAATCACTGCGTAAATTTTCCTCCCACACTTGACACTTTAAATGACAATAAAAAATATGATTACTCCCCTTTTCAGGAGGATATATTTTTGTAATTAAATATAGATATGAAATAATAAAAAATATTCGTCATGTTGGAATCCCTAATTCACGGAATAAATAATAGAAAAATAAAATTGTGTTCATGATATCTATTAACGCACTGATTGTTGAAGTGGTTGATAATTTTTCAATTCCTTATATTCCTTAAACTGATGTGAACAATTTGTGTAGTGGAAAGTTTGAAGCCGAGAGGATAATATGAATTTGAAAACTAAAAGTAAGAGAGTTAAAACTTAACGCTTGCTAGGTAATGTTAGTGTAGTTTATCTAGGTAAATTAACATTAATCAAATAAGAATTCACCATAAATAAAAATGTTAAGTACACTTTTTTATTATTATTGTTTAAATTCTTTATTTTATTATAAAATTACTAAACATAGTCACACATATTATACATATTAAAATTATTAAGATAGCCACACACATTATACAGAAACTTGTTTTCAAATAAATTTAGGGATAAATTAAAAAAAAAATTATTTCTTAGATAGTTAAACATTTTTGACTGAAGCTATGAACCGGAGGGTTGATGGGTCCCCACTCTACAAGTATTGAAATATTTTATTGATGAAGGGATACATAGAAAAAACAAAAACCAATAGGAAATATTGTAAACAACAAGGTTAAAATGTAACATGAATAACTAATCCTACAAAAAACATAAAGCGGTGAACACTAAAAACAAAGGGAGAATGATAGAGAAACCCTAGGGTTCCACCTCTAATTGGTCCACTGAGCCAAGTGCAGAAATATTCTTAAGAAAGGAAAAGTAGGAGCCAACAACATTCTTCAATTGCACCACGCAATCAGGAATGTGTGGGACAGGTTTTGTGAGCATGATTAGGTCCAGGGATGGCACGCTAGAGATAAATGCCCCATTGAATCAACAAATGATTTGAAAAACCTCAGAAAATTAATGGAGGTCCTGAATTTTCAATTTCAAGGCATCACAAATCCTGTTGTCAACTAGAAAGGATACATATTGGAAAAGAGAATAGGAAGGCATACTTCTTCCAAAGCTTTGGCTAAACCCACATGATGATTTGGGTAAGTCAAATGGGACAAGACCTCTATGACCACATCCTTATCTGCACACAGTACTAGGAAATTAAACATGAAGACTCCTCCAATCTCAAAGTTGACACGAGCTCTCTCAGTGCTCTAGAGATAATCCATGCCCAAGACTTTGTCAATCACTTTCAGAATAGGTGTGGAGCCTATGTGGAAGACATTGTGAAGATGCGTGGAAGACACAAGAGAGAGGAAATCCATTTGTGGCTTCTTTCCATGAAAGAGGATGAAATGAACATAGGTAGATGCCATGAGAGGGAAGGGGAAAACAACAGAGAGAAACATGAGAAAATGAGTGAGGGAAGGCAAAATAACAACCCAATTATAAAGTCCCTCGACTCATGTGAGGCAGGTCAATGCAATAAAAAATGAATGGTGTGATCAAGATTTTCCCATGCATTGGCTAGGCTATGAATTAAGGCTTTTGCTGATTGATAAACACACATTATACAAAATAACATTACTAAAGATAGTCACACAAATTATATATAAAGGTGTTATCAATTAACTCTAGGGAAAAATTAAATAATTGTAATTAGGTTTTTAATTTAATGACATCACGTACGCCTCCACATTTTCTTCCAAATCCTTCAATAGTTGAAAAATATGATGCGATTCATCTATCAAGTACAATTGTAATATGCATTATAGGCTACAATTCATCCTTCAATAGGTATAATTTTACAATTGTAATATGCATTACACTTTCTCTAACGGTGCTAAGTTTTTGAGAAAAATGGTTTGATTCTTCGTTCCCCGACAAACGGTTTGTTTGGTCACGATGCAAACTTCCTGTGTGAATATAAACTTGAAGCTGCCAACATCCCAGCCAAATTATGTATTTTAGGAATGAGGGCATCATGTCATTAAAATTTTACATTGTTGGTGATGTCCACATAACAATAAATAGAAAATCTTTAAAGTAACAATGTACAAAACATTAAAAAAAAATGTTTATGTTCTATATGTGGTAGTAGATGCTAGGATTTATTTATTCTTTAGAACAAGATTTTATAATTCTTAAAATTTCATTAAGATTAACATATGAATATCTGGTAAAAAAATAAATTTATTATTTCATGGAAGCCAGCGTGGATCTACAAATCAATAAACATAACATATTTTTCTTTTATATGGCCTAGTGGCCGTTAGGATTATTTTTGGCTTTAGAATAAGGTTCTTATCATTTTCAAAATGTCTTTAAGATTAAACCATGCACGAATGGGAAAAAAATAATTTTTGATTTTAGGGAGGCCACCACTAATATGCCAAACAATAAACATTACATGTTTATGTTTTTAATGTGCTAGTGACCGCTAGGCTTAATTTTTTATTTGGAATAAGGTTCTCACCAGTTTTGAAATGTGTTTAAGTTTAAACTATGTATATCTGGGAAAACTCATTCTTTTATTGGTCCATGATCCACGATCTTCTCTTCAGTAGTAGAAAAACTTGTTTTTCTTTAAAAAAAGAATTAAAAAAGTGATTGCATACTATAAATCTTTAAGAACCTTAATGTAGTTATTTTATTCCATAAAAATGCACAATACACTGTTGGATTTGGAAGCAAAGTATATAATTCAAACACCAATGGTTTTTTTTTAAATTTTCAATGATCTACACATCTTCTTGTGTTCTCCTACATGTTTCAACCATGTACATAATTTAGTATAAATTTTCGAATCAGTCTTATAGTTTCCATCAAATATCCAGTATGTTGTGGTTTTAAGAGTAATTTCTTCTTTGACCTCGTGCAACAAGAATCTCACATCATCAATAAAAATTATATTGTTTTCACCATAGACATTACCATAAATGTCTATTATAAGTGGTATTTGTTTTAATTTTACATTCTTGGAATCCATAAATCAAACTGAAGTTAGTATCTCACAGCTTTAAACTAATTTTTTTGATGAACGTGTACTTGATCATTTATGAATCCATAAATGAAGACCATAAGGTAGTGTCAAAATATTTTTATGTAGTATTTATCAAGTCAACACTAAATTATTTTTTGAATTTTTTAATATCTTTGGATCTAAAATCTGGAACCATATCACGAGGTATTTCGTTGCCAATAACAAAAATTCAAAACAACAAACCTTCAACTCCAAAAACTAGTAATTTATGAGACTTCCCAATTGGATCTATAAAAACAACTCAGAATTAATGTAAGATTCCAAAAGTTATTAAACATAAGTCAACATAGTATTGTGATAATATTTTATTTGGGTAATTCACACAAACAACTTATAAATCTATAATATCAACTCAATCGCAATGAATATATAAATACTGCCAAACTTTAAATTTGTAATCTCAACATATAAAATAAAGAGTAACCATATGACTATACGAATGAATATCATTGTAAAAAGAATTTTGAAATAATGAATATTTATATAATTTTTGGGAGCTGCAATTTTTGTATTCCCTCGGCAACACTCAAACCCTAAAAAAAATATGTGATATGTTTTTTTAACATTTTTTCATCAACCGCCTATATTTGAAACAATTTTCTTCATTGAATTTCCTCCCCACAATAAAATTTTTGGGAGGGTTTCCCTTTGGACCTATTGTAATACATAATGTGTGTGAAGGGTGGAAAACAATATTCTCTCTACTCCAAGCCTTTTGGAGATATTTTACTACAATTTTGTCCTCTAAACAACAATGTTCTTTAACTGAAAAAAGAAATGGTTTGCATTCAACCACTATTTTTTTCAAATCCTTAATCAAATTTTCAACTTTAGAGAACGATAGATAGCTAGAAAAAAATCCCACTTCACATTTTGTTGTCAGTATCTTTAAAAATTCCTTGATCCCACCTCCCAAAATGATAGTCTCCTTTCCAAACTTGATTATCAAATCCTTATTGGATTGTTTTTTCTCATAGAGAAAACCCTCTAAATCTAAAATAATTTAAAAATATTTTGGTCAACTACACAGAAGTAATTGTTTTCTCAATTTCGCACAATTTGATATTAACCAATTCAAAGAATCAAAATTTCAATATGTTAACACTTACTAATAGATATTATGGCTTGGATTCCCTAGCACTCCCTCTCTGTAGGTTCTTGTGATGTGCATTGTATTTAAAAAATAGTAATCAAATTTAAATAAATTTTTAAGTCGAAGTAAAAAAATGCGTGATACACCTTGATTTTATATAATATTGCATAGATAAAGTTGGACTATGTTTGCATTGACAGTCTTTGATGAACTTAGCGATCGCTAATGGCCATCTGTACATAGGTATTTATTTTTTTCAAATCTCGGCAGTTTATTTTCAATCAATTTTTAAAACATTAATCAATTGAAAATAAATACCATGTCGACGTAATTAAATTTGTGATATAACTTGCTTCTATTTAATGAAAAAACCTTTTATGGACAATATTATTAAGATATTGATATATATTAGTGACCGCTAGGGTAACCATTATTTCCTAGACTATGGTTGGTATGACATTATTTGATTAGCTTAGTGGCCAAAAATAGCCAACTGTATAGAAGTAAAAAAATTTCAATTGTCTGCAATTTAATATTAACCAGTAAAAAAATTACTCAATTCAAAATAAATCTAATTAAAATATGTATGTTAGTGACCTCTAGGGTAATACATATAACTTTTGTTTTTCTTTTCTTCTCTTCTCCCAAGAGTACACACAACTGGAGGTAATGAGATTCATGCAGACAAAAGTTTTCAGCAATATTCTTTTCCTTGCATCTTTCCAATACAATATTACCTAGATATTTACTTTTCATATATTTTAGAAATTATCCTCTCATTCTTCTATCATCTTTTAGTATTTGGCAGTAAGAATCAAGTCTCTGCTATGACGTCTTCTTCAATAGAGTCAATTCCCCATACTTTCCCTAATTGCACTTTATCTAGTAGAATTTATATCTCCTCATCAGTCATTCCTCTCGCAGGCCTAAAGGACTTCATTGTGAACATTGCTAATGAATTTTCTTGAAATTTAGGATCGTTATCCTTAAAAGAAGAACAAGAAATCCCACCTTATTTAAATAAATCAATGATTGTTTTCAATTTTGTCCATATGTCATCAGGAAAAAATAGAAATTTCAATTTGTTAGAAAGGCTCTCTGTCTTAGCCAATTTAAAAATATCACGACATTGATTCTCGAAACTCTTCATTAAAAGATTAATCCATATATTTACTCTCTACATATTACAAAAAATAAAATTTTAAGTAAAAATGCCATTAAATTAAGTTTGAATACCTTCAACTCGTTTATCTTTGTGTTTCCCACTTGGGGCCTCCAAGGAAATCCTAGGGATATCTAAATCATTCAAGCCTTGTAGATTACATCAATAAAATTGGATTTAATCCAATTTTTGTTTATCTCATTATGTTGTTTACAAATATTAATAATTACTTTTCCAGGTGCATTTAAAGACATAATGCAAGCCTTTCTAACCTGCATCTTATTATGTAATGACATATATTTTCTTTCAGAAAAAAAAATTGGGCACACATAGTATGTTGGCCATCAAGATTGTAGAATCGGACATCTCTTTTCAGGTTTTTTGGATCCTCTAGTTGCACAAGTTCCTTTATAGAATATAAAAAGGGAAGAAGAATTACATCCCTAAGAGAATGAATATCATTAATCAACATTGAATGTATAAGAAGGTCAGCATTCTCATCAGGATCCTCGCGGTATTGATATTGTGGAGGTGCCACATGAAACCTAGAAACTTCAACTAGAAAAGCATCACCATTGAACAAAAAAAATTAATTGTTTAGCGGTTGAAGATTTTGAATTATCAAATATATTGGTTTATTTCTTCAACAATAATTATCATTTGTTATTATTTTTAATCCCTTGAAACTTTGAATTAGAGGGATCTATCTCTTATTTAGACAAATAATATTTTCTTAGTGTTGTAAATACCTTTGCATGTTTCGGTGGAGAAAGAAAATATCTTCTATTCAAATAATGACGAATAAGATATGTATTATCGATTCTATACAATTTTTGAATAAAAAATTCATGTTCTTATGAATTTCAAGTGCATTTTAACAACGTGTTTTTTCTATGTATGAAATTCCACCAATTCCAAACATATTTAGAATAAGAACACGTTTTACTTTCTCTAGAAGCCTTCATTTCTAGTTTCTTGAACAATGAAACTTCCAACTCCATGTCAAGAATAAGACACTTATTTATTTCAACATCAATGTGTTCAACTTGAATACACAATGTTTTCTTATCAATAACAATTGAAGTTAGTACCATACTGAATTCACTGACAATGTATTCATCAACACAAAATAACCACAGATCGCCATGGTAATTTTTCGGGGAATGCATTTCTGCAAACCATTCATCGTCTCTCTTTTTCATATCCTCTACTCCTTCAATCAAAGGAATTTTCATGAATGGAGTGTGACCAATTAAAGAAATATTACCTGAAAAAGGGAATTTAAAAAAGTAATAGTTCATAAGTGACTGGGAAGGATAAATATTGTTTTCTCATAATGCAAAAGTAAGTAGATGCTATATTTTAATGTAATTATTTGCATAGAGTAAAATTCGATAGGAATGGATATTTATAGCTTAGCAGTCGATTGGAAAACTTTAACCCTCCTTTAGTAATAAAAAACAACAAATCATTAATAATTTTTTTATTATGCGTTAGACTAAGAAATTTAAACAATTAATCATTATTAATATTTTTTGTTTCAAGTTGTCAATTTCTTACTAGAAGTGAAGACTAGTGGCTGCTAACATCTATATATTCTAGGATATCTTTCCATCAATGTAAAAAATAATTAGTACAACTTTAGGATAGAGGAGATAATAGTGGATTGATACCTATCTTCCCATCAGTGTTAAAAAAAAATTGAGTTACACTACATCATTATGGAAACTTGGAATCCAACATGGGTGATAATGGTCTATAATTAAATATTTAATAATAATAAATATTACATGTTGTTATGTGGTTGGGTGTTATCATTTGGTTTGATTATATTTCTCATAAGATATATCATTAATATCACATAATTCAAATTGAGCCATTAGTTTTATAAACTGTAGTATATAGTTAGTTTCGTATACTCAGCTGAAAAACTAACTAAAAATCCCAAGATAGTCTTGTAAAATTTAAATGTAATAATGAATCATAGTTAGCATGATTTTCCGCTCGTGCTAGGCAATTATCATATTGAACTCAGCGGCCGCCAGGCTTAAAATTTCATTTTTAATTGTGTATTAAGAAAAGTCGGAAATATATTACCTATCTTGGAATATTTTTTGTCTTCCCTTGTCTTGGAACATTAAAGAAAGGTAGTAAGCATCTACCCTAGTGGTCGCTAATATTTAAAGATAGTCTTGTAAAATTTAAATATAGTGAAGGAGCATAGTTAGATTTTCACTAGAGTCATTACTATTTGTCAAGTAAGAAAGACAACAAATATCCTAGTGGACGTTAACCTCAAGATAGTTGTGTAAAATTTAAATATAATAATGGAGCATATTCAGTTTTTCGTCAAGTCGTTACATGTAAATTATCTTTTATCTTAGCAGCCACTAGGCTTAAAATTTTGTTTATTACTATTCCTATTTACAAAACAACAAATATCCTTAAAGCAACTAACCTCAAATCTTTGTGATTTTCCACTAGAGCTATGTAATTATCTTTGGCATTAGTGGCCGCTAGGCTTGGAATATCATTTTTGGCTAGGAATATCATGTAATAAACTTCGAATAACATGTTGCTCTGAGTAGCTGCTAGGTTTAAAAGTTGGTGTTGGAGCTTAGTTAAGTTTTATTTTCTAATTTTCAGTAGATTTGTTACAAATTATCTTGAATGCAAGATAACAATTATCCTAGTGGCCTCTAATCACAATTCTTTTTTATGTTACACCAATGCAATGGAATAATCCATAGCCTTATTGAACTAAGACCTTAGTGACCATTAGGATTAAAATTTCGTTTCTAATTACAAGTCTTTTCTTGTCTTGGAACATTAAAGAAAGGTTGTAACAATCCACCCTAGTGGTCGCTAGTCTTTGAAGATAGTCTTGTAAAATTTATATAAAACAATGGAGAATAGTTAGTTTTTCAGTCGATTCGTTACTACTTGTCCTATAAGAAAGACAAAATATCCTATCGGCCACTAACCTCAAGTTTTTGTGATTTTCCACCCGTGCTATGCAATTATCTTCAACCTTAGCGGCCACCAGGCTTCGAATATCCTGTTAGCATATGAATATCAAGTAATAGATTTCAAATAACATGTTGAACTCAGTATCTGCTAGGATTGAAAATTCATTTACTACTTATCCTTTTTTCAAGAAAACAATATCCTAGCGACCGTTAACCTCAAGTCTTTGTGATTTTCCACTAAATCTATTAATGTCATGTTAGGATAGGAATATCATGTTGAACTCAGTAACCACTAGGCTTAAAATTCATTTTCTACTAGTCATGTATGAAATAAAACAAATATCCTACCGATCACTAACCTCAAGTCTTTGTGATTTTCTGCCTGCGCTATGCTATTATCTTTGACCTTAGCGGCCACTAGGATTTGAATATCGTGTAAGGATATGAGTATCATGTAATATATTTTGAATAGAATGTTGAATTCACTGGATGCAAGGATTAGAATTTCATTTTCTACTTGTCTTGTTTACAAGACAACAAATATCCTAGTGGCCGCTAACCTTAAGTATTTGTGATTTTCCACCAGAGCTATGAATATCATGTTAGCCTAGAAATATCATGTAATAGATTTCAAATAGCATGTTGAACTCAACGGACACTAGACTTATGATTTTGTTTTTAATTACATGTCTTCTTATGTGTTATAACATTAAAGAAAGCTAGTAATATCAGGTTAGGATAGGAATATCATGTAATATATTTTGAATAGAATGTTGAATACCAGAGCTATGGATATCATGTTAGTCTAGGAATATCATGTAATAGATTTAGAATAACATGTTGAACTCAGTGGTCACTAGGCTTAAAATTTTCATTTGCTACTTGTCTTGTATGCAAGGTAAAACATATCTTAGTAGCCACTAACCTCAAAAATTTGTGATTTCCACCCACGCTATGCAATTATCTTCAACCTTAACAGCTATTAGGGTTCGAATATCATGTAATAGATTTGGAATTGAAAGTTGAACTCAACGGCCTCTAGGCTTAAAGTTTCATTTTAAATTACGTGTATTCTCTTGTCTTGGAACATTAAAGAAAGGTTGTAAGTATCCACCCTAGAAGTTTCTAGTATTTGAAGATAGTCTTATAAAATTTAAATAAAATAATGGAGCATACTTATTTTTTTGGTCGCGTCATTACTACTTTTCTTGTATGCAAGACAAAAAATATCCTACCATCCGCTAACCTCAAGTCTTTGTGATTTTCCACGGGTGTTATGCAATTATCTTCAACCTTAGCAGCCACTAGCCTTAAAATATCATGTTAGACTAGGAATATCATGTAATATATTTCGAATAGCATGTTGAACTCAGTGGCCACTAGGCTTAAAATTTTGTTTTCTACTTGTCTTTTTTGTAAGACAACAAATATCCTAGCGACCACTAACCTCAAGTATTTGTTATTTTCTAGCAGAGTCTTGTAATTATCTTCGACATTAACGGCTTATAGGATTCGAATATCATGTGAGGATAGGAATTTCATGTAATAAAATTTTAATAGCATGTTTTAATCACTGACCGCTAGGCTTAAAATTTCATTTTTTAATTTTGTTTCTTCTCTTGTCTTGGAACATTAAAGAAAGGTTGTAAGCATCCACCCTAGTCCTCGCTAGTCTTTGAAGATAGTCTTGTTAAATTTAAATAAAAAATTGGAGCATACTTATTTTTTCAGTCAATTCATTACTAATTTTCCTATAAGCAAGACAATAAATATCCTACCAGCCACTAACCTCAAGTCTTTGTTATTTTCCACCAGTGCTATGCAATGATCTTCAACCTTAGTGGATGCTAGGCTTCGAATATCTTGTTAGGCTAGGAATATAAATGTTGAACTCAGTGGCCACTAGGCTTAAAAAAATTTTCTACTTGTCTTGTATGCAAGACACAAAATATCTGTAGATTGAGCAATAGGCGAAAAATCCTGATAAATTATATTAAACTCAATCAACCAAATTACATATGAATGAGCTGTAATACTTATAGGTATTGTACAACTGAATACAAACAAGAAACTAAGTTACACATGTGCAAAAATATTCTTGATTACCTAAGCTTCTAATATTACATCCGAGAAGCAAAAAAATAATATTGTTAAAACAATATAACAACACCCATAATGTTTGAATAAAAATAATAATATGGTTTATAATTAAATAGAACCATATAAATAATAAATACATTAATTAATATGAAATTCATAATTAATATATAGGTGAATAATATTTAACCTAACATTCCCCCCCCCTTAATTGTGCATTATCTCAAGGGATGAGGAAGGGAACTCTCTGAACAACTCGAACTTGTCACGTGAAAGTGACTTCGTGAAGATATCTGCTCATTGTTTAGCTGTTGGACAAAATTGAAGCTGGATGTTGTGCTTCAACACATGCACACATATGAAATGAACTTGTACCTCAATTTTCTTTGTTATTTCATGAAACACTGGATTGTGAACAAGTTTGAGAACACCTTCATTGTCAACATACATGGTGGTCAGTTTTTCATGTGGTATCCTAAGTCCTTTGAGTATGCAACGTAGCCAAATCACTTCATAGACAACTTCTCTTGCAGAACGATACTCGACTTCTGTGGAAGAATGAGAAAAAAAGTGTTGTTTCTTGCTTCCCCATGATATTGGTCCAGATCCCATAAAGAACAAAAATCTTGAAGTGGATTTTCTGTCATCAATGTTGCCTGCATGATTTGAATCTGAATATCCTGAAGAGAAGAATTTTTCATTCTTCTAGTATTCTAGACCAAGATCCACTAATCCTTTGAGATATCTCAAGATGCACCTTTCTACCTTCCAATGACAAACTTTGGGTTCATGCATGAACCTAGATAGATAGCTTACTGCAAAGCTAATATTAGGTCTAATGTAGGTCAAGTAAATGAGAATCCCAATCAACTATCGATAGAGAGTAGCACTTACCTCAGTATAGGTGTAGCAATTGGTGTGAAATCCATCATCCTGAATTTATCAGGTGTTTTCTTGGTATATTTCATTTGAGAAGAAAAAATGTGATTCTCTTTTTTCCATACTTCTAATCCAAGACAATAATACATCAACTTGATATCGGTCATGTCAAATGATCGATTAAGATATTTCTTCATTGCATCGATCATCCTCACTAAACTTCTAGTGATGACTAGATCGTTGACATAGACAAAGACAATCACAATCTCCCCCCTTGAAATTTGAGGTAAAGATTGGGATCACATTGATTTCTAACAAATCCATGTTGTACGAGATGCTCATCAATCTTGATGTACCATGCCTAGGGTGCCTGTTTAAGGCCATACAGAGATTTCCTGAGTCTGCATACCATTTCTTCTTGATCAGGTACTACATATCCCTTAGGTTGAGTCATGTAGACTTCTTCTTGTAAATATCCATTCAGGAAGGAACTTTTTACGTCCATCTGATGGAATTTCCAACCAAACTATGTAGCTAGAGCAAATATCATCTTGATCGTTTTTTATCTTAGCTATGGGAGAAAATATTTCCTCGTAGTCAATGTCTTATTTTTGTGCATACCCCTTTGCTACAAGTATTTCTTTTTACTTGTCCACTATCCCATCTACTTTTTACTTTGTTTTGAATATCCATCTGCATCTAATGGGTTTCTTCCCTGGTGGAATATCAATAAGTTGCCAAGTGTTATTTTTCATTATTGACTGATATTCAAAGTCCATGGCATAACTCCAATCTTTTGACTGCAGGGCTTCCTAGACTTTAGAGGGCTCATCAGACTCAATAAAACTGCTCATCAAACCAAATTTAACTTCTTCTCTTGCTTTATTGCTAGTCCATGGTCCAGGGGTGGATGTATCCAGTGGAGCATCCATTCTTGCATCTCGTAATGTGCTAGTATACCACTTGGGCATACACTGAACTGTTCCTGTGGGTTGTAGTTCTATAAGATCAACACCATCATCCACATCATTAATTTCCTCATCTTTGGGAACTTTAGTTTTAATTTTTATAGCTGGTGAAGAATATACATCAGGTGAGTCTGGAGGAGGAGACTCTACTTCCTTCTTCTCAAAAAACTCAACATCTCTGTTGGTGTATACTTTTCTGGTCTTTGGATCCATCAATCTATACCCAAGAGTCTCTTTAATGTACCTAATGAAGATGAGTTTATGTGACTTCATGTCCAATTTATTTTTGTTCTTCTTGGGTATGTGCATACTTTCTTTGCACCTGAATACTCTAAGGTGTGAAATAGATGGTTTCTACTTTGACCATGCTTCTTGTGGTGTTACTCCTTCAAGACGAACAGTGGGAACTCTGTTCAACAAATACACTATTATTTTTGCTGCTTCTTCCCAGAATGTCTTTGTAATTCTAGAGTCATCGATCATGTATCGTACCATTTCCATGATAATATGATTTTTTCTCTCAACAAAACCATTTTGCTGCAGTGTGTGTGGAGGAGGCATTTGTAGAAAAATCCCATGAGTTTGTAGGTAGTATTTAAACTCATTACTGGTGAATTCCCCCCCTCATATGAGCATAGAGTTCTCATGTGATGACCAGTTTCATTCTCAACTGCTACTTTAAACTTCTTGAAAGTTTCAAAATCTTCACTTTTCTTGCAAAGACAAAATCCACATTTTTCTTGAATAGTCATCAACACATAGCATGAAGTATTAAAATCCAGAATGAATCAGTTGCATCAAACCATAAATATCGGTATGAAATAGATCAAGCTTACCATGAGTTCGATATGTACTCTTTTGGAATGAAGCTCTGTGTTGTTTTCCTGCTAGGCAGTGAGGACACTTGCCTATATCCTTCTAAAGAGATGGTAGCCCATGTACCATATTGCTTCGGTGTAGTGTCTCGAGATACTTGAAACTAACATGAAAAAGTCTCCAATGCCACAACTGTGTTGAGGTAGAGTTCTTAGCCACAAGTGCATGATCATCTATGTGGAAAAAATCAAGATAGAACATGTGTCCCACATTGGAGGATTTTGTAACTATTTTCAAGCCTCATGATTTATCTCAAATAAACCAGTTTTCCTACTGGAATGAGTATCAAAGTCAATTTTTAGGTTGTAATCTAGGAGTTTATTGACTAAAAGAAGATTATTTGTCAACCTAGGGACATATAAGACATCTAATAGTCTGAAGTTGCGTGAACCAAGGGGTAGAGAAATGTTCTCAATCCCCTGACTTGTATATGAAGAATCATCTCCTAGTGAAACATGCTTTTTCAATGGTGTGTCCCTCATTGGAATAAACCAGTCTCTGTGGCTGGTCATGTGTTGAGTTGCTCCCGAATCAACATAGTAGACATCACTAGATGATGTGGATGGTTCACTTGATCAAGCAGTGTACCATAAGTCTTCATTATCTGAATGTTCTTCTTACTCATCAATATTTCCTTGTTGATGGGGTCTTCTTTTCCAGTTCCCCTTTTTCTGCCCTTGAATGTAGTTATAATGTCCCTTGTGAGATTTTTGTGGACGTCTAGATTTTTTTGATGAACCTTTCTTGTAAGTATTATACCAACAATCTTTTACGTCATGTCCTCTTTTACAAATTGGACACTGCTTCTTCTATTTTTTGTCCTCGTGATATTGATTCTGATGTCAGGACTTTTGATAGGAATTAGGTTTTCCTTACCTTTTCCTTTCCATTTTTGATGTGAAGAAAGTTCCTGATCCTCTTCATCATCCTTATTGTGCATCAATTCCTCTTGTTGCAATAGGTTTACCAATTTGTCAAAACTAACTTTCGTATCTGACAAGTTTAGTGTTGTTACAAAAATATGGTATGACGAAAGGAGTGATTTTAGAACAATGGGAATGCAAGCATCATCTTTGACCACTTCTCTTAGGGATAGAAGTGAATCCATCAATTATGAAACTCTTCTTAAGAAAGCTTTAATTTTATCATTCTGCTTGAACTTCAGTGTATGTAACTGACTTTGTAAGTTTAGTATGAAATTCTTGTTTTTGGCCTCATATACTGTGCTCAATTTATCCCATGCTTCTTTGGCTGTTTTGGCATCTTGAATGTGGGGTTGCACATCATCAGAAACTCAAAACAAGATGATGAGTTTGGCCTTCTGATCTGATTTATCAAACTACCATTTTTGTGTTGTATCAACAGTTGATTTGGTCAGAGTACCATTCACAGTAGTCTAGATCTCTACAAACTCAATTTGTGTCTTAATTTTAGTCTTCCATGCAGCATAGTATTTTCCTCTGAGTAGTTGTGAATACAGAAGAAAACATTTAGGGGAATTGGTGCCCATTTTGTAGAAAAAAATGATACGGTTTAACTCTTATCACTCTAGGTATAAGGTCTCGCAATATATATACCGTCAGCCCGATATACCGAACCTTTCTATATATGTGCCCTTCTAATATGCCTGGAGGTACATGGAAGAAGCTCTCCCTTTCTATATACTCGATGGTACGTGAAAGAGGTGTTCACGTATGTGAAATAATTCAATATGTGGTACTAAGACAATACTGAAAGGTGTCTCTTTGATTATTGACACTGGATCAAAGAAATATCCTCATACGCATGCATAACTTCACTATATAATTTGATAATTTCTCAGTCCATATTTATGTCGTGCAATCATTCACAGATGGATGGGATGGCTCATAGTGTGTGCACTGTGACCTTATTACTCCCCATCGATTTAAAGGGTTGATGCCCAGATATTGTTATTGTAGCTATATTAGGCATTAAGTGCAGTAGTAGTCACGACGACTTTACCCATAAGCACTTCTAAGAGGCACTGTATATACTGAATGCTACGAATGAGATCTAGGATTTCATGAGTGTTTCAAAACCAATTTTTTACTACAATCTTTCTGCCAGTTTCTAAGCAGTTGCAATATTTGCAGTTGACTATGGCAACCTGCAAATTAGTACAATATATTGAATCATGTAATTACATTCAAAATTTAGAAAAATTGAATGATAAGAAAATTTGTTTTTTTTTTGCGGGCCATGGTGGCCTTCGGAGCCTAGAATGACCCTTGATTCCAAAAATTGATAAACATTGGCCCAAAATGAAGTTTTTGGATAGTCTTCCTTTTGCAAATGTTTCCTGAAATAAAAAAAAACATGCTTAATAGGAGAATGTTTTTACCCTAAATTAGGGTTTTTCTCGCTAAAATATTTAGAGGGGGCTTTAGTGATAACTAGAGGTTTAGTTACCTCTAATTTTGGTGATTCCGTCAAATTTTCCACTAAACTTCACTATGTTTTTAAAAAAACAATGTGTAATGTGGGTATTGAACCCCAAACTTCACATCTCCAAGCCTTTCTCATTAACCATATTGGCATTAGATACGCTTAGGTAAGAATATGAAGAAAATTGTATATAAAGTAAACAAATTTTGAACTGAACTTTTTTTTAAAAATGTAACCTGACATGCAAAGAAACTAGATTCCACATGGCATGAGCTTGAAGGAAGGTGGTTTAGGTCTATTACATGCTAAGAAACTGGATCAAGTTTTCTTTATCTCCTTTGATGGCGTCTATGTGATGCCCCCATGTATTTCTTTGTTTATCCTCCTCTTTGGATTGAAAACCACCATTTTTAATTTTTTGCTACTATATAGCTTACGCAGGTCACTTTTTTTGTTTTGTTTTGTTCATGTTGTTTAATTTACTTGTGATGCAGGATGTGCAGGTCATGTGGATGGTCTGGCTATCCTTGGAAGCTCGATCCACCTTTTTTTTTTATGCACATCCATTTTATTGATCCACTTCCATTCCTTATTGATTCACTTCTGTTTCATTGATTTTCTTCACTTTATAGTGTACTGTGCAGGTTTGCAGGTTTGGTGGAGATGTGGTCGATTTGTGCATACAGTCGTGGAGGGAGGATTGGCTCTTCCAACAATGATGACTCCCCCACAATGTTGGATGTGCTCAGTGGGGAACCTTGCAATGTTTTCACACTTTGTATGTAGAGAGGAGGGAGGTCCGACTTTGACGGTGCCTTTGTTCACAGAGATCGGGTCATGGTTTAGCAAAAGAAGTGTAACAATACCATTTCAAAAGCTAATACACATGAAAAATCCTCTATTCTCTTGAAGAGCTCCGTGGATAGCTCGATTTTTCACAAATCAAACAACTCACCACACGTCCAAGATCCAATGCTTGATTCCTCCAACCCTAGTAAAGACCCTCTAAATTTGACACAGTGACCTCCAATTACAACAATCACTAAAGATACCTCTAAATGTAGAGGGAAAACCCCTGGAAGGGGAAAATATTTAATTTAAAAAAAAATATTCTAAAAATGATCAGCTTCCAGGGAGTAATTTTTCCTGGTGCATATGGCACCAAGGCAAAGAACAATTTGCTTTATGTTTACCTGGAAAACACACAGGAGGTTGTGTGTCTGCAGGGAGATGTGGGAAGCTGCTGGAGGTATCATTGGCTCTTCGTTGATGCAAATTTCTTCTCCATGAATTCTCCTTCCTCTCCAACCTTCTCCAACCTTTTCAGGAGCTTCAATTCACTCTGGCACCAAATGTATCTACTAAGCAACAAGGGCGGAAGCCTGATAAATTATATTAAACTCAATCAACCAAATTACATATGAATGAGCTGCAATAATTATAGGTATTGTACAGTTGAATACAAACAAGAAATAAGTTGCACATGTGCAACAATATTCTTGATTACATAAGCTTCCAATATTACATCTGAGAAGCACAACATTAATATTGTTAAAACAATATAACGTCACCCATAATGTTTGAATCAAAACAATAATATGGTTTATAATTAAATATAACCATATAAACAATAAATACAATAAGTAATATGCAATGCATAATTAATATATAGGTGAATAATATTTAACCTAACAATATCCTAGAGGCCCCTAACCTCAAGACTTTTTGGTTTTCCACAAACACTATGCAATTATATTCGATGTTATTTGTTAATAGGCTTTGAATATTATGTCAAAATATGAATACCATGTAATATATTTTGAATAGCATGTTGAACTTAGTGGCAGCTAGGCTTAAAATCTGGTGTTATATCTTAGTTCATATTTTATTTTTTAGTTTTCAATAGAATCGGTACACACTATCTTTAATGTAAGACAACAATTGTCCTAGCAATCATGTTGGTTGTCAAATTAGGACTTTAATGAAAACAACAGTTAGGGAACAGAAAGTCCCTCCTCTTTAATGGGAGAGGTGCCCTTATTGAAATCAAGAAACACAACTATTTACAAATGTACAACTTTCTACTTTAATGAGGAACTCTGATATCATGAAAGTGTTTTAATACAAAGATAGATCATCAATACAAAAGAATAGAAGAACTAAGGGAGGGAAACGGTAGAACATACAACATTCCCAGGAAATATAGATAGAAAAATAGTTCCTTCTAAATGTTGTGCAAGGATGATATATAGAACATAATCATTCATATTAAACCACCATATATTATTTCATAGACACAAAGTTCCAGAAATGACATCCATAAGAATACAAAGCTTCTTAATGCAATAGATTAATGATTCACAAACTTTAGACAAGCAAGAGAGGATAAATATATGCAGATAGAAATAGGAATGGAAATCTTCTGTATTGATAGCTTTTAGTTCTTTTACAATTTCAAAAATTATCAGAGTCCCAGCCCCTTGGAATGGCGTGAAGAGCCCAATATATAGTTTACAAAGTGGTTACATTTAGTAACCGTTTCTTTTAACCAAAAGATTAATTAAGGAAATACACAATATAAAGTCCTTAATTGAATTTCAAGGAGATCCGAACTAAAAATAGAAGAATAAAGTCAAGAGCGAGAAGTAGAGACATCTGGTTGTGGCCGAGGGGGGCCCACTATTTTTAGGATCTGGTTCCTGAATCTCTTCAATGCTTTCGCTATCTCCATGTCCCTTGGAATTTTTGTGTTGGAAGTAGCATGAGTCCATGATCCTAGGCATTTATCCATATCTTTTTCAAACTCAGTATGATCCATTTATTCCTTATTAGCCTCGAATATAGCTGAATGGAGAGAACAAACATCCTTCATTTTCTCTTTAGATCATGCTTGATACCTGAGGTTTCATCCTGAAAATGGCATTGGATACCCTTGAAGGTAGATAAAACACAAGTTTTAAAAGAATCCCCTTTTTGCCTTACATTCCTCAATTCCCCCAGTGCTTCTTCTAGAACCTTTATTTTCCACTCGATGCAAAATATCCATGTCCTTGACAAGTTATTCTTGACATCATCAAATATATTTTTGGCCAATAGGATCCTATCATCGATTTGACCCATCAGATGGAGAACTATGATACATCCACTCAAGATTTTCAATTCATTGTCCATATCCTTGATTGAGGAAATGAATTTTCACTACAACTTAATCACCTTCTCATGAGTTTTGAAGGCTTCCTTAATGAATTTCAAACCTTCTACAGCCATATCAGTGGCCTCAACATCCTTCCCATAAGTAGAATACTTGTGGATGTCTTTGATGGTTTAGACCTCATCTTGGCTAAGAAATATGGGCAGTGGGAGAGCGGCCAATGGGGCTAGATCCAAAACTTTATCCTTTGCCAACAATGATCTGATAAAGTTGGAAAGAACTTGGTTGTGCTCTTCCAACTGCTCCATGGTTTTCTTTCCTTTCTCCACCCATTCAATAACCTTAGCCATAGTTTCTCAAAGGTTATGAACTTCACTCTCAGGTGTGGATTCTCCCATTAGAATTCTAGAATGCTCCAAGTCAGAGATGAAAATATTTTTCTCCTCTTTATCCACTTTGGGTTTTGCAACCTCTAGGAACTGCTAGCCTTGAGAATCAGTTAACAACCTTGAAGTGGTCTTCACTTTCTTTTCTGGAGGAGGAGGGGTAGTACCAAGTAGAGCTGCTACAACATCAAAGTATGGTACTATTAACTGGGAGGAAGATTTCCTTTTCTTACTGTCGACTAGATGGTGCACCCAAGAACAGGAAGAAGAAGAAACAAATGAATCAAGGGATGTGAGTGCAAGTGAACTCATGGTACTTAGAGTATGAACCACTGTTGTCTCCAGTCAGGAAATGAATGCAACCTTAGGAATTTCCCTTGCAGAGGAATTTGTTAAACTTGGAGGTTCAGTCCTTGGCCCTTCCTTCTCCACTTCAGAAGTGATTTCAAGGGTTTCTTCTAGGTATTTCATCTCATCATCATCATTTTCACTTAAAACAATAATGTTTTTTGGCCCAATAGGAAATTTTGAATGCTCCTAAAGAGTCTTTTCCTTGATCGGTTCTTGCTAGAATTCTTTGACCTTCTTCTGATACAATTTAGTGGAAGAGGAAGGAGTAGACAACTCAGGTTCTTTCATCGAAGAAGAAGGAGGAGTTTGATCAAGTTCCTCAGTGTTAAGCATATGTACTTCCTTCCGATGTGTGGAAGTATCTCTTGAAAAGGATCTACCTTTGTTCATCCTGAGGTCACGTATTTCTCTGTCAAACCAAATCTTAGTTCTGACGATGACTGGGGTGATCACCTCATTCAAATCATCTCTTTCCTTCACATACCAATCTAGGGTTTCTAGAGGAGTGTGCTTGATTTATCTTTTGTACTCAAACGATTTAAAATCTTCATCATCATTCTTAAGCCCTTTAGGCACCTAGTAGAGGTTGAATTCTATGATCTGTGGTAGAGAAAATCTGCCAAAATGCCTCCTCCTAGCTTCAAAATCATTAGCATAATCAGCCCAGTAACCCTCAGTGTCAGGACGGTGATGATAAGTTATCCTGAGATTTTGATCAATGTATCTCTTAAGATCAAAGCAAGTCCTAGGCTTGAAGAAATTAACTGTAAGAGGAGTAATAGTCCTTTCTATATTTTGGGCATCCTACATGTATAATTCCCCAAGGTGATAGTGAAATGGAGACCAATAATCTTCTTATCTCGGTAGGTTCTATGAAGTTTATCTAGCTACCTACACACCTCAACCAAATCAAGTTTTTCATTGCCAAACATGGGGAGCTTGAGAGGTGTGCTTTCAAAACAAGCCAGTTTGATGTATGAGAACTTTCAGAACTGAGTGAAGAAAGCCCCATACATGGTTATCAAAGCCTTAGAGTCATTAGAGAACCTTTTGGAAGTGTAACCCTCCAAGATCCTCATAATGTACATGGTGAAGGCATCATTTACCCTTCTGAAATTATGATTACTGACCTTCAGGGTAAACTGAGGGCAATATCCGTAGATGGGCTCATCCTTCTTGTCTAAAATGAAAGTGAAGTTGAGCCACTCATGAGATGCTACCAAGGTGTACATGAGATAGGAAGTCATGTAGAACTTTTTGGTTTGCTGAACATTTGATAATTGTTTAGTCAGGTTTCCAATGATAATCTCGGCCCAATTCATATTTTTCTTACCCTCGCAGATGATATTTATGAAAAGGTAAATCCAAAAATGGAAGTCGTTAGTAGAGGGCATTCCCATAATCTGGGTGAGTAAGGTGATGAAATATGATAGTTCTTCATTAAAGTCGACCCTGAACAATGCCTTAGAGAGTCGGGACGCTCCCTTCTTAGGGAGCTTTAGCCATGATTTCATTACCTAAGATTTATATTTCTCACTTTCTTGATCAAATAGAGCCTGAGGTTGAGCGAGAGTGAGAATACTGGAGTATTCTATTTTGGGGATGCATAGGGCAGTGGTAATGGCAACAACGTCCAATTTTGCAATCAACTCACCGTGCATATTGACAACCTCCTTGGTGTCTAGATTGAAACTAGCCTTATAGGTGAGTACAGTGTCGACACATTGCACAGAGAGAGGAAAACTAGTGGCGTACCTGATTCCACTATCATTTATCATTTGAGCCATGGGAGTAAGGTTGTCGCATGCTAATATGCCCTAGAAATCATCGAAATCCAAATGCCGAACTTTGTTATCTCCAATATCAGGCACAGAAGTCTCCAAAGGGAACAGATGCTCGTCCCCTTGAAATTTTATCTTCATTTTGACAATGAACAGAGAAATTTCCCTCAAAGAACAGACTCATGATAATTATTACAAGGAGATATAGGAAGGTGGACAAATGACTCGATTTTACAAAAATGTGGGCAAGAGATAATGAGCAGGCAATGTGACAAGTTCTTAGATGGTTTCCCTTTAAATAGTTGTTTAGGAGAAAGAAGATCATAAATGCATATTAAATATACCTTACGCCGACTCAAAAAGGTGAAATGCAAGAAAAGCAAAAAAAACTAGCCCAGACGGTCCACGGAGCATTGGGACATGAGGGATGCGAAAAGCTGATTTGGCCGATGCGATTGATGTGGGCCATAAGAGAATGGGCTGTCCGAGGGACACAAAAATGTGAAGGACATGAAGAGCCAATTCGGTGAATGTGGGTGATGTGGGGAATTAGTGAATAGGATGCCTAGGTGTACTTGGGACAAATGAGCTGAAAAAATATGAAAAAGTTGACGGACAAGGACTTGCAGGGAAATCGGTCGATCGGTGAATAGGAGGCCTGCCAATACTTGGGACATGAGGGACAAAAATTTCTAACAGACCTGCAAGTCACAAAAATGACCCCAAGAAATGGAAGTTTCATGATCTCTTCAAATTTCTTACTTCACTAAAACACTACTGAAGGGTGCCATCTCAAAATTTTCAAATTTTGTGACTTTCAAAAGAGGGGAATTTTAAGGGGACAACAGCTGGCTCTTTTTGGGGATGACTTGACTAGATCATAGGAATGAGGCAAGACAAGAATACGAGAAAATATCTAGGGAAGAAGACCAATGCCTTATCCATTGGGAAAATAGAGTCAAAGACAAATCAATACAAAAAGCAACACACAAAAAAAACAACAAAACAAAGGCAAGGAAAGGCAAAAACACATTGTACATAATATACAAAGGACTTCCTATTCATCTATGACTTGAACAATTTCATGTACTACCCACTATAAGGAAGTGGGAGAGAAAAGATAGAAATAATTTTCACCAGTAAAGTGCCTAATTCTGAAAGGACCAAGCCAAAGAGAGTCAAACTTACCATGACATCCATGAGGTTCATGCCTTTTTTCCCATAGTAAAACAATGTCTCCAACTTTGAAATATCTGGATTTGGTTTTCTTGTCAAATAAAGATTTCACCTTCTATTGATGGGCATAGATCCTATCGAAAACTTGTAGCCTATCTTCATCTAGCTTATGGAGATACATGATCCTCTTATCCAAAGAATCACTGAAACTGGGGTCCAAAATAGCTTTCATCAAATGCAAAGCTGGTAGTTCCACTATCACTGGTAGTTGAGCTTCCACACCATACACTACTTGAAAAGGGGACATCCCAATTGATCTTTTGGGTGTAATTCTATCTACCCAGAGAGCATCATAAAGCTTCTTGTGCCAGTTTCTCTGAGATTAATTGACAAGATTTCTTACAATGGTCACCAAATTCTTGTTTGTTGATTCTACCTATCCATTCCCTTGAGGGCAGTAATATGAAGAATGAGTGAGGGAAATTCCATATCCTTAGCAAAAATCCATCATCTCAGCAGAAGAAAAATTGGAAGCATTATCAGTCATGATCTTGTTTGGTACTCCAAACCTTACCAAGCTTTTTTCTTTGATGAAATTCCATACTACCTCAGAAGTAGTAATTTTAACTGGGATGGCTTCCACCCACTTAGTGAAATAATCTACGGCAATCAACACATGAGTATGTCCTGCACTTGAAGGTGGTTTGAGTGTTCCGATGAAATCCAAACCCCATTTTTGAAAGGGTTATTCGATCACAACTGGCTTGAGTGGTAAAGCAGCCAACTTAGGTATTCCCACAAATGTTTGACAAGCTTCACACTTGTCTACCCACTTTGATGCATCTTTGAACAAATTAGGCCAATAGTACCCCGTACGAAGAATTTTTTGAGCAGTGACAGCAGATGAGAAATGACCCCCACAAGCTTGATCATAAAAGGCTAAGAACAAATTCTTCTATTTCTATTTGTCAACATACTTCAAGAATCTTCCATCCACTCCTTGCTTGAACAAAGCATTCTCCCACAACACGTATTGTGCTTACCTTAACTTGATAGCTCTCTTCTCCTTGGAAGTTAAGTGAGATGAACACTCACCATAGGTGAGGAAGTGAGCGATGTTAGTGTACCATTCGTCTGTTAAGCTAAGGAACAGAACAATAAGGACATCAAATTCATCCTTAGGCAACTCATGACCAGATCCTTCAGCAATGAGTTCACACAGGCCTTTACCCTGAACTATCTTTGTTGGTCTGATGTCAAGATCATACTCCTAAACCTTCGCTACCCAATTTACTCTCTTGGTTTCAAACTCCTGTTGTGTAAGAATAGACTTGATAGTCGTATCGGGCACAAGCACAACAGAGTGAGAGTTAAGAATGTAAAATTGAAACTACTTAACATCTTTAACTATTGCAAAAGAATGTTTCTCCATCATAGTGTACTTCGAATCACGTGTTTTCAAAATATGAATCATGAATTCAATTGGTTGCTCATGGTCTTCGGAATCTTTCTGAGTCAACACAGTGGTTAAGGTACTCTCTGTGGCATAGCAATAGATAATAAAATCTTTGCTAAAATTTGGACATGCTAAGATAGGAGTCTTAGCAATATCTTTCTTAATGCCTTAAAATTATTTCTTTCCTTCAGAGGACCAACCAAACATCTGATTTCCTTTCATCATTTGGGAAATATTCAAAGTCAACTCTACAAAATTGGGGATGAATCTTCTCAGGAAGTTGATCTTACCAAAGAAAGAGTGCACTCCTTTTTTGCTTGTGGGAAGAGGAATCTACTGGATGGCTTGAACTCATTCAGGATCAATCTTGATTCCTTCTTTGGAGAAAACATGTCCCATAAAATTTCCCTCCATGACATAAAAGACATATTTCTTGGGATTCAAAGTGAATCCATGTTCACTACATTTCAAGAGGACTGTTTCAAGATGCTGAAAGTGATTTGCTTTAGTTTTGGAAAACACAGTTAATTCATCTAGATACCCAACAATATATTTTCCTTTCAAACCCCTGAAATCCAAATCCATTTCTCTTTGAAAGGTGGCACCAACATTAATGAGGCCAAAGGTCATCCTCTTGTAGGAAAAATTACCCCAAGGAGTGGTAAAAGTGGTCTTGTGATGATCTGTAATATTGACTTCCACTTGGTTATATCTTGAGAAACTATCAAGCACAGACAACATTTGCACACCTGTGACAACTTGTAAGACCTGGTCCATCATGGGTAGGGGATAGTTTTCCTTCAAAGAAGCCTGATTTAGATTCCTGAAGTCAACATAGATCCTAATCTCACCATTTTTCTTCCTGACAGGTATAATATTAACAATCCATGTTGAATGCTGAATGGGGAAGATGATCTTGGATTTCAACTTCTATATCTCTTAGAAAATTGTATTGGCATTCTTTGGATTGTACTACCTTTACTTCTGCTTGAAAGGTTTAATCCCAGGTTTGAGGGGAATGAACTGTTGCATTTATTTTGGCTGGAAAGCTTTTAGATCATCATAAGAATAAGAAAGGATATCGACGTACCTCTTCAAAAGATTTACCACCTTCGGCTTCTCCTCTTGGGTGCAGCACTTTCCAACATTCACCATTTTTTTTTTTGGTAGGGATCCCAATGTTAATATTTTCATATTTAGCATACTGCTGAGCTCCTTTGGAAGCCTTATAATTGACATATCTGTCATGTTTATCAAACAATTCCTCCATACTTACCAGCCCTTTAGGGATCTTATTACCTTTTAGTTTGATGCAGCCATCTTGATCTACCTCCTCTTTAACACCTTCCTCATTAGAAGAGACACTCTCTCGAGGTAGATTGTCACTTCCCTCAAAATACAATTGATCAAAGTTATCCTTAAGCTCCAGGAAAGAGAGAAAATGTTGGTCGTCATTGAAAAATTTCCAGTCATTTGCATTATCTGGTACGCTTGGTCTATGGATAATTTCAATGGTGAATTTTTCCTGACAGAAATCGGGATGAGTTATCAACAAAGACCCTGAAACAGATAGGGAATCAGCTCTAGTGTTCTTCTCCCTCGGCACCTCTTCTATGGATAGGGAATCAAATATTTCAATAGAATCCCAGACCAGATTCTTATAATGCATAAACCTTATATTCTTCACTTGGAAAAGGTCTCTGACTTGTTTGAAAATTAGTTCCACATCTCCACAAGCTAGGAGGTTCCTCACACCTCTTTCTTTTTCCACGTTCAGTCTAAGGATGAGAGATTCATATTTTGTTGTGTTATTTTTATTTTCAAACTGTAGCTTAAAGGAGAAAGGATGAATCTTTCCTTCTAGAGATATCAGTACCACACCATCCCCAGAACCAGCTGAAGAGAAACTTCCATCAAATTCCAAATTTCAAATGCTATTAGGATCATGGAGAACTTCTTTTGGATGTTCTGCCTCATCCATAGACATGATCATGTAGTTGTCATGCCCAATATCTTCATAAAGTATTTGTGCCTTGGGATCCTCTGTCTTTTGCACAATATATTCAGTTTGCTTTTCGGGAAAAAAATTATTCATCTTTCCATTGACTAGTATAAGCAAATGTGACCAATCCATTTGAATTTCTCCTCCTAAATCCATACAGAAATTCCTACCCAACATCATGCCATATAAAGGAGAAATATTAGCTACCAAAATAGTAGCTAAAACCTTTTTCTCTAGCAAAGCAACAAAAGCTACTTGTATATCCTTAATTCATCCGACCAAAGGCAACTCCCTACTCTCCATGGAATAACAAGAACCAAAAGTGCATGTGAGGGTAAGACCCAAAGCATGAGCCACTTTTGCAAGAATCACATTGTTCGATGCTCCTAAGTCTATGACACAGTTGCTGAGTCTATAACCAGCTATGAGGAGGGTCACATAGAATGGTTTGATTTTCTCATTAGGTGAGGTGACTATAGCCACAAGATTTGGTTTTGATGCAAAAGAGGGAGTCAGAAAATGACCTTTAGAAGTGTTGGATGAAGTTTTGGAATGGGAATTGACAAATTCGGCCATTTTGGTAAAGGATTTTGGATGGGTTTGATAAACCTGAGCCTCTGAAATCTGGATTTTTATCTTCTTAACGTGGTCAATGATATCAAAAGATCTAGAGGTGGATGGGGTATCATCACTAGGGATCCTAAGCTTATCAGGTTTTGGAGTTGGAGAATAAGAATTTTTAGAAGCAGGAGTAGAAAAAGAAGAATTAGCAAAACTCACCTTTTGCATAGATGCAGTGGGAATAGGAGATCATCTTCTTGTAATCACTGGGATAGTCATGGGATGCTCCTTATATTTTTTAGTGCGCTGCATCACTTTTTCTCTCTTGTTTGTTCACTCCTGAGTCATAACAGCATATGACTCACCGTTCATCTATTCCACTACTTCATCATAATCATCTTCCTCATCAATGACCTCAGTAGTGAGGAAATTAATTCGAGATTCATCAAGTTCTTCTAGTTCTTCCTTAGCCTCTTCTCTAGGTTCTTCAAAGTCTTCATTAACCTTTTCATCATCAGGTTACTCAACTTTTCAAGTTGCATTAACAGGGACCTTAATGGGTGGTCCTTCGATTTCCAACCTTGTCTAAGAAGAAGGAAAATGGTTTATAGGATGAAAGTTCTTTCTTGGAATGTCTTGATAAGGAGCATGTTGATCCAATTGTTTTTTGATGGCAATGAGGTCATTGGTAAGCTTCTATACTAACTGATATGCATTAGCTCTAGGAGTAGAGGAAGAGGAAGAATAAGTTTTTGATTTGGAAGAGTCTCTTTTCATTCTGCCAGACATGATCAGGTCATGTTCAACACTGATGGCTAATCTCTGATCATCATCCAAAGTTGCAAGATTGGCTCTTCTCGGCGCATAGCTTACTTCAGGAAATTGAGTGTTTAGGAAGATTTTTTTTTGAATTTGATCCACAAGCCGAGTGTTTTGTGGGATCTTATTAATCATCTTGTTGAACTTGGCTACAAATTCTCTCATGGGCTCTTGTGGTTCTTTTTTGATTTGAGAATTTTTTTCTAGCAAAGCATGCACATCTTCTGTAGGTTTGAAACACTACTCAAAATGGGTTGTCATGGTGTTCCAATTGGTGATGGTCCTAGTGGGGAGATGGTAAAAACAATTTGCCGCATTTTCCTACAAAGTCTCCATAAAAAGCCTCATAGAGACATCCTCATGTTAAACTCCAAGGACTTCACATGCAACTATGAAGGCTGCAATGTGTTCATAAAGATGTACCTTGCCATCACCTCTGAACTTGGGAAAGTTATTTTTGTTACCCCTGGGTAACTCATGCAAAGGTTGAGGGAGGGAAAGAGGCCCAACTCATTGTTCCCAAGGTAATGGAACTACCATCCTTGGAAAAATTTCTTGAAGTGGAACTGAAACACCAACAAGAATTAAAGTGCAAATATTAGGGTTGAGTTGCTCTCGAGGGATATCACTCCCAAAAGCTCTGTCTTTAATAGGGGGTGTGCTTGTAGAACAAGATATTATATTTCTCCTTGTTGAAGGAAGGGGAAATCCTTACTGATCCATGAGTTGAAACTTAGAATCTTCAATTCCAAGAGCCCTTCTTCCGCGAGTAAATCTCGGAGTCGCCAGATCAGAAAAGATCAAGAAATTGTTCTTTAAATCTTGAATTCATTGAAACAAATACCCAACAGAGTCACCAAAAGATGTTGGTTGTCAAATTAAGAATTTAATGAAAAAAACAATCAGGGGATAGAAAGTCCCTCCTCTTTAATGGGAGAGGTTCCTTTATTGAAAGTAAGCAACACAACTATTTATAAATGTACAACTTTCTACTTTAATGAGGAACTCTAATAACATGAACACTTTTTAATGCAAAGATAGATCATCGATACAAAAGAATAGAAGAACTAAGGGAGGGAAAAGGTAGAACATAAACAACATTCCCAGGAAATATAGATAGAAAAATAGTTCCTTATAAATGTTGTGCAAGGATGATATATAGAACATAATCATTCATATTAAACCACCAGATATTATTTCATAGACACAAAGTTATAGTAATGAAATCCATAAGAATACAAAGCTTCTTAATGCAATAGATTAATGATTCACAAACTTTAGACAAGAAAGAGAGGATAAATATATGCAGATAGAAACAGGAAGGGAAATCTCTTGTATTGATAGCTTTTAGTTCTTTTACACTTTCAAAAATTATCAGAGTTCCAGCCCCTTGGAATGACATGGAGAGCCCAATATATAGTTTACAAAGTGGCACATTTAGTAACCATTTCTTTTAACCAAAATATTAATTAAGGAAATACGTAATATAAAGTCCTTCATTAAATTTCAAGGAGATCTGAACTAAAAATAGAAGAAGAAATTCAAGAGCTAGAAGTAGAGACATTTGGTTGTGGCTGAGGAGGGCTCACTATTTTGAGGATATGGTTCCTGAATCTCTTCAATGCTTCCGCTATGTCAATGCTCCTTGGAATCATTGTGTTGGAAGTATCATGAGTCCACATGCCTAGGCATTTCTCCATATATTTGTCAACCTTAGTATGATCCAGATATTCCTTATTAGCCTCGGCTATAGCTGAATGGAGAGAAAAAATATCCTTCATTTTCTCTTCAGTGATTGTCTCTTCCTTGAACAAATCATCCTTGATAAAGGCCTTAAAATGAGCCTTAATTTAGTTGAGAGAGAAGAATACACCTAAGGTTTCATCCTGAAAATGGAAGTGGATATTATTGAAGGTGGTTAAAACAAAAGTTTTAAAAGAATCCCCATTTTGCCATAGATTCCTCAATTCCCCCAGTGCTTCTTCTAGAACCTTTATTATCCACTCAATGCTAAAGATCCATGTCCTTGACAAGTTATTCTTGACATCATCAAACACATTGTTGGCCAACAGGATCCTATCATCAGTTTGACACATCAGACAAAGATCTGCGATACATCCACTCCAGAATTTAAATTCCTTGTCGACATCCTTGATTGAGGAAATGAATTTCTGCTGCAGCTTAATCACCTTCTCATGAGTTTTGAAGGCTTCCTCAATGAAGTTTAAACCTGCTATAGTCATATCATCCACCATGGCCTCAACAACCTTCCCATAAGTAGAATACTTGTGGATGTCTTTGATGGTTTAGACCTCATCTTGGCTAAGAACTATGGGAGGTGGGAGAGTGGCCAATGGGGCTGGATCCAAAACTTTATCCTTTACCAACAATGATCTAATAAATTTGGAAAGAACTTGGTTGTGTTCTTCAAAATTCTCTATGGTTTTCTTTCCTTTCTCCACCCGTTCAATAATCTTAGTCACAATTTGTTGAAGGTTATGAACTTCACTCTCAGGTGTGGATTCTCCCATTGGAATTCTGGAAAGCTCCAAGTGAGAGATCAAAATATCTTTCTCCTCTTTATCCGCTTTGGGTTTTACAACCTCCAGGAACTGCTGGCCTTAAGCATCAGTTACCAACCTCGAAGTGGTCTTCGCTTTCTTTTTTGTAGGAGGAGGGGTAGTACCAAGAAGAATTGCTACAACATCAAAGTCAGACACTATTAACCGGGAGGAAGATTTCCTTTTCTTGCTGTCAACTAGGGGCTGAACCCAGGAAAAGGAAGAACAAGAAACAAAAGAATCAAGGGACCCGAGTGTAAGTTAACTCATGGAACTCAGAGTATGAACCACTGTTGTCTTCAGTGAGGAAATGAATGCAACCTTAGGAGTTTCCCTTGTAGAGGATTTTGTTAAACTTGGAGGTTCAGTCCTTTGTCCTTCCTTCTCCACTTCAGCAGTGATTTCAAGGATTTATTCTGGGTCTTTCATCTCATCATCATCAGTCTCACTTAGAACAATAATTTTTTTCGGCCCAATAGGAAATTCTGACTGCTCTAGAAGAGTCTCTTCCTTGATAGGTTCTTGCTTGACTTCTTTGAACTTATTTTGATACACTTTAGTGGAAGAGGAAGGAGTAGACAACTCAAGTTCTTTCATTGAAGAAGGAGGAGTTTTATCAAGTGCCACAGTGCTAGGCGTATGTACTTCCTTCCTAGGTGTGGAAGTATCTCTTGAAGAGGATATACCTTTCTTCATCCTGAGGTCATGTATTTTTCTATCAAATTAAATCTTAGTTTTGACAATGATAGGGGTGATCACCTCATTCAAGTCATCTCTTTCCTTCACATACCAATCCAAGGTTTCTAGAGGACTGTGCTTTATTAATCTTTTGTACTAAAAGGATTGCAAATCTTCATCATCGTCATTAAGCCCTTTAGGCACGTGGTAGAGGTTGAATTCTATGATCTATTGTAGAGAAAATATGCCAAAATTCCTCCTCTTGGCTTCAAAATCATCAGCAAAATCAACCTAGTAATCCTCAGTGTGAAGACGGTGATGATAAGTTATCCTGAGATTTTTATCAGTGTATCTCTTAATATCAAAGCAAGTCCTGGGCTTGAAGAAATGAACTGTAAGAGGAGCATTAGTCCTTTCTATATGTTGGGAATCTAGAGCTTTCTTACATGTATAATTCCCCAAGGTGATAGGGAAATGAAGACCAGTAATCTTCTTATCTTGGTAGGTTCTATGAAGTTTATCCAATTGGTTTCACACCTTAACCAAAGCCATTTTGTCATTGCAGAACATGGGAAGCTTGAGACGTGTGCTTTGAAAATAAGCTAACCTGATGTATGATAACTTTCATAACTGAGTGAAGAAAGCCCCATACATGGTTATCAAAGCCTTAGCCTCATCAGAGAACCTTCTGGCAGTGTCACCCTTTAAGAGCCTCACAATGTACATGGTGAAGGCATCATTTACCCTTATGAAATTATGATTACTAAACTTGAGGGTAAACTAAGGGAAATATGTGTAGATGGACTCATCCTTCTTTCCTGCAATGAAAGTGAAGCTGAGCCACTCACGAGATGCTACCAAGGTGTATATGAGATAGGAAGTCATGTAGACATTTTTGGTTTGCTGAACATTTGACAATTGTTGAGTCAAGTTGCCACAGATAATCTCGGCCCAATTCAGATTTTGCTTACCCTCACAAATGATATTTATGAAAGGGCACATCCAAAAATTGAAGTCATTAGTAGAGGGCATTCCCATAATCCGGGCAAGCAAGGTGATGAAATCTTATAGTTCTTCATTGAATTTGACCCTGAGAAATTCCTTAGATATTTGGAACACTCCCTTCTTAGGTCACTTCAACCATGATTTCGCTACCCGAGCCTTATATTTCTCGTTTTCTTGATCAAACAGAGCCTGATCTTGAGTGAGAATGAGAACACTAGAGTCTTATTTTTCAAGGATGTGTAGGCAAAGGCGATGGTGACAAAGTATAATTTTCTAATCAACTTGCCGTGCACATTGACAACCTCCTTGGTGTCTGGATTGAAACTAGCCTCGCAGGTGAGTACAGTGTCAGAAAATTACATAGAGAGAGGAAAACCAGTGGTGTACATGATTCCACTATCATTTATCTTTTGAGCCATGGGAGCAGGGTTGTTGCATGCTAATTTTCCCCAGAAATCATCGAAATCCAAATGTCGAACTTCGTTATCTCCAATATCGGGCACATAAGTCTCCAAAGGGGACAGATGCTTGTGCCCTTTAAATTTGATCTTCATTTTGAAAGTGAATAGAGGAATGGCCTTCAAAGAGCAAAATCACAAAAATTATTGCAAGGAGATATAGGAAGGTGTAAAAATGACTTGATTTTGTAAAAATGTGGGCCAGATAATGAGCAGGCAATGTGATAAGTGCTTAGACGGTTTCCCCTTTAAATAGTCATTCAGGAGAGAGAATATCTTAAATGTGTATTAAATATACCTTACACCGACTCAAAAAGGTGAAATGCGGGAAAAGCGGAAAAAACTAGCCCAAACGGTACTTGGAACATTGGGGCATGAGGGACTCGAAAATCTGATGCGGGCAAGGTGGGCCATGAGAGCATGGGCACTCTGAGGGACACATAAATGTGAAGGATGAGAAGAGATGATTCAGCCAATGCGGGTGATGTGGGGAATCGGTGAACAGTAGGCCTAGGTGTACTTGGGACAAATGGGCTGAAAAAATCTAAAAAAGCTGATGGAAAAGGACTTGCGGGGAAATCGGCCAATCAATGAACAGAAGGCCCGCTGGTACTTGGGACACGAGGGAAAAAAGGTCCAAAAAACCCGTTAAGTCACTAAAATGACCCCAAGAAATGAAATTTGCACCATCTCTTCGAATTTCTTACTTCACTGAAACACTACTTAAGGGTGGCAACTCAAAATTTTCAACTTTTTTGACTTTCAAAAGAGGTGAATTTTTAGGGGACAACAAGTCGCTAATTTGAAGTCTTTGTTATGCTACACCAATGTAGTGGAATATTCTATGACCTTAGCAGATACTGGGCTTCGAATATCATCTGATATACTTCAAATAACATATTGAGCTCAGTGGATTTTGATCCATTCTCTTTGTTTCTCATATTGAGCTCAGCGGCAGCTAGGTTAAACAAAAATTTTCTTCATTGACTTTGCAAAACGGTATATAGATATATGAGTATAATCTTATATTAGTATATTTCAAAAAATTATAACTAATGAAATGTATCATAATATAAAAATATATGGCATAGCATAAGATCTGTAAAATGAACTATATGTTTGTAGATATAGTGATTAAAATTTATGTTTAATAATATTTTTGAGGACATATAATGTTATTACCTTTTATTAAACATTAAAAAAACATGCTAAAGACATTACATTTATCTATTTCTACGTGGGAAAATGAATATAATTAACTCTATATATCTATGTGGTAGTAATGTAAGTATTGAACATTGAAATAATTAGTCATGGATATTTCTTTCATATTAAAATAACATTAAAGTAGGTCCAAATGATTACCTAAACTATACAAAATCAAACCATTACGATTTTTTAAAAAATGAATATGTGACTCATGTTTTACAACTAGGGATAGATGTCAACATTTACGGGAAAGAATAAACGCAAGAAGGAGAACTAAAAATACACAAACAATTAACCAAAGATACGTATAAGAGGGATAAAAAAGGAATTTTTTTTAACATATACTAATATGTGTGCTACAGTTGAACATAAAAAATATTTTAAAAGGGATTACAATTTCTTTGGTTAGGGAAGGAAAAAAATGTGGTTTCAGACAGAGCAACAAGTTTCGAAAAGGAGATGAAACAAAACTGCAAAGGCGGTGGAGGGAAATTGAAGGATGGATTGTTGTGAAAAACACAATAACTAGGTGAATACAAACCCACTGAAAGTTCCCACCATCAACTATGGTAAACATAAAATAACATAGATACTTTTGATAAATACCAGTTCTAGTAGTATCTGAAATTTTAATGTGCTTGATACAGGCTATTAAAGCTTTATATTCTCTCTTAAATGAACTATCTGCGAGATTCTATTCGTAACTTATTTTTTTTGTCTCTTTGATTACGTCCTTTGTGGGCCTCCTGATCTACACTTGTACCCATGATCTATCCACAGTCACTATTTTTTATCTCATTTGTGCACCCCCAGACAATATTATAATCACTTCCTAGACTTTTTGTTCCAAAAAATGACCATTAATCGAGCACTTAGGCTAGCAAATTAGTGCATGCGCGTGTTGTATTATGATTTCAAGAGCTTGTTTTCTACGATTTCAAAATAAAAAAGAAACCCTGTTATATTTTTTCCCAATACATTCAATGAAAGAAATTCTAAAAACTAGTAAAAGGGGGACTAGGAAAATTTCAAAATATAAATTTCCCCTTCGTAAAGTGATAGTGCAGGATTTTGAAATTTCAAATATTTTCATTTAATGTAGGGGATTTTGCATATCGAACTTTCAATTTACCCCTCATTAATATTTTCATTTAATTTGAGGGATAACATGGGATATGAGGAAATTAAATATATTAATTTTAATATAGAAACAAGTGGGACAACAAAAACAATTTCTTTGTGAACTTGGAGGAAAATAAAAAATATTAATTTAAGCATAATAAAAAAAATTTAGAAAATAGAAGTTGTTAGAGCCACGTAATTATTATAATTTTTTAAAAAACACCTTTGATAGCTTATTCTTTTGTCAGTATACATATTCTTTTAGCATTAGAATTGTGATGAAATCATAATTTTACGGCATTTAAACTAAGTATTTTTTAATACAAAGAAATTTAAGGTAACCTATTACTTGGGAATAAAGTCACCATTTAGGGAACGTCTTTGTGTCACCATTTCATTGGTTACCTTTTTTATGTTACTTGATGTGACTCACTTTCTTGGTTGGTTTATATTTAATTTTTAATTTTTAAAATGACACATGGTCGCTTTGAGTGAAACAACTAATGGTACTTTCTCATTCATAGTCACTGGCTCATACACGGTCCTTGGCACAATTATTATTTATTTTTATTGAATGCGAATTCGATATTTTTAAAATATCGTTCGTGTTAATTTAAAAAAAAATCCAATAAAATAAGATATTTTGCAAGTTTGAATTAGTTAATTACATAACTTTATAATTGACACATTTATTAATAAATTTTTAATTAGCGATAGAATTAACAAATATTTTTTACCTATAAAAAACAACAGTATTAAGTTGTGACTGTAATCCATTAAAATTTTAGCACATGGCATGAAATTTATAATATATCTTCTGATCATCAATATTAGAATTTGAATCTCTAATTTCTAATATTTATTATTAATTTTTATCGAATTTGAATTCAAAAATTTTAAATATAGTGCATGCCAATTTTTTTAAAATAGTGCAACAAAATGTAACACGTGGCAAGTTTGAACAATTTCCTTAGGCAATTATATAATCGACACATTTTAAAGATATTTTAAATTATACCTACAATTAACAAATACTTTTAACCTATAAAGACCCGCCATATTAATTTTTGAATGTCATCCATTAAAATTTTCACACGTGGCATGAAATTTCTATTAGGAATAAAACTTATCTTAATTCATCATTAGTTTATATTTAAATAAATGTAATAAGTTAAAGTATTTAATTTAAATACTTTAAACTTATTTCAATAGGTATTAGTTATCCTTAGTTGTTAGTTAACTAAGTGATATTGTTCTCATCCCTATGTTTGGGGAATCATGTTATATCTTTCATATTTTGTTCCCAGATGATTTCCATGAGGGGCAATAGGGGAATTTAGGGGAAATATGCTATTCTTGCATATTTTCTCAGATTAGATGATTTGTTTCCATATATTGTGGATGAGATAGAAGTTTTCCAATATCTATAAATATTTCAGCTCTCTCATTTATTTGTAATGCTTTATTTTGATATTAATAAAATACACAAGCATCGTATTGTTTATGTGCAAAGCTTCTGTGTTAAATATTGTTTTCAAGTATTCATTGTCAATATTTTGTATCAGGGTAGCATTTTGATCCAGAGAGGAGTGTAGGAAGTTTTAGGGAAGTTTAGGGAGATATGGAGAAATTACAGAGCTAAGAGGAGCCATAGATGCCCCCAACCATTTCACATCCCCTACCCGAATCAACACCCCAGTTCAGTAGATTGATTTGTAGTTGAAGAACACCTGGAGTGAAATCATAGGCCCTTGTAGACTTAGATGCAACTCTGTTACAAAAGATGATATTGTTTCATTCTCTGGTATTTTAAAAAAAATTACCTTTACCTACAATTTTTTTTAAATTGGAAGCATTTTACATAAATATACAATATTTTTGTATTGTGCGAACCCAAGCTTTTCAATATCCCCACATAAATTCTTATTCCTGTTCTATGTGCTTTGTTTTTTCATAAATCTAGCAAGAGAATTGTACATGTCTATGAGAAGATCTCTGTCAAAAGCCTCTAAGACTACAACAATTGAGGAGCAACGAGATTAGAGATCAACCTACAAGAAGAAAATATTTCACAGTGGCTAAGGCTATTCTGAAAGCGAACATGAAAAATAGAAAAGGGGAGCAACGAATCCTCCAAAAATCTGAAACGCCGATCTTCAGACATAGTAAAATTGGCATAAAACGTGAAATATATTGAAATCACAATTTAAAAAAGGGGCTCAGAAAGATATTGAAATCACAATTTTTGGAAAGGGGCGTGGAAATATATTGAAATCGTAATTTAAAAAAGGTATAACTTTCAACTAATACCTCGGATTAAGGTGTCATTTTTTTTTGAAAGTGTGTGTTTTTGGCGAGCTCTACATCTTGGTAAAGTTTTTAGTAAGATTTATTTTGTAAAAAAATCAAAAATTAGTTTTTTCTATTTGAAAAGAGGCCAAAGATTCCAAAAAAAAATTCTTTCAAATCGGGCAAGACAGCCATTTTATATTTGCAAATCAGCCAAAGAGCCAAACTTGTTATAGCGCCAATAATGCCAGAAATTCATTATACATGGCTAAAAAGGAGTCCAAAATAAATAAAATAATAATTTTTGGGGGGCATGTGCATGCTTTAAGGGGGGAAAAGTGTTCAATTTTTTCTTCTATTGTTTATCACTTTTCACAATGGTTGCAATTATGACACCAAAATTAGTTTTGCCATATTCTCAAATTTTGTGTTTTGATAATCATCCAGCATGGAAAACAAAAACTCAAGAACAACTTGATTTTGAAAATCTATGGTCCATTTTTTCTGGTACATTAACAAGATCTGCAACAAATGTTACACAATAAGATACATTTGATCGTGCAAATAAAAAAGGACAATTATAAAATTGTTTAGTGTTTCAGATGAGGTACAACCTCATATTCATGAGACCACAAGAGCAAAAGAATATTAGGAAAAGTTGAAAACAATATATGAGTCCAAAAATAAGAACACAATACTTCATCTTCATAGTTAACTATTGAACTTGAAAATGCAACCAACTGAGAAATTTGAAATGTTTTTGAGAAGAGTGACAGCTTTGCATGCATCACTTCAAGATTTGGAAGAAGAAGTAACTAACACATCACTCATGCCTATAGTATTGAGATCTCTTCCTCCTTCATATAGGATTTTTGTGACCACGTTAAACATACCTGGTCAAAAAATGAATTTTGAAGAATTAGTGAATATGCTATAACAAGAGGAAGCTATTCACTCAACTACTGAAATTGAAGAGCAAGAACTTTCTTCTAATCAAAAAGGCAAAAAATAGGCTAAGTCTAGTAAATAGCCTTAGAAGCAAGTTAATACTCAACAAGGCCAAAAGGACCAACAAAAATGTATTATTTGTGGTCGAAAAGGACATGAGTTAAATAATTGTTGGTACAACACATTCCAAAAAGTATCATCAAGTGGTAAAAAGCTTAATTACCAACAAACAAAATCTAGCCAACAACATAGTAAACATGAAAAAAAAATCAAAAGTGGAAGAAGAAACCAACTCAACAAGGAAATGTAGCCAAATAGGAAGATCAATTTGATGATGATAAATTCCTATATTATGAACAATCAAATGAATTATCCAATTCTACAAATCAAATTTGGTATGTCAACTTGGACCATGCAACTCAACACATGACAAGAAAGAAATATTGGTTCTTCACAATGAGTAAAACACCCACCAAAAATCATGTCTCTTTGGATGATGATACTTCATGTAGTGTTGAAGGAACTGGTTCCATTTCACTATCACTTGGGCAACATAATTATAAAATTACAAATGTTCTTTATGTCCCTATGGTTTAACAAAAAAAAATTTATCCATGAGTCAATTATTAGATCACAATCTCAAAATTGAATTTAATTGTAAAGGACGTAAAAAGATGTGCCTAATTCGAAATAAGTCATGAAGCTCTAAAATTGTTGCAAAAAATTTGAATGTGGGAAGAATGTCTCAGTTAAATTTTGTTCAATGAAATGATCAAGCACTTGTAGCCAACAATACATAAATCATCTCAACTATGGCATCAAAGAATTAAACATGCGAGTTTTGTCTATCTTGACACACTTCGTCGATACAACATGGTTAGGGGGTGGTACAGATAAATGGCAGTATTGTTTGGCAAGAAAATAACATAGAGAAACATTCAAACATAGTACATTTCAGGATAAGGAAAAACTTGACTTGGTGCATACCAATCTTTGTGGACTAATGAGACCTAGCCACTATGGGTTTCAATTCTTCATGCTCTTTGTTGATGATTTTTCAAGAAAAATGTGGATATACTGTCTTTCTACAAAATACCAAGATTTTGAAACTTTCAAGAAGTTCAAAGTGCTTGTTGAAACAAATTTTGGTAGGAAAATAAAAACACTCCACTCATATCAAAGGGGAGAATACACCAGCAATGAGTTCAATGATTTTTTGAAAAAACATGGCATTTGTCTTCAAATACATCCTCCTCATACACCACAAAAAAATAGTGTTGTTGAAAGGAGAAATCATACTATCATGTATATGGTGCGATGTATGATTGATGATGCAATTTTATCAAAAACATTTTGGGCGGAAGTAGCTAAAATGACAGTCTATTTACTAAATAGAGTTCTCATTGCAGCTCTTGATGGAATAACACCTCAGGAATCATGGTCAGAGCATAAGCCATCTATTTCACACCTTAGATTTTTTTGATGTAAAGAGTGTATGAAAATTTCTAAGAAACAAATAATTAAACTTGATATGAAATCATAAAAACTTATCTTCTTGGGATACAGTGATGAAGAACTTGGCTATAGACTTATGGATCTAAGAACAATTAGAAGGGTATACACTAGTCGGGATGTTGATTTATTTGAGAATAAATAATCAGATACTCTTTCCATACACTCACATGATGAAAAAATCATCCCTACAGTGAAAACAAAGGATCGTAATTACTTTGATGATGATAGTGATGATGGGGAAGATGGTGAAATTCAACCTCCCACAAGAACCACAAAAAGTATGCCTAAATAGTATACAAGTATGATTAGAGATGTAAAATTGGATAATGTCCCCAACACATCTACCATTGGAATGTGGACTCACAATATGGCTCAAAATGAGCTCAATTTGGCATAAAGTTGTTGAAACTACTGAGCCATACATAGTTTCAGAAGCCCTATACTTTAAACCTTGGAAGATTCTATGGATACAAAATATAATTCACTTATGAAAAATAATATATGGCAACTTACAGATCTTCCATCAGGGAAAAATCTCATTATATATAGATGGATATTCAAAACAAAGTTTAAAGCAAATGAAAAAATTGATAAACATAAGGCTAGACTAGTTGCTAAGGGATATGCTCAAAAAGAAGGCATTGATTATGAGGAGACTTTTTCTCCCACAAATAAGATAAAAAAAATTTATATTAATGTTTTCTCTATCTTCACAATTTGGTTGGAAAATACACCAAATGGATGTGAAAAGTGCCTTTCTTAATGGTGATTTACAGGAAGAAGTTTACATGACTCAATCAGAAGGTTTTTTCATACCAATTAAAGAGGAAAAGGTATGTAAACTCATAAAATCACTATATGGTCTAAAGCATTATCCCAGGTCATTGTACATGAAAATTGATTTAGCATCTCATTCAACATGGATTCAACAGGATTCCATACGATCCTAATATCTATCTTAAAAAGAAAGGGGGGGAAATAGTGATCGTTGTAGTATATGTCGATTATCTAGTCATCACAGGAGGATCAGTGAAGATGATTGAGTCAATAACTAAATATCTAACACGATAATTTAACATGACCGATCTCAGGCTTCTACATTATTATCTTGAACTTGAAGTTTTCCAAAGAGAAAATCATATCTTTGTGTCACAATTGAAATATGCCAAGAAAACAATCGAGAAATTCAATATGATGGATTGTAATCCATTTTCCACACCTATGGAGATAATACTTCATCTGTCTTGAATAGATCCATCTCCACAAGTAAATGTAGCTCTCTGTCGGTGGTTGATCGGGAGTCTCATCTTCTTGACTTACACTAGGCCGGATATCAACTATGCAGTCATCTATCTTTCACGGTTCATGTAAGAACCAAGGGTTTCTCACTGGAAATAAGAAAAACGGATATTGAGGTACATCAGAGGAACTATGGACTATGGGTTAAAATACAAGAAGAATAATAGTTTTTTCTTGACAGGATATTCATATTCAGATCGTGTAGGAAACATAGATGATAGGAAATCCACTTCAAGATTTGTATTCTTTTTGGGATCTGGGCTGATATCATGGGGGAGTAAAAAGTAGACTTGTGTTTCAAGATCCTCCATAGAATCAAAATATCATGCAGCAGATGGATCTTTCTATGAATCGATATAGCTCCGACTTATACTTAAAGGATTGGGAATACCACAGAAAGATTCAACTATCCTAAATGTTGATAACGAAGGAGTAGTAAAACTTGATTGAAATCCAATTTTTCATGAGTGGACCAAACACATTGAGGTGCAGGTACATTTCACTCACGAACATGTTCAGAACAACAACATCCAACTCAAATATTTCTCAAAAGATATGTAACGTGCACTTGTCTTCACAAATTCATTTGCTTGAGGTAAATTTGAGGGTTTTAGAGAATTTCTCCCTTGTTCACTTGAGACCATGTTGAATTAAGGGTGGGAATGTTAGGAATAAAACTTAGCTTAATTCATCATTAGTTTATATTTAAATAAATGTAATAAGTTAAATTATTTAATTTAAATACTTTAAACTTATGTCAATAGGTATTAGTTATCCTTAGTGGTTAGTTAGCTTAGTGATATTGTTCTCATACCTATGTTTTTGGAATCATGTTATATCTTGAATATTTTGTTCCCAAATGATTTCCATGAGGGGCAATAGGGGCAATATGTTATTCCTACATATTTTCTCAGATTAGATGATTTGTTTCCATATATTGTGGATGAGATAGAAGTTATCGAATATCTATAAATATTGCAGCTCTCTCATTTGTTTGTAATGCTTGATTTTGATATTAATAAAATACATAAGCACCATCTTGTTCTGTGCAAAGCTTCAGTGTCAAATATTATTTTCAAGTATTCATTGTAAATAATTTCTAATATATCTTGTGATCATCAATATTTTTTTGTTATTTACGCTTTACTCTAGAAAAACTAAAACATAATTTTACGCTTCACAAGAATTTGAGAGTACCTTAAAGATAGGAAATAAAATAGCTACCACTAAGCTCCATTAGAATAATATTTTTGCAACTTAGAATTCAAAATACTAAATGTACTCAGATTTTATAGGGGGCCCAGGTTATTCTTTTCAGTACGTGATAATCAACAACTCAGCATGTTGTATGTTGTATGTTAATTTGTTGAGAAAAATCCTAGTGGACGCTAGCCTCTACAACTCCTAGATTTCCTTTCCAGCAATGTAAATAAATAACTCTACAATTTTGGATTGATAGTATTTTTTGTTAACTATAATCATATATTATTATCTATACAATCCCTTGCACAACCAAGTGCAGCACTACATGCCCTTGAAAGAAATAAAAATATATATATTACTCATAAGTTTTTTTATCTAACACATACTTTTTATCAGTTTGTATCTAGTAAAAGAGTTAGTGACCGCTAAGCTCCATTACTTGAACAAGATCAATCAAATAGTTCATATTAAATAAAATTCTTAGCGACCGCTAAGCTCAAATACTTACAGAAAGGAATGATTGTGCAAAAAATAGATTAAACAATTTTGTATTTTTAACTTAGCGCTTGAATAACAAATCATAGTAATAGCTATTAGCGGTCACTAGGCATTTTCAATAATATATTCTGATGACAAATATGTGAGATATGGATAATTTTTACCATTGAAAGCTATGGTGGTTTATGCATAGCCGAAAAAAAATATGGTTATCAAAAAATGTCTTCACGGTGTTCAAATAACAACAAAGTGACTGTTAGGCACACGCCTTTGCATCTTGCCTTTTATAACACATTGGTGGGCATCAATGAAAAATATTAGATACCACTAAGCTCCACTACTTATTAGGAGTAGATTAATGGCCACTAGGCTCAACTTATTTTTAATTTCAAATATAGAGATCAAATAATTGTTTGTATTAAAGAAAATGCTTAGTGGCTACTAAGCTTGAATACTTACATAAAGAAATGATATGGCGAAAACTTGGTTAAACAATATCTTATTTCGAACATAGCACTCTAATAAAAGATCATAGTAATATATAGTGTCCGTCGCTATGCATTTTTCATAATATATTTAGATGATAAATATGTGAGATATGATTTTTTTTTACTCTCGAAAGCTATTGAGGTCTTTGAGAAAGTAATATATTATCGGCCTCAAGGATAAATTGTTTATTAATTTTAAAAATAGAGGTAAAAAAAGTTCATATTAAACAAAATTCTTAGCAACCACTAAGCTCAAATACTTAAAGTATATAACGCTCTAGGCTTATTGTTTTTTGTTTATTGAGAGAGGAATAGATTAACGGCCTCTAGGCTAAACTGTTTCCTAGTTGTGAAAAAAGAGATAAAAAAAATTATATTAAAGAAAATGCTTGGATACCACTACGCTCGAATACTTAAAAATGTGGTGCTCAGAAAACATATCATATGAATGGATAAAATACAGTCACAAGTCATTTTTCATGTCGAATCGTGAAAATGCATAGTGACTGCTAAGCTACATTACTTATTGAAAGGAGTGGCTTGGTGCTCACTAGGGTATATTGTTTATTTTTTTGAAAAATATTGACCTAATAAAAATCATTATGTACTTATTTCACCCAATTCTTAACAGATTTAATGAAATAGATAGAGGGTGATAGGCCAATGAGAAATACCTATTTGTGATGTTGGTTGCAGTTTATGCACGTGTTTCTAATTTTGGATCTAGGTTAACTATGAAGAACTTACTTTTGGCTGGGAGGAACTACTAGTAAATGCAAAACAAGACCACAAGAAGAATATTAAACAATATATGTCATTAAACTACCTAACATGTGCTAGATCTGGGAAGTGTTTAATATAATTTAATGCAGGAAATAACGTAAAGAAATAACATCCTACTATAGATGATATGATTTAGGAATCTCATTCAAATAGGTAGGGTTATGATAATATCTGGAGGTTGGGTAGGTGGTTTTGAGTTTCTGTAGGTTTGAAAAAGGTCTGGTAAAAGGTTGCAAATTATAATGGGAAGTTTGGGAATATGTATTATCTTGTTGTCTTGAGATAAATTATCAGACACAGAGACCGATGTCGTGTCACGGTATGACCGAAAACAATTTATATGTGACCGATGATGATTTAAGGTGGATAATGGTAGAATGTAAAAATGGGTACCCTGGTTCTCTCTGTGTCTGCACAGAGATTTGAGAAGGCATGTGGTGGGACTTTATGTAAGGTACCAGGTTTGGGTAAGGTTCCAAGAGGTTTTTTGGGTGTTAAGGTTAGCTTAGTGAATTTTTGTTAGGAGACATAGTAACTAACATCGGTCTGGTGATTTCTTCCAGTGAAAGAAAAGTCGAAGACAGTCAAGGTGACCGGTTTTGGTAGAGGTGAAATGGTGGAAATCAATCAAACTTGGTTTTTCAGCTTCTCTTTGATTGCACAAATAATGGAAGAGGGATGACTAGATTTGTAAAAAATGATAAAAAGGATCAGGAATGCCTAAGAGTCGAGTGTAGGGAGATAAAATGTTGTTGGTGGTCAGATGGGTGGATTGACAGGAAGGTGGGAATGGTGGAATGTAAAAGAGACTAATATCTTACAAACGGACATAAAGAAACTACAATCTAAGTGAGCATAAAATGATGTAGATAAAAAACCAATTAATTGTATTTGAAGGCCTCGTTGGTGGAGGATAGCAATGGTTGATCTATGAAACTAATGATCAGTTTCATGACAATGATTCCTGAAATGTTACTGTGAATGCCAATGCCTTCAAATCATTCTTATTGTGGGCTAGGGGGTGTCTGGATTCTCAAGATGAATTTGGTTCATACTTTCATGCAGATCTCTCTCTTTCCAAACTTGAACAATGACCAACCTCTTGAATAAGGTTTCCAAAATGACTCTATAGTAATTGATGACGATTAGGGTGACCAACATCGGTTTAGGGTTAACTGGCGTTGGTTAAGGTGGGAAATCCTATGTTTTCCAAAAATAGAAGATCTTGGCTATCTTTTGGCTTGTTCTGCCCATTGGTCCCAATCTAAACTGGTACCTTGTGCTTAGATAAGTGGGTATGTTGTTAGAGGAATAATAAGCATCTAATGTTAGGGTTAGACTAAGTCTTAGTTAGATAAGGTAAGTAGAAATTGAGTCTTAGTTAAAAGAAACATGCTAAGAATAGGTCCATGATGAGGTGTCTAGGTGATGCAGTCAAATGAGGATGTTAATTAAATTAATTCAATTAATTATGTGCACTATGGGATATGAATATGTAAGGTATGGTTAATTTAATTAACAGGGTTACAAGGGTGGTATGACCTAATTTTTTTGTCTACATTTTTCCCCTTTTATCACTTAGCTTATGTTAGTAAGAGACATTGAAAAAAATAGAAAGTGATTTCCCCATGTATGGGTGAGAGCAGGGCTGCCTCAAGTGTGGGAGAAGGTGATCCCCCTCAAACTAGGAGCTGATAAGGTGTTATACGGATTCGGTGAGTGGTTTGATAAATGTGTCGTTGGTGTAAGTGAAGGTAGGTGAGGAATGGTATGGGTACTTTGGGAAAATGGTAATGGTTAAATCAGGTAATAGGTAATAGGCGAGGCTCAAATTTGGTAATGGGTAATGGTCAAATCTGGTAATAGGTAATAGGCCAGGGTTAGATCGGGTAATTGGTAATAGAAATCGAACGCACACACATGTATATACTACAACACAGTACTAGGTTAAAGAGATTACAAAATCTACATCGTCCAAGGTCGATAAGTTTATCCAAACAAGGGTGAAGTGATCTAGGTATCCAAGGCATATGATATGGTATGGAAACACAATGTGGGTTAGGTGCAGGATCGTTTAGGTATGGTCTGGTACACCATGAGTTTGGTCGGGATAAACAACATGGAAATAGGAAAGGTATGGTTGTAAGAATAAAACTAAGTAATGACATCACAAGGTATAATGAGTACATAAGTTGAAAAGGTCCCTAAAAGTGGTTTAGGTCAAGCTATATGGATCATGGCATGAGTAAGGAAAAGGTATAGGTAACTTAAGGGGTGTATGAGGTAAAGTGGGGTATGGGTTATTAGGGTGGGTGGTGTAAATGGGGTAGTGGTAAGGGCCAAAGTATGCCCCAACTGATAATAAGGTCAGGTGGGAGGTAATGAGGCCATTAGAGTAGGCAAAATGAAATGGAGGGTCCAAATGGGTAATAGGCAACAAGACCGATATCGGTCATGTGAAATCAATAATGGTCTATGTGAACCGATATCGGTACACTAGGGCATGGAACTGATGTCGGTTATGTTGGACAAATATCAGTTCACCTGTCAATGGGTTAAAATGTAAAACACATGGTAAAATTTCTCATTAGAGAATTTAAATGTGCTGATAATGGCTATGGAGGAAGAATAGTTAAACAAGTTGTCGAAGGAAACAGGATCGGGTATGAGTCGAGGATGATTAGGTGAGATTTGAGTGGTTATTGGAGTGAGGAAGATGGGTCCATGTGATCGTGTGGAACAAGTTGATTCACTGAAGGATTGGGAGGTCGGTTGTAGACATGACGGCAATAGGAGGAGAAAAGGAGGCCCACCAGTGCAGAGACCAGAGGTGCCAGTGAGGAGGAGGTAGTGGGATGTTGTAGGTTTCAACCCCTATTGCATATTTTGAATTGGTTTTTGTGGCAAAATGAAAAAATGGTGGGGGGGGAGGAAATTAAAAACTCAAAAATGTAGGTAAAATGAATCGATTTAGGTATGGGCAAGATGGAATGTATGCTAATTAGGTTAGGAAATGAATTTGGGTGAGGTGTTGGTAGAATGGGGGTAGTTTAGGCTTAGTTTGGCTTTGGGGTAAAACTAGATATCGACGCCAGTTTGGGGTCAGCCAACGTCCGTTATGTATTACTGGCGTTAGTGGGGGAAAATATGACCGATGGTGGTCATAGGAGACTAACATCGGTCAGGGGTGACCAATGGCAGTCATGGGTGACCGACATCGGTCACTGTAAAAAGGTGACAAGGCCAAAATAGGTTAGATGTAGAGGGAAAAGATGGGGTGGAAAAGAGAGGGTAGGATAAACAGATAAGAAATGAAGGGAACAGGGAACAAGGAGGGAGAAAAGTAGGGGGGTGAAGGTGATGGTACGAAAACGTAGGTAGGGGATAGGTGGGACTTAGATCACGGTGGGTATGGGGTTCGGGTAAGTGGGAATTGGATAAATAAGTAATCGTGGATAAGTAGGAACATGATAAATGTTTATGGGGTAGCCAGGTGTAGAATTATGTTGTTGAAAAAAAATGAATTTAGGTCCTGATATTATTGAGTTGGTTGGTTGCAGGCACATAAGTAGTTGATGCTGTGAGATAGAATACCACTCTTACTAGGGGAGTTGAGGTGTAGTGTGATGGAGGAGGAGTGGACCCACATGCATGAGGTAGGGCTGATCGTGGTCATGCAGTACAGATGGATCTAACTGGATCCTAGTCTCATGGTAACTCTCATCGATATATGGGATACAATGACCAACACATTCTACCTTCCTACCGGAAAGATGACGATCACACTGGAGGATTTATTCAGGATTCTTTGACTACCGATTGTGGGGGAGCCACTTTATAGTGTATTTTTAAATGGCACCTTTGAGGAGATGATTGGAGTGTTTGGTGAGATGGCTAGTCAGCTGACCAAGCACAATGTGAGCTTGGTGTACGAGGTGATGTATGCCGCACACCCATGGGAGATGCGGCTAGCCGTGCTAATGATTTTGATAGTAGGGTGCTATATGATTCTTGATTCATAGGGAGATCATTTTCCCAGGGGTGTGATGGGTGTATTAAAATACATGATCGAGTAATGGGTCCACTTTGCATGGGCGTCGACTTATTTGGTATAGCTATATATGGAGCTATGGCGATATCAGAGGATATGCTGGTATGGTGTGTTTTGTATCTTCCTTTTACATTACTGGGCCCCATGAGCACATTGTGGTAGTGCGGCCACAATGAGTGTTGGTAGTAGACTGACATCATGGGGGGAAAAGGGTAGGATTCAGGTGATGGGTCATCCTAGGAGGTCAGCCATGAGCAAGATAGGTGTTATATGATGTGACACCTTACATGTGTGAGTTGGAGGGGCTATTTATTAGAGACATAGTATGACAAACTTATGTCAGCTTTTGAGTGTTCAAAGGCATGAGGCAAGAGATACATGGGTTGTATTTGGTGTGATGTATACAAGGGAGACATTCCGGTGAGCATGGGATGATCCCAGTAGACAGATTCTTATGGTAACTTAGACTAGTGCAAGATGTGACACTGCCATTTTCACAGTATCGGTGGGAGGATGTGGAGAGGCCTTTGTCTCCACCTCTCCCCACTGAGCTAGTAGGTCAGGAGGAGTTACCAGTGGATTGTAGGATAGATGATGTAGGGGTATTTGATGGATACAGATGTTGGTGGGCATAAGAGTTATAAGAAGCACCACCATGGCCAGGGAAACTTTGGTGACTGTGATAGTGTAGAGAGATGCACTACATGGACAGGTGGCAGTGCTGGTAGTGGAGCTTACAACAATGCACGAATAGGTAGCCACATCGACTAGGCAGGTGACTTTACTATAAGGGCATTTAAATACTACCCAGGCACATATACAGGTATATGCACATGGTCAGGCTTCTATACAGGATGGAGTATAGATAGTTTCCTTACAGGCATAGGTCACAAGGTTGCAGGGGAATCTAGCCACATCCTAGGCATAGGTGGTAACTTTCTAGGCTTAGGTGATAATAGGGAGACCGACGTAGGCATCTGGACAGGATCCTGTAGTACAGGTAGAATAGGGATAGGTGGCCATGATGCCGATGGTAGTATAGAAGAGTGGACAGGTGGCTATGAGGACGATGGTAGTATGGTAGAGTAGATAGGTTGTCGTGAGGCCGATGACACCACCTCAGATAGTGTTTATGGTGAGGTTCAAGGATTCCCTGAAAGAGGTGAGGTATTAATAAAATCATTTGTCAATCATAGGGATAAATGTACCCTCCTATGCTGAGTACAGGGCACAATGGGCATGGAGTGAGACTAATATCTCTCACACTCATATCTTAGAGAGCACAGGGAGCCAAAAACCCGAGAGATAGGATCAGGGTGAGGTTACAAGTTCACAGAGGCCAAACCCACTTGCACGTCAGGTGGAGACTAGACCGAGACCCATGTGAGGTGACGAGATGGTGGTAGGGCACAATATAGGTAAAGAGGAGGAGATAAATGAGACATGGATGGATATCAGAGGGATTTATGATTATTCACCATATATGATCAGTGTTTTAGTTTTTGGTATATACCAGCCCGTATGCCAATGATAGTGAGGATGTATATGAGGGTTTGAGATCTTGATCTTATATCGGTCTACATGCCGAAGGTGGTGAGGATGCATTTGATCATTTGGGGATACTATGTATGTATTAGTATCGGTGTATATTTGTATTGATACAAAAAATTTCATTGTTATAGATGATGAGATTTATGGTATGTATGATGTACTTTATGTTTTAATTTCCATTTTTATTTGTGTGTGGATGGAAACTAGGTAAATTAGGCTTGGTGGAGGTGAGGTCATGTATGCATGGTTGATTTTAGGTCCATGAGGCATGGTGGAGTCTAGGTGAGCTAGGCATGGTGGAATCTAGGTTAGTTAGGCATGGTTGAGTTTAGATTAGGTAGGCATGGTGGAGTTTAGGTTAGTTAGGCATGGTGGAGTCTAGGTTAGTTAGGCATGGTGGAGTGTAGGTGAGTTAGGAATGGTGGATTCATGTTGTTGGCTTTATTTAATGTCCATGTTATTGGTAGTATTGGAAAATAAATGATGATGTAAGTTTCTGTTATGGTTTAAACATTAGAAATATTTGATATGACAAAAATGTGAAATGATTAATGTATGATATGATGATATAAGAAATAGGTAGAAATACAAGTTTGTATACTTGTATGTTTTATTAAGTTCCAAGTAATGTATAAGATGGAAACTAAATAAATTAGAATGTCAATATAAAACCTGGGGGTGGAAATTGGTTAGGTTAAAGAGTGGTCGAGATAACCTCCAAGGGCCCCATGCCCTAGGAGTGTTTCCTATGTATCCTTGGCGAAAAGGGGCCTCAGGCTGATGTAGTTCTCCCGTAATCTAAGGAAGGATAAGATGAGGATAGATGAATGGATATGTAGGTTTTAGGCATGGTTGTGTTTAGGTGATTGTAGGCATGGTTGAGTTTTGGTCAGTTAGGCATGGTGATGTTGGTTAAAGAGGAATTCTTAAAGTGTAGGTGTCAATGGTCTAATCCTTCTTGTATAGAAGAATCAACAAGTAACAAAGATGGTGAAGGGTAAGAGGTGACCAAAAGATCCACCTAAATGGAAGAACCATAACAATTCTACCATACCAAAGGTGGGCTTATGAACATAAGACCCTAAAGGCATTCCATGATTGACTATGCTAAGGGTGAAGAAAGCCACATGATCACAAAATGTCATTTTTGCGGCAAGTCCCTTGAGAATGTAATAAATTAGGGTGAAATTACAATGAGGTAAAAATGGTTGGTTTTAGTGTAACCTGGTGTGAGACAGTAGGCCGACTTGGCAAGAGACCAAGATCAAAATAGGAAATTCCATGACAAAAAGGTTATATTTTTCTCATTTTTCTCTTGTTTTTGATAGATTGATTGATGCAGGAAGTCTATGTGGGATGAGTATATTATTTCCTTGAGGTCTTCATGATGTTTATCAATGTGTGAAGCTTCTGAATATTTTATTTTGTTTTTGTAAGAATAGTCCCTTTTTATGATAGACTATGTGTAGTATGGCTAGCTTTGTATAGTTGTCCTTCGAGGGAGCAATCTATTTATAGCAGCGAGATAGAGAGAAGATATGTACCTTTTGAGGGATTCATCTCTTTACTGGAAGTTTGACTCAAGGAGTTGAATCCCATTTTTCTTTTGGACGTTTAAGTCATGGACAAAACTATAGAGGAAGATTAGGCTCTTGATTAGAAGACAAAACCATAGCACATAGAGGTTAACTATGAAAGAGATGGTTTCAAGTGATGAATGACCATGGTATTCCATATTAAAAAAGATGAAAATAATCCATGAAAATCATGCCATGAGTAGAGCCGTGGTACTCATATTGAAGATAAGGTTGAAAGGTGATGGGTAATCACATGATTCTTGTTTAATCATTGACCCCAAGAATAGGTAATATGAAAGGTGAAGGGTGCTCAAGGGACGAGCTTGAAATAGAAATAAGGTGATATAGGAATTGATTCAACAACAGTATGGTAGAAGATGCAAGGAATTGAAGGGTTGAGGTTCATGTTTACATTGGAGTGAAGAAAAATGACAAGCATCTGATGTAGAGGTATGAGTAACGATATAGGTTCCAAGCCAATTAGGAACAAATTTTCCTCATTTAATTTTCTTTTCTTTGGTTACATGTTGATTTTCCTTTAGGATGAGGTAACCAACCTGGAAGGTTTGCTCATGGACATGTTTTTCATAGGAATTTTTAATAAATTTTTGGTATATTTGGAGATGATCAAGAGCATTAAGATGATGTTCATCTAATAACTCAAGTTGTGTTAAACGGTCCTGGCGAAATTCATCATTGTTGAGCATGTCTTGGAGTGAGATATAAAGAGATGGAATCTGGACTTCGAGAGGTAAGACAACCTCAGTACCATAGACCAGAGAGAAAGGTGTGGCAGAAGTTGAAGTGAAAATACTAGTACGGTAAGCCCACAAGGTGAAAGGATTGTGCGTATGCCAATACTTTCTAGTATCGTCAACTACTTTCATAAGAATTTTGTTCAAGGTTTTATTGGTTGATTCTTCTTTTCCATTGTTTTGTGGGTAGTAAGGTGAAGATAAACTTAGTTGTATGCCAAAGGCATCACGAATTTTTTGTAGGGTTTTGTTTTTGAACTATTTTCCATTATCAGTGATGAGATGGTAAGGAATACCAAAGCAACAAATAATGTGATGATTGATGAATTTACATATTTTCTAAACTTTTTTAGAAATAATAGGTATGTCTTCAACCCATTTAGTATAATATTTAGTAGCAGTTATAATCCATTGATGGAATTGTGAAGAATGAGGATTGATCTCTCCGACAATATCGAAACCCCATTGAGAGAAAGGTCAAAGGTCTCGTGCGACCTGTAAGGCATGACTAGGTGTGTGATGAATATTAGCATGTTGTTGTCATTTCACAGAACATTTGACATACTCACAAAAATCATGATTGAGGGTGGGCCAATACTATCCCAAGCAAAGGATGCGTTTAGAAATAGCTAGGCCACTGAAGTTACCTCCACAAATTCTATCGTGAACTTCCTTGATGGTATAAGGAATCTCAGAACTTGTAAGGCATTGTAAGAGAATACCGTAAAATTGGAATTTATAAAGAATACCACCCATGATGACATAGTTTTGGGAAAATTTTTAGAAAGGCATGTTGTCCATTACGAGTAAGATCTGAAGGCAGAATGGAAAGGGAAAGGTAGTCTATAAACTACTAATACCAAAGGTCACGTGCGTCATGTGCAATGGTTCTGATGAAGTTGACATCTTGAAATAAATAAGAAGGTGATTATAAACTTTGTAATGTGACAAATATTTTGGAGTTGGTAGGCAAATTGGGTATCTAGGAAGCCAAGCAGGCCACGGTATTCACATATTTGTTAGTGGAATGCAAAGTGGTGTGAATTTCATAATGGTCAAAGGTAGTCAAAAGTATGTCAACATGGTGTTTATAATTTTGAATTATTTCATTACGACACTAGTATATACCATTGAATTTTCTTACAACCATTTGGGAATCACCAAATATATTAATTGATTTAATGTGTAAGGTGATGACAGTTTGAAGGCTTAACATGAGTGCTTCATATTCGGTGATATTGTTAGTACTATGAAAATTTAGTTTGAAAGATAAACACATAGGTTCACCATCAAGAGGAATTAGGATAACGCCTACACCACCCCCACACTGACATTTTGAAGCATCGAAGAATAAGGTCATTTGGTAAATGGTATCATCCAAAGAAAGGGTAGTAATGGACTCGTCTTGGAAATCAAAGTTAGAGGATTGATTTCTGGAGAGGGGTGTGTATGCAAGTTGGTCAAAGATGGTTTTTCCTTTGATATATTTTTTATGGATCAATTCGAGGTCAAGGTTGGTGAGAAGTATGATCCAATGCATAGAACGTTGATGTTGGTAGGGTTTGGTATCCATGTAATGTAAGGGTTCATTATTGGTGAAGACGAAGGTTTTGTGATTGACTAGGTAATGACGAATTTTAGTGTAAACAAAAACTAAGGCTAAGCAGAGTTTTTCGACATGGGTGTATCTAGTTTCGTAGTCTAAAAGAGTATGGATTATGTAATAAATGGATTTCTCCCAGTGTTGATTATCGTTGTAGACACCAAAATTGGGTCACACTCCCCTTGATCCCCTTTCGACTAACCAAATTAAACACATTCACCTAACCATGACCCTTATACCCCACATTAATATTAATTTAATTATTTACAATTAAATTAATACTCATTCTCACTTCATTCATTATTTAATTACCTCAATTAAAACCAATTTCCACCTCACCCCACCACCTCACCATATACCTATTCATAGCATGCTTCCACAACTAACTAAGACTCGGCCCTACTTACCTTAATGAACTAAGACTTAGTACAACCCTAAAATCACATACCTATTCTCCCTATAGAAAATTTCCTCCATATCTAAGTGCAACGTTCATTTAGACCAGGAAAAACAATCAAAATCTAGGAGAGGATAACCAAGATATACTATTTTGGGTGGCCTAGGATATCCCACCTTAACCGATGCCGATTAACCTGAAACCGACGCCGGTAACCCTAAAAGATCGTCGGTTACCATATAACCATTATGGTAACCTTTTTTGGAGGTTAGAAACATTCTCAAGTTTTGGAGTAAAGGATATCTACATGCAAGCAAGAACTAGAGCTCTTTTGCACATCTAGGCAGCCATAACCAGCATAGCCATTGATAAGGAGGTTTTTGCATTCACAGGAGAACTCCTAGAAGCACTTCCATGACACTAGTTTCCATCTCACTGATAGGCAATCACCACCACCCAACCATTGAACCTGCAAAATAGTAAGTGTGTCTCTAACCTGCACCACTTCATTTTCATTAAGTTTATAAAGTTCTTCACCTTTGTTTATCAATCATTAGCTGTATTTTCACCCCACCACTATTTCCTTCTTGTGAACCCGACCATTCCCATCACTCCTACCCCTTTTAATCACCTATGTCTACCCCTGAGCACCTCTGAATAATGCCAACATCCCCTCAAACCTAAACTAACTCCTCACTATTTCTGATCCATTCTCAGACAAATCCCCAAAACCATGATCTATTGAGTTATTAACATCCCGCAGTAACTATTGTCGGTCCTTACTAAACCATCGTTGGTCATACCAGACTGACCTTGGTCTTTTTATTTGGTAGTCCTAATAACACCATATCCCAATAACCCTTTTTAAGTGATTCAAGTGACCAAGAATCTAACCTTGACCTACTCCAGTACCTTTGTTGTTTACCTTATTTCCAGATCTGATTATATCCTATCATGTTATGTTAGATTTACTTATTGTAATTAAATGAGATACCTAAATCATATCAACTACATTATGACTCTATTTACTTACATTGTTTCTTGCATTAAATTATATTAAAACAGTGGGTTGACTACCACCGAGGAAGTATCACACTTCCAGGATCTAGCACATGCTAAGAAACTCATTGACATATATTATTTAATCCTCTTTTTGTGGTCTTGTTGTGTATTTTAGGTAGTTCCTTGTAGCGAAAAGGAAGATGTCACAGTCAACATTAGATCAAGAAATCAGAATACGCGTAACAACCTCCAACTGACCATCACAACAGGTATTCCTCCTTGGCCCAAAATTTTGGCACACCCGATGGGACCATCTCTTGGGTTCATTGCATTTTCTTCATATAGCAAATTATTTTTTGTGTGTTTCTTTCATTTAGAAAATTACATAATTAATCTTCTCCCTAGTAATATTCCTTTCTTCTAATTGTCTAAATGGAATTTTTCATTTGAGGCTTAAAATGAACCACTTCTTCTTTCTTCAATTGCATTAGTGAAAAAACATCTTTGTTCATGTTCATCATTTGCTACATTGAATATGATATTTCAATTTGGGTTTAAAAAACTTGCATTCCATTCTAATTTTTTTCATTATAGCGCACATTAAATATGAGGGCAACCTATACACTGGAAGTTATACCTAGTTGATGGTTGACATTTTATTCTCTCTCTATCTCTTGCCAAACAACACAAAAATTTGAATATACACACCTTCTTAAATGAAATCTTACCTAGGAATGCCTGTCAATGATCACACGATCAAAGGATTAATAGGTAATCCCCAACTGGTTATCTTTGTTCAGTACCCCCATTAGAGGAAGGACCTTCCCCACCATAACATAACCTGAGACCTCACCCTTTAGATTTCATTTTTCTTAGGATGCCTTCCCAACAAAAAACTCTATTCTGAATTCACGTGTTAGTCATAAATATCATAAGTTACAAAAAATATAAAATTCACTTTTAGGACTGTGTGTTTTCATAACTTTGTGCTTGACTTGCGTTTTGAGGTGAGAGGATACATTTTCTCCATATTTATTTTTCTTTTAACACTCTACCATCATAGTTGGAGTATGCTGAATTTCTCTAAGTGTGTTAGGGCCTCATCCTATCATACCCAAGATTTTGGGTTGATTCTTCATACAATATAAATTCACAACACCTAATTTTTCCTCATTTTTTAGATTTCACAGTAACCGACATTAGTTTACCTAGCTGACATTGATTCCTTGTTCTGTTGGTAAGTTTACCCAGAGAACATTCATCTCACCTTATTTTCTATCTAAATTTTTTTGTGTGACACCATACTCTTTGTATTCTGATCATAGTCCTCCAATACAGTGTCCTTGTCTAACAATCACAAGTTTTTGCTTTATTTGCTAAAGTTGTTATTCTTCATAGTAACCGACATCAGTCACACCTTAACAATGATTGGTTCTTGCAACCAGCATCGGTAACCCTATTTTGATTTTTATCAAAATATTTACCCAATTTTCCTCTTGAAATATATTTTCTCCCATCTTTTTTTACCCTATGTCATTTACAGAGTACATTTCACCTGATTTGCATTGATTCACATGGTATTGACTCGCAACCAAACTAACACCCTTGTGTTTCACGCCAGTAGTTAGCCACTCCCACCTAGTCCATCATTATCATCCATTCTATCACCTATGGATCCAACTTAGCTTATCCCCATCACCACCGGTGATGAGGAGTTTGCGAGACTCTGCGACCATAATCCCACTGCCCTCCAGTACTACCTTGCTCATTCTTCCACCTGGTATTCCTTGGGATAATTAATATATGGCATGCCCGTATCTATCGCTTCGGCTCTAGCCCCCACTTCTGCATCAGTTAGCACCAGTTCTGCACTACCATCATCAACTTTATCACATGTGGTGTCTCAACTAAATCCCACACCCACTATAACCATAGCATCTACATCATCGATCGTTCCCATGAAATCAATTGTCCCTCCGATAACCTTTATAATTATAGCTCCATATACACCCACCACTTCCCATACACCCATTGCATCACAACCACCTCCGGTGTCGAAAAATCACACCCCTTTCCATAATATCCTCCTTTCTATCCCACAATCCTTACCCCCAATCGCCACTAGAGTTGTTTCAACTACCCCACCCGCTTACACATACTACCAATAGCTCCCGACCTCATCTATCGCTTATGTTGACTATGTGTCACCCACATCTATTCCTCCTGTGCAGTTCTCACATTCAGTGCCACCATATACCAACATACCACCTACCTCATACATTCAGCATCAACCCCCTATTTTCTGCAGGGGGCACCCATTCATCTCAACCTACTAATGACCTCATTAAAATGATAATGGAGAATATGCAGATCTTAGAAGCATCTGTTTTTGGATCTCGTAATTCTTTAACATATGAAAAAATATGTAATGAGCCTATCCATCCATCTATTCCCATTCTTCCTTTCCTAGTGCATTGGGAAATGACTAAATTTAATTGCTTCAATAGTAACTAACACCTGCAACAACACTTACAGTTAATAAAACATGGCTATTACCTAATCACCCATGATGATGCTTTGCTCCTATGAACTTTCCCAATGTCCTTGATAGGACCAACATTGGATTGGTATAGTGGAATACCTCGACATTCTATTTATTCCTTTAATCAAGTAGCCCAAGATTTCCTAGATCATTTTTCAATCAATGTTACCAAGAAAGTCACCATGACTGATCTTTATTTTTACCCGACAGTACGAAAATGAATCTATCATAGATTTCATTTTCTGCTGGTGAAGTCTTATTAACCAATTAACGTTCCAACTACCTTACATTGAACTTATTGACTTTTTCACTAGAGATTTTGACAGACATATCTCACCAACACTGGAAGTCCAAACCTTCCAAACCTTTGACGAAGCGTTCACCATGGCCCGAAAACTGGAAATCCATGTAATTGAAGAGAAGAAAAACCAATTATATAACAAGAACACCCCATTCAAATCAAACATTTATTCTTCATCTTTAAAACCCCAAAATAACTATTCAAAGCCCAAAGGATCTACCAACGTGGTAGTCCTCAAGGCAGGGCCACCTCATCATTCTAATCGAGCCCAAATTTCTTCCAATCTTTCTCATGTCGAGGCCTTTTAGCTTCGGTAGGAGTAGTGGAAATACACTTCAATTGGAGAGCCCTATTCATCGGTCTTGGAAAAGCTTCTTAAAGCTGGAGCCATTAAAACTCCTCCCATAAAACCTTATACAGGTTTTTATCCTTCTCATACCATGCCGACATGGTATAAAGAACATGACTACTGCAATTATCATCGCATTAAAGGACATAGTGATGGTAATTACATAACTTTCAAAAACATTGTTCAAGAGATGATAGAAAATGGAGACCTTGTCGTAGACAACCCAAACACACCAACAAATCAGAATTTGCACATCTTAAAAAATCCATTCCCTAATCATAAACCATCATCTAATCAAAATAGAAAACCTTCATCCAGCGATAGAAACATCCGTGAGGTTCACCTAGTTTTTGATATCATGCCAACTATTCCTCAAAACCTACCTACTTCATCTATAAAGGAAATCTTCGCACGAGCTCCTCCACCCACAGAGGAGCATACCTCTTCTACTCCTGCACCCATAGAGGAGTCCCCCTCATCTCCCCTTTCTCTCACGGAGGAGCCCACATCGTCTACCGATTTCATGTCATCATCTTCTTTCCAACCTTCTGAACTATCAACACTTGTTATTCTCCCATCCACAAGAGAATCAACATCATCTTCTCCTCCACCACCAAGAGAGAAGTCTACCTCACCTAAACTATTATCTCTCCTACCCATGGGACATTCTTTAGACATGTCACTACCTGTCGGGGATAGTTCTCCCCTAGCATTTTATGAGCCTATTAACATGGTCTCATCTCTCTTACCTATAGAATCCGAGGCCACCCAATTCCCTGTCTTGCAGACATATTTTACAGGGATTACCACCCGACCCATTCTACCCTCTTCTTATGTAGTCCCATTTTCATGTTTGGTTGATCGTTTGGATTACGTTGATCATTCTGTGCTATGGGGATGTCTTCGGCTCCCTATTTCGATCCAAATGTAAATGTTTCCTAGAGATACTTCCATAATATACCCAAAGGTATTTTTGGAAACCAAAACTACACTGACCATGCTGATTGAAACAACTTCCTCTTCATCATCCCTAATTCCATCCAAAATTCTACCCATCACTACAACTATTCTCAATCCTAAAAACCTACCCACACTTATCCCCTCACTCGTATCTAGACCCATCACTACTTTGGGTGTTATGCCAACATCAATCCTTACTCACCCACCCATCAGATTGGACTTAGCCGCGTCTTCCAAATTTCACAGCACCATTATCCTCCAGCCTAAAAAGAAAACCCAACCCCCTTACCTACTACACCAGTCTCACCTACTACACCCTTGTCACCTCCCCCCGTTACATCCATCGCAGGGCATCATCCATCAACCTTGACAAAAAAATATCATACTTAAGGCTAGTTAAAAGCTAAACAACCTGCTACTGCATCACGAGCCTTGGTTACACCTCATTCACCTAAAAACCAAACTCCCTCACCCTCACCCGTGCACTTCTTACCACCTATACCTCCACCAGTTACTATAACCCCAACCTTTCCTATACAAATCCAACCAATGTCACCTACCCCACCTCTACTAGCCACCTCCACCGCAAGTCGGTTGCCCTCGTGGGTAACGTGTCCTCTTCCACCATCTATTTTTCCTTCTTCATCCCGTACTCCCGTGTCACCTTTACCCAAGAAGATGAAACAAAAATCTAAGAATCCACTACCCTCCACTAAGGTAGTCAAACCAACCAAACCTTCCATTGTCAGCTCTTCTACCTCATCTTTACCCAAATAGATGCCAGTAAGACCTAAGACCACTCCACATACCAAACTAGTAGATAAACCCATTCCCCATCCTATAAATCCTCTTCCTTCACAATCAGCCACACATGTACCCAAACCCACACTCACCTCCCATTGCGATCTGTTAGGGAGGTCCTATGCCAAAAATTTAACCAATATCTTAGAGACTTTCATCATCACATTACCACCACTTCAACCTTATAATCCTCTCAAACCCAAACCAAAAGGGTTTGATGAAACCAAGATTTTTTCCTATCATCGTGTGCTAGGACATGATGTTGAAAATTGTAAGGATCTGAAGACTATTCTTCTTCAACTTTTTCCTCCTTAAATTTTTTTTGAAGATGATGACCTTCTTGATGAAGACCTTGCTCCATCATCACCTTTCACCATACATACTCATCCTTTACCCATTCAGTGATCAGTATCTTCACCCCCACAACCATTTTTTCCACCTCCAAAATTCGATATAAACATGGTCTGTATTAGAGAGTTGGCCAAACCACCACCCACATGTCAATGCACCCTACTCAGTTTATCTGGAGTGTTTGGTAGCCCTATATCCTATCGGCCCTCTCACAAGGCTCTTATCCACAGCTAGAATTTTTCCCCTCATGTCATTATACCTTTCATGACACACCCTCTCCATCCACCTCCCCTCAGATTACCATGGTTCATGTTGTTACCCGCACTCAAAAAGGAAAAGGAAAAGAAAAAACAACTAGCCCATCATCCAACCCTATACCCAATATACCATTTTCACCCACTCCCAAAATCACCATCCACAGGCCTACATATCCTATCTCTGATGGGGTCACCCATCACGCAATGATAAAACAATTACATCAGTCTCTTCTAAATATATCTTTGTATGATCTCATCCAGACTTCTCAATCCCATAGACAAACCCTCATTGATATTTATAATCCATTTAAGCTCTACCCAATGAACCCACACCAGTAGCCTTGATTATCACCCCTCACCATGTGGCCTCGCTAACCAAATCAGCTCCTCCTCCTACCCCCATGACCACTCCTCACATATCCTCCCTCAAATTCTTTGATGAGGAGATTATATCTCTCCAGTTAGATGACCCTGATCCCACCCTATCCAATTCTGTTTATATCGATAACATACGCGTATAACTTGTCATGATTGATGGTGGTGCTAGCATTAACATCATATCCTCCCACACATACAATCAAATGTGTATTCCTTCTAACTTTATGCATCATAACCCAGTTATGCTACACTCCTTTAATGATGCCATCACCTCCAGCCTTGGCACTATTATCCTTCATGTTCGCATATGCCCTCACACTATCCCAGAACTATTCTATGTCTTAGAGGGGGAATTCCATTATAACATATTTCTCGGAAGACCCTAAATTCACATCATGGATTTTGTCCCTTCAACTTTACACCACTTTGTAAAATTGAAGCATGAGGGACATAACTACACCATCCCCACTGACCCATCGCCATTCAAGACCTGTATCATGCTATACCGGCCCAACGATGTACTTGTACTAGTCAAGGCATTTACCACTACCCCCACTTTTCCTTCAGCCACAAGCCTATCCACCAATGCTACCATAACCTCTCCCACACATAACCCTGATATTCCTACTATCGTCATAGCTTCTACAGCTAACTCATCTTCTTCCCAATAATCTAGTGAGTCATCTATCCCTGCAAACCACATATTGAATACTGATCCCTTAGAAGGTGTTTTTCAATACATCACTCTGGGGGGAGGACCACCTATATAATAATATCGACACATATCTCACCCCGCAAGAGTACGAGAACTTGCGCCAGCACCCTAGTTATGAATACCATGTAGGTGAGGTTTTTCTTTACGGTCCTCCCCACCTTCACACTAATATAATGTATGGGGGAGTTGATATTTCCACCTATTCACCTGAACCTCCATACAAAACATGACCATTTTCATCTGACCTACAATCCCTTACTAATCACCTTTTCTCCCACACTTTCCTTTACCGTTGCATATGAAAAGGTTTTGGCTTCATTTTTTACGAACAAGGCCGCCATACTATCATCTCATGTACCACCCATAAACATAATGATCGTAGTGGCATTGCCTTTGACACACCAGCTCCCAAGAAGGCCTGTATCAACCTCATTGAGGAATAAAAACCTTCTCCACCTCATTCACCCACGTCACCATCTTCACCCACGGAGTCCATAGATCCTGAATCTATTCCTCCTAACTTTTTTCTTTGTAAACAAAATTTCCCTGGGACCTCTGACCTATCGACACGATGGAGAGACTCCCTCTTCTCTCCCCTTCCTATATCCTGACATGATCGATGAAGATACACCTATTAATTTCATTTAGTGTCAGGACAATGAGTCCATTCTCACCTATCTTTGTATGAAAGACTCTTAAGCTCCCTAGTCATTACCCTCTAAGATGTAAACCATGTTAAATGAATCAACCATTGAAATCAACATTAACACTCAGGACGACCCATGCATTCTAAAGATAGGCCAATATTTAGATGCTACCGAACATGAAGCTTTTTCCTCTTTCCTTTGGGACCATAGCAACAATTTTTCCTGGTCCTATGCCGATATGCCTGGTATTGACCCTAAAATCATGGTCTAAAATATCATAACCATTCCTGATGCCAAACCCATAAAACAGAAGCTGCGGAAAATACATCCTCGAACTGCTCTTCTAGTCAAAGAATAACTTCAATGCCTTCTCTCAGCCTACTTCATCCTACCCATTGACTACCCCTAATGGATTTCTAACATCGTTCCTATAAAAAAGGCAACAGGGGAACTCCACATTTTCACGGACTTACATGACCTCAACCTAGCTTGTCCCAAAGATGAATTTCCTCTACCAAGTATAGACCAACTAGTTGATCTCACTTCTGGCCATGAGATGCTATCACTTAGGGATGGTTTCTATACTTATAATCAAATATTAATTACTCTAAAATATCAACACAAGATTTCCTTCATCACCCCTTGGGGGACCTTCTACTATCGACTCATGCCTTTTGGCCTTAAAAATGTTGGTACTACATATCAGCGACCCATGACTTACATCTTCCATAACATCATGCACTACATATTGGAAGACTACGTAGATGATCTTCTTGTCAAATCCAAACACAAAACCAAACACTTGACCGTTATTAAGGTCAGATTCAACCGCCTCATCGATTATTGTGTTCATCTTCAACCAAAGAAGTGCGTCTTTGTGGTAATTTCAAGAAAAATCCTTGGTTTCATCATTTCTTTGCATGGCATAGAAGTCGATCCTGCTAAAGTAAAGGTTATCCTAGAAATACTTCCACCTACTAATCTCTGTCAAGTTAAAATCCTATAAGGTAAGTTTCAATCTATTCATCATTTTATCTTGAAATTTTCCAACCGCTATCAACCATTTCATCATCTTCTCAAGAAGGAAGTTTAATTCAAATAGGATGAGAAATGCCATAAAGCCTTTGAAGCCTTAAAACAATACCTTTTTCAACCACCAGTATTCATTCCTTTTAAGGATGACCAACCCTTTTACCTATATATTTCTACCATTGACCATTCTATAGGTGCCATGCGTGCTTATCATGATAAGAAACATAGAGAGAAAGTAGTTTATTACATAATCCGTACCCTTTTGGATTACGAAACTAGATACACCCATGCTAAAAAAATCTTCTTAGCCTTAGTTTTGATCGCCACCAAACTCCGCCATTACCTACTCAACAACAAAACCTTCGTTTTTACCAATACTGACCCCTACACTATATGTATTCCAAACCCTGTCAACATTAACGTGCCTCACATTGGATTATGCTTCTTTCCAACCTTGACCTTGAATTCATTCATCAAAAGTCCATCAAGGGCCAAGCTATCGCTGACCAACTACCAGATGCATCTCTTTCTAGGAATCAACCCTCTAACTATGATTTCCAAGACAAATCCATAGCTACCCTCTCCTTAGATGAACCCACTTACCAAATGACACTCTTCTTCGATGGCTCCAAGTGTTAGCGAGGAGGTGGGGCTGGTGTTATCCTCATTCCTCTTGATGGTGAACCTATGTCTTTATCTTTCAAACTATATTTTTAGTGTATACGAAGCACTCCTATTGGGTCTTCAAGATATTTATGCCTTAGATTTAAATTCAATCAATATCTTTGGTGATACCCAACTCATCGTAAACCAAGTAAATGGTATATACCAGTGGCATGATGAGATACTTCAAAATTATAAACATCATGTCGACATACTTTTGACTACCTTTTACCATTACAAACATCAAACCACCCCATGTTCTACCAATAAATTTGTAAATACCATGGCCTGTTTGGCTTCTCAGATACCCGCTTCACCTTCCGACTCTAAAATATTTGTCACAATAAAAAGGTTACAATCACCCTCTTATTTACCTCGTGAGGTCTACTCTATCGGAACCATTGCACCTGACCCACGTGACCTTTGGTATAAGTAGTTTACATACAATCTTTCCCTTTCCATTCTACCTACTGACTCACTCATAATGGACATTATGTGTTTCTTAATAGTGTCTCTCATTATGTCATCATGGGTGGCCTCCTTTACAAGCATGATTTCGATGATATTCTCTTACGATGCCTTACAAGTTTTGAAATTCCCTACACCATCAAGGAAGTTCACGATGGAATTTTCGGAGGCCACTTTAGTGGTTTAGATGTTACAAAGTGCATTCTTCGCCTTGGCTATTATTATCCAACCTTAAACCACAACTGTTGTGACTATGTCAAATGTTGTATAAAATTCCCGGGACATGCTAATCTTCATCACACACCTAGTCATGCCTTACAAGTTGTACGAGACCTTTGGCCATTCTCTCAATGGAGCTTAGATATTGTTGGTGAGATCAATCCCCATTCTTCACAATGCCATCAATGGATTATAATTGCTACTGAATATTACACTAAATGGGTAGAGGCCATCCCCCTCATTTCTACAGAAGTTGAGAAAATATGTGAATTCATCAATCATCACATCATTTGTTGCTTTTGTGTTCCTCACCATCTCATCATTGATAACAGAAAGCAATTGAAAAATAAAACCCTATGTAAGTTGTGTGACTCTTTTGGCATCTAATTCAGTTTCTTGTCACCTTATTAGCCACAAACTAATGGCCAAGTAGAATCGACCAATAAAATGTTGAACAAAATTCTAATGAAAGTAGTTGATAATACTAGCAAGGATTTGCATTCACACATTTCTTTCGCCTTTTGGGATTATTGGACTAGTATTCACACTTCAACTGCTGCCAAACATTTGTATCTAGTCTACGGTACCAAGGTTGTCTTGCCTCTCGAAGTTTAGATTCCATTTCTCTACATCTCACTCTAATACATGCTCAACGACGATGGATTTCGACATGATCATTTGTCACAACTTGAGTTGTTAGATGAATGTTGTCTAAATGCTCTTGACCATCTCCAAATCTACCAAAAATGTATCAAATGTGCCTATGAAAAACATGTCCATGAACGAACCTTTAAGGTCAATGACCTTGACCTGAAGAAAAATCAACATGTAACGAAAGAAGATAAAAGTAAATAGGGAAAATTTTCTCCCAATTGGCTTGGACCATATATTTTTACCCATGCCTATAGATCAGGTGCTTATCATTTTCTTCATTCAAAGGTAAACCCGAACTGGAGCCTCTCAATGCCTTGTATCTTCAACAATTTTATTGTTGACATTAAGTCATATATCACTTTATATCAATTGGCTGCTCATCCCTTGAGCATTGTTCACCTTCCATATTACCTATTTTTGAGGATCAACGACTAAACAAGAATCTTGTGATTACCCATCGCATTTCAGCCTTATCTTCAATATGAGTACCATGGATCTACTCATAGCATGATTCTCATGGATAGTTTTCATCTTTAAAAAAGATGGAATCCCATGGTCGTTCATCACCTGAAACTATCTCTTTCATAGTTAACCTCTGTGTCTTATTGTTTTGTCTTCTAAATAAGAACCTAATATTCATCTATAGTCTTTTCCATAACTTACAATGTCCAAAAAAAAAGGATTCAACTCCTTGATTCAAACTTCCAGGAAAAGATGACTCCCTCAAAAAGGGACATCTCTTCTCTCTATCTAACTTCTATAAATAGAATTCTCCCTTGAAGGAAAACTATATAAAGTCATTGCAAAAATATGATAAAATGCTCAGAAGCTTCCCACATTGATTAGCTTCATGAAGACCTCAAGGAGAAGATCTACTCATCCCACATATACTTCCTACATCGATCAATCTATATAAAAAAAAATTCAAAAAGAAAAAATAAAAAGATTAACTTTTTCGTCATGGACTTGCCTATTTTTATCTTAGGTCTATTGCCAAATAAGCATGTTTTCTCACACTAGGTTATGCTCAAACCAACTTATTTTCATCTCATCACATTTGTCACCCTAATTTTCTACCCTCTCAAGGGACTTGCTGCAAATGCGACGTTTCGTGATCATGTGACTTTCTTCACCATTAGAATAGTCCATTATGCAATGCCTTTAGGGTCTTACATTCATAAGCCCATCTTGGGTATAGTAGACTCAATAGGGTTCTTATTAATTAAGCCACTCTTTTTCCTCTTCTTACCATTCACCTTCCTCATTACTTACTGATTATCTTGTACATGACTAGATCATCGAAACCTATATTTAAAACAACTCAACTATGCTTATGACCTAAACTCAATCATGCCTATGACCAAATTCAACCATGCCTATGACATAGACTAGACCATGGCTATGACCTAACTCAATCATGCCTATGACCTACATTTAACTATGCCTATAACCTCACTACAAACCATACCTATGTCCTAACTCAATCATGTCTAAAATTCACCAACCCATCCTCCTAATTCATCATATTCTTCCCTAGCTCATGGGAGAACTACATGGGTTTGAGGTCCTGATGAGTGTCGTCAATCATTTCCATTAATAATGTCAATTCGGGTTGGTGTCCGAAGGATGTATTCATTAAGATAACAAGATCTTGGAAAACAACTCCTTTAAACACAAACCAAACTTGCATAAAATAAATCACACATGCAGAAATTTAAAGGCACACTTCAGGAATATAAAGGCACACTTGCATAAAAGAAATCAAACTTGTATAAATGTAAACACACTTGCATAAATTAAAATTTCTGAATTAGAAATAACTAAGAGATAAAAAGACACCTACAGGTTCACAACAAAAAATGTACCGAAGAAGGATCACATAACATGAAATCAAAAATTTACAACAAAAAAAAATTACAAAAATAAATAAACAAACATTAACACATTGATCCATCTTCCTTGGAATGAGTGGATAGCTCATTCCTTGGAAGATGATTTAACTCATACTTTTAATTCTGAACTTGCAGAAAAATTTTACTTCCAAAGATTGGAAAGAAAGAATGGATCTTGATTACTTGGGGAAAATAATTACATATCTAAGTATGGAAAGTTGAATTTATAATTCATGCATCCAAAAAAATCCTTATTTTAGGAAATACAATATGATGTTATCTTTATTCCAATCCTAACAACTAAGATCTCCATCTCCACAAAATATGGAGAGAGATATATTATTGAAGTCAAATCTTATCTTGCTTATTTTAGGAAGATTTGCTCCCAAATCTTCTCCTTGCTTTTCGGTAACAAGAATCATAATGATTTTATTCTTCTACATTATTGGAAGGGGGATTTTTCTCAAAATATTATTTTGACTACATACCTTTCTCTAATTTTCCATTTGACTTTGCTATTTTTGATTGTGGAACTTTTGACGCTTGTCAAATATGCTTTTTCCTCAGACTACAGTTCACTAAAAGTTTGATTTCTCTTGATTGGTAAAACTTGTAGAAAATATGAATTATTTTTTTGTTAAACAAATTGTTATGAACAAAAAACTCTCTTAGATTTTCCATTTGACTTTTCTATGTCTGATACACTTTTCCTCATACTGCAACTTACTAAAAGTTAGATCTCTCTTCATTGGTAAAACCTGTAACAAATTTGAATGAGATTTTTCTTAAACACATTTCTATGAACAAAAACCTCTCTCGTATTTTTCATTTGACTTTTATATTTTTGTTTATGGAACTTTTAGTGCTCGTCTGATACACTTTTCTTCGGACTGCAGCTCACTAAAAGTCAGATCTCTCTTCATTTGTAAAACCTGTAGCAAATATGAATGAGGTTTTTGTTAAACAAATTCCTATGAACAAAAACTTCTCTCACATTTCCCATTGGAATCTCTGAGTTTTCACAATCCCTAAAAAACTACCATTCCATTGATGTAAGTTCCGGAACTAAAGTTGTCATTCATTTTATGCAAGTTCTGGAACTAAATATGATTTGTCCATGAATTGAAAATTCCAGAACTAACTATCATTCAATTGATACAAGTTCTGGAACTAAATCTGTGAGTTTCGAAACTAAACCTGAAAGTTCCGGAACTAACTCTGTGAGTTCCGCAGCTAACTTAAAATAGCTATAACTTTTGCATGCGACCTCAGATTACGATAAAATTTTCTTAACTTGCATAATTTCTCAAGAGGAATCTGAATATGAAATCAGATTTGATTTTAAATGTATTTTTCATGATCAATTCAAATTTTCCCAATACTAGCATTATCTTTCCTTTATGACCTGGATACACAAGACTTTGCATCTTTTCCCAAATAATCAACAGGATTAGTCAAAAAAATAGATAACAAAATATTTCTAAAGAATGAACAATATATATGTCCTATATTCTATCTTAAGAAAACTATAAGTTCCTAGATTACATTTAAATCCACTTTTAAAGATAACTTGGAAGGACAAAATAATGGTAAGTTATGGCCAATTTATGGCCTCATCAGGCCCCCTTTTTCAGGTACTATGTAGGAAGCACTTCGAGGGCATGGGACCCTTGAAGGTTAGCTCGGCCACTCTTCACCCTAACCTATTTTCCCCTTCATTTCCCTATTCACATCCTACCTTAGTTCATTTCCATTTTATATCAACAATTGAAAATTAAACCAAACAAGAAACAATTGATAAACATTTTTACCACATCATCACATCATTCATTTATCATTTTCACATTTCCACTATAGAAAATATTTGGAAAGTTAAACCATAACACATGTATACATCATCATTTATTTCCCATGTTACCAATGACTTGGACATTAAAATCAAAATTATAACCTGACTCCATCATGCCTATGACCTGACTCCATCATGCCTATGACCTGACTCCATCATGCCTATGATGTGACTCTAAGATGCCTAACTGACCTAACTCAACCATGCCTACAAGACCTCAACTCAATCATGCCTAATTCACCTAGTTTCCATCACATACACAAATAATAATGGAAATTAAAACAAGTACACCATTCATACTATAAATATCATCATCTATATAAATGAGAAAGTTTGTGTATACATACATATGTACACAGATACAAATAAATACAAATATCTCAAATCGCTCAGATACATCCTCACTATCTTTGGCATGTAGGCCATGGTATATGATCAAAAATCACAAAAAATTTGTGTACATCCTCACTCTCTTTGGCACACAGGTCGGTATATATCAAAAATACAAAAAAATGGACAGTATGAGCAACTATCAAGAATCCCCCTGTCAAATATCCTCCATGCTTGTCTCACATATCTCCTCCTCCTCCTCTACTCTTGTGTGGTGTCCCACTAGCATCTCACCACCCTCCATGGGCCTCAACCTGACCTCTATTGGTACCTCACCTAGAGCTAGCCTCTATGAACTAGTGGCTTCTCCTTGACCCTATCTCGAGGCTCGCCAGCCCCCTGTACTCTCCACACTATTTGTCTGAGACCTAGTCCTCTCACTTGAGGCCTACTATGATCTATTCTCTACATAGGTAGGGACATATATCCCTACGAACATTAGGTGATCTTGATAATATCTCACCTCACCTAGAGAATCCTTGAACCTGGCCATGGGTACTTTCTTCGGTGTTGCCATCGGCCCATGACCGTGTACCTATACCATGGGATCCTACTCTGCCCCTACCTATAAAATGGGACCCTATCGCTGACCCTGTGTAGGTCCTTGTACCTATACCTAGGCCTAAAGGGCCATAATTTACTCCTGTGTAGTGGCCAACTAGCCATGTAAACCTGCTACCTATGTCTGTAAGATGGCCACCTGTTCCCCATCTCCATCTCCACCCTGTGTGGGTGCTTATCCCTGTGTAACTTGGGTCTGAAGGGCTACCACCTGTGCCTCTGACCCTGTCACCTGCCCTTGCACTATTTCCAACTTTCACTAGGGTAGTCACCTTCCCCTATAGGGCATACTCTAAACTATGATAGTGGCTAAGTCGGGATGCCTTGGCCTCAGTGGTACTACTTGTACTTGTGCTTCCCACCACTATTAGTACCTATCTGTAACCCCAACATCATCAATCCAGTGGTCTACCACCTGCTCCTCCTACCCTGTAGGCACCGTTGGCTATGGTAGAGGCACATGCCTCTCCACGTTGTCCCTCATGTACTGTTGAAATGGTGGAGGTACATCCTAGGGCAACCCAAACTCTTGTCTGACCTTGTCAACAGGAATCATCTCGTGCACTCGTGCATGACACCCCTCTATCCATCAGAGAAAATGCAGCTCATTTTTCTCCTGGGTCATCTACCTATATGATGGAAATCCCACATACGGCCTCCAAATGATTTCCACACCAAAAACCCCTCCAATGCATGTCTGTAATATGTTACATCGTGTGTAGCCCTAACAACTCAGTGCTCTCCAACAATAGGTACTCATCACCTGTAGCCCACCTGAACCAATCCTATCTCAAATGCATCAAGTAGGGACATGTCCACTGGACACACACACAATCTCCTCATATGCTCAATAGTGTAGGAGGAAAATACAACACAATTTGAATCTCCATGGCCTCCCATAGACTCATAACTCTATGTATAGTTGCACGAAGAATGATGGTGCCCATGCAAACTGGGTCCTATCCTCCATCATGTCATGAATAACCCCCATTAATGCTCATGGGAATATTCCACCCTCTACATCTGGGAGTGTAAAACAACAAACTACCTCCATCATCAACACCACTAACCTCATCTCCTCTAGATGGGCCCGGTACATATCTTCATAACTCAAGATGGCACTATGGAACCGTAACTCCACCAACCCCTCGCCGAACACTGTCAACATCAACTCCTCATATGCCACTGAAGAAATGGAATACACTTACGTCCCTACTATAGGAAGCCCTAGGATCCTATAAAAATCCTTCAAGGTGAAGGTCATCTCACCTGTCGAAAAACACAATGTGTTGGTTACCGAACCCCATCTGTCAATGAGGGTGACTATTAGACTTGGCTCCCGGTCTACATGCCGATAATGTCTAACCCCACTCCTTACCCTACATCAACCTTCCCCCATTCCCATTTCATCTATTTTCTTCCCCAATTTAAATTTAATTTTCCCCTAAAAACCCATTTTACCCTAACCTGATTTCTACAAAGAAATTTACCTACCACATGTAGAAGGGGATGAAATTCTACCTCATCGCGACGTTGTCTGTATGGTGGCACATTGGGCCGCTGCACTGGTGGTCCACCCAATCCCTCTCCTACCTCTGCCATCACTAAATTCCCTCCTTAAATCCACCCAATCGAATTGATCACACCGATCTCATGGACCCACCTATTGAATGACCAATCACCCACTTCGAGGCTAGCCAACTCAACTCTCCATCTCACTCCGTCACTTTCCACCTTTCCCCTGCTCCTTTGTCATTTTCTACTATTGGAAAATGATAAATGATTTTGCAAAATGTGTAATTTTCCTTTTTAATCCCAATCTACTATGACCGACGTCGGTCATTTTGGTGCCCTAGTCAACCATCATCGGTCAACATATAACTGACATCAATCACACTTTGAACTAGTTTCCCTTATCCCCCTCCCTTTTCACCTATCGCCACTTGTGCTCACCCACATTTTATCATTTCATCCATACATTGCAACATAGCTACAAGCCCAACCTGCCCCTACATTTCCTTTTTTACATCTTACGTGATGTTATTTTACCTGTACCTTTTCCTTACCCGTGTCATGACCTGTTTTCCTGAACTTGACCTACTTGGTGTGACCATTGACCTCATGTACTCGTTGTACCTTGTGATGCTATTGCCTATGTTTTTTTAGCCTAACAACCATACCTTGCCTATTTTTGTGTCATTTATCCTGACCAAACCTTTATAGTACCAGAGCATACCTAAACATTCCTACACCTAGCCTACATTGTGTTTCGCAACCATATCCTATACCTTGGATACCTGAATCACATCACCCTTGTTTAAATAAACCAATTAAACTTAGACGATGTAGCGTTTGCAAGCTCTTCAACCTGGTACCATGTTGCAATCTATATGTGTGCATGCATTTGATTACCATTACCCATGACCTGATTTTTACCCTGACCTACTACCCCTTACCCGAGTTGACCGTCACCCTTACCCTCACTACTCAAAATTTTCCCCACCTATCTTCCCTGCCTACACCTTTATCAAACCACTCACTAATTTCATCTTACACCTCATCAGTGCCCGGTTTGAGGGGGATTACCTTCACCCACACATGGGGCAATCACTTTTTTTTTTAGTGTCGCTTATTAATACAAGCTACGGAAAAAGGGGAAAAATGTAGACACCAAAATTGGGTCACCCTCCCATGATCTCCTTTTGACTATCCAACTTAAACACATTCACCTAACCATTACCCTTATACCCAAAATTAATATTAATTTAATTATTTACAATTAAAGTAATACTCATTCTCACTTCATTCATTATTTAATTACCTCAATTAAAACCAATTTCCACCTCACTCCACCACCTCACCTAGAAACCTCACATAGACACCTCACCATAGACCTATTCATAGCATGCTTCCATAAGTAACTAAGACTTATTACAACCCTAAAAGCACATGCCTATTCTCCCTCTAACCACTTTCCTGTGTATCTAAGTGCGACATTTCATTTAGACTCGAAAAAAAGAGAAAAAGATAGGAGAGGATAGCCAAGATCTGCTATTTTAGGAAACCTAGGATATCCCGCCTTAACCGATGTCGGTCAACCTAAAACCGATGCCGGTAAACCTAAATAGTAATCGGTTATCATATAACCATTATGGAAAAAAAATGGTGGTTAGACACATTCTCGAGTTTTGAAGAAAAAGAGATGTGCATGCAAGAAAGAACCATAGCTCTTTCACATATCCAAGCAACCATAACTAGCACAACCATGGATCAGGAACACTCCGAGAATCACTGCCATGACACTAGTTGCCATCTCACTAATCAACCATCACCACCACCAGGTCATTGAACCTGCACAACAGTAAGCGTATCTCTAACCTACAATATTTCATTTCCATTCAGTTTATAAAGTTCTTCACCTTTGTTTATCAATCATTAGCTATATTTTCACCCTACCACTATTTCCTTCTTGTGAACCCAACCATTCCCATCACTCCTACCCCTTGTAATCACCTCTGTCTACCCCTGAGCACCTCTGAATATTCCCAACAATCCCCCAGACCTAAACCAACTCCTCACCATCATTGATCCAGTCTCAAACAAATCCCCAAAACCATGAACTATTGAGTTATTACCAGCCCACAGTAAATGTTATCGGTCCTTACTAAACCATTGACGGTCCTACCAGACTAATGTTGGTCTTGGTATTTGGCAACCTGCTAACACCAGATCCCAATAGACCTTTTTAAGTGATTCAATTAACCCAGAATCTGACCCTGACCTATTCTAGTACCTTAGATGCTTACCTTATTTCTAGATCTGATCATATCCTAGCCTGTAATGTTAGATTTTCTTATTATATTTGGATGAGATACCTAAAACATATCAACTACAGTAGGAATCTATTTACTTACATTGTTTCTTACATTAAATTGTATTAAAACAGTGGGTTGACTGCTATTGAGGAAGTATCACACTTCCTGGATCTAGCACATGCTAGACAACCCACTAACATATATTATTTAATCCTTTTTTTGTGGTCTTGTTGTGTATTTTAGGTAGTTCCTCTTAGCCACAAGGAATCTCTCATAGTTAGCATTGGATCAAGAAGTCAGAATGCATGCAACAACCTCCAATTGACCATCACTATAGGTATTCCTCCTTGGCCCACACCCTTATCTATTTTGTCAAAAACTTAAAGAAAATAGTGAAACAATCATGATGGGTAAGCATGGCCCCCAAGGAATGATCTATATCATAAATGTAAAGGTAAATGGTTGGTTATCCTTAAGAGGAACAAGTACAGGTGGTTAGAGAAGTTATTATTTTAAGGCCTCAAAGTGTTTTTGGCATTTATCATCCCATTTGAAAGAGACGTCTTTTTTGAAGAGATGGTGAAATGGTTGGCAACAGTCAAAAAACTGTGAAATAAAATGACGAATAGATTGTAACTTTCCTTGCAAACTACAAAGTTGGTGAAGGTTAGTAGGAGGAGGCATTTCGAGAAGAGCCTTGATTTTAGTAGGATAGACTTTTATGCCACTTAAAGAAATGATGAAACCAAGGATATTTCCTGAGAGAACAACAAAGAAACACTTATTTGGTTGAAGGTGAATGTAATACTTGATGAGACGATCAAAGATAACTTTCAGGAATGTAAGATGTCTGGCTTGATGTTTAAATTTGTCAATAAGGTCATCTACGTAATCTTCCAATATACGATGCATGATGTCATAAAATATATAATTCATAGCCCGTTAATATGTAGCACCAACATTCTTAAGGCCTAAAGGCATGACTCAACAGCAGAAGGAACCCTAGGAATGGTGAAGGCAATTTTTTGTTGATATTCCAGGGTTAGTAATATTTAGTAATAACCCGAGAAACCATCCGTGAGTGATAGCATCTCATGACTAGAGGTAAGATCAAAAATTTGGTCAATACTAGGTAGAGGAAAGTTGTCTTTGGGAAAGCTAGGTTGAGGTCATGGAAATCCATGAAATACGGAGTCCCCTTGTCACTTTTGTGACATGAATGATGTTAGAAATCCATTGGGGATAGTCAATGGGTAGGATGAAGGAAACCAAGAAAAGGCATTGAAGATCTTCTTTGAAAAGAAGGGAAATGTGAGGATACATTTTACGAATATTTTGTTTTATGGGTTTGGCCTCAGGAATAATTACGTATTATGGACCAAAATGTTTGCATTAATACCGGGCATATTAGCATAGGACCAAGAAAAAGTGTTGCTATGATCCTAGAGGAAATAAGAAAAATCTTGCTGCTCATCAATATCTAAAGATTGACCTATCTTTATAATGTGCAGGTCATCCTTATTGTTAATATATACTTTGATGGTCGATTCATTTAACATGGTTTGGATCTCAAAAGGAAATGACCAGTGAATATAATAATCGTCTACACTAAGGTAGGTGAGGATACACTCATCGTCCTGACATTGAACGACGTTAATGGATGGCGTATCCTCATCGATCATGTCAGGATATAGGAAGGGAAGAGAAGGGAGCCTCACCATCCATTGATACATCAAAGCTCCTAGGGAAATGGTGTTTACAAAAAAAATGTTAGGAGGAATGGATTCTAGATCTATAGACTCCGTGGGTGAAGTAGGTGACGTGGGTGAATGGGGTGGAGAAGGATTGGTAGCCTTAATAAGGTTGACGTGGTCCTTTTTAGAGGATAGTTCAACGAAGTTGATACCACTGCAGTATTTATTTTTATGGGTGTTACACAGGATGACGGTATGACAACCTTGTTTGTAAAAACACAAGCCAAAGCCCTTCCAACCACAATGGTGGAGGAAGGTGTGAGAAAAGTGATCGTCAGTGAGAGATTAGAGGTCAGATTAAAAGGTTCATGTTTGGGAAGGTGGATCGTGTGAATAGGTGGTAATATCAAGTCCCCCATATGTTAAGTTGGTGCGAAGGTGGCGAGGACCATAAGAAAAGACATTTCCTATGTGATGGTCATATCGAGGATGTTTGCATAGGTTACCATACTCTTGTGGAGTAAGGAATGTGTTTATATTGTAGAGGTGGTATTCCCCCAGAGTGATTCATTGAAAAATTCCTTCTAAGGGATCGGTAGTAGATATGTCTGTAGCTGGAATAGATGAATTAATAGGTGATTGGGAAGAAGAAGGATTAGTTTGTTGGGAACTAGACATGTTAGCAGATGGGTTGACTGCAGAGGCCATAGCAGCAGTGGGAATAGAAGAGGTAGGTGCCGGTGAGGTAGCGGCAACATTAGTGGATGGGGATGTGGGTGAAGAAGAAGTAGCAGCAGTGGTAGATGCCTTAACTAGTACAAGGACATCATTAGGTTAGTACAACATGTTACAAGTTTTGAATGGTAATGGGTCAGCTGGGATGGTGTAGTTATGTATTTCATGTTCAAATTTTACACAATGGTGTAAATTCAAAGGAACACAACTCATGACACAAATCCAAGATCAACCAAGTAACATGTTGTACTATAACTCCCCCTCTAATACATAGAATAATTCTAGGACAATACAGGGGTCCACATGAACATTGAGAATGATGGTACCAAGGGTGGAAGTGATTGTATCATTGAAGGAGTGTAGCATAATTGGATTATTATGCATGTAATTAATAGGTATGCACATTTTTATTTATGCATGGGAGGAGATTATGTTGATGTTGGCGCGACCATTGATCATAACACATCATACGCATATATTAACGATATAGATGGAGATGAAAAGGGCAGGATCGGGGTCATCTGATTAGAGAAGTACAATTTCATTGTTTGAAAATATGAGAGAAGCCACTTGGTGAGTAGGTGGAGGTGTAGAGGAAGGTAATTAGTTGGTGAGAGAGGCTAGATGATGAGGGTAATAATGGAGACCATGGGTGTAGGGTCATTAGGTAAAACCTCAATGGATTGGAGGACCTCCTTGAGGGCCTGTCGGTAAGATTCAAAGGTTTGGATGAGGTCATACAAAGACATTTTTAAAGGGTATTGGTGTAATTGTTTTATCATTATATGATGGGTGACCTCGTCCAAAATAGGGTATGTGGGACCTTAAATGGTATTTTTTGTGTGGGTGTGGCCGGTATGTTAAGCAAAGGATTAGCAAATGGGCTGGTTTCTTTTGCTTTTCCTTTGTATTTTGGGCGTGAGTAACAACTTGGATCATGTTAATCTGAGGGAAAGAAGTGGACATATAAGGTATGTCATGATTAGTATAATGACATGATGGAAAAAATCCTAATGCGGGGTAAGAAACTTGAAAAATAAGTAGGGCACACTGGCATTTAGGTGGTGGTTTAGATAACTCTTGAAAATACACCATGTTGATCTCAAATGTTGGAGGTGGATAAAAAGGTTCTGGAGGTGGATATGTGGGCGGTTGAATAGGTAGTGGATGAAGACACGTGGTGATTGGTGAAGGTGGAATAGGATACTCATCTAGAAAATCATCATCATCAAAATTTACTTAAGGGGGTTATAATTGGAGGATAGCATTTCTGAGATCCTTATAACCCTCTACATCATGTCCTCGCACACAATGGTAGGCATATATTTAAGTTTCATCAAACCATTTTGGTTTGGGTTTGAGGGGGTTGTAAGGTCTAAGTGATGGTAATGCGATGACTGAGGTCTCTAAGAGGTTTACTAAAATGTTGGCGTAGGACCCTACCAATGGATTACAATGGCAAGTGAGTGTGTGTTTTGGTAAAGGTGTGGATGAATGTGGTGGAAGAGGTGTTATAAGAGGTGGAATAGGTTTGACCACTGGTTTGGTAGGTGGTATTGTCTTAGGTTTTGATGGTACCTATTTGGGTAAAGGTATGGTAAATGAACTAGCAATGGAAGGTGTTGTTAGTTTAAATACCCTTTTGGAGGGTAGTGGGTTATTTTCCTTTGATTACACCATATTGGGTAAAGGTGAGGTGGGAGTATGTGACGTAGAAGGGAAGAAGATGGTAGAAAAGGATGGGTTATCCACGGGGATAATGGAGGTGCAATGAAAGTGGTTGATAGAGACCGAGTGGAAGGTATGGGCTAAAGAGAAGATACTTTCATAGGTAGTGATGAAGTCATAATAGCTGGTGGGGGTATATGTGGTAAGAAAGATACAGGTGATGTCGGGTGTGTTTGTTGTGCAGGTAACTTGGGAGATTTTCCTCGGGTAGGGGGTTGTTTTTCCAAGGTTGATGAGTGAGGTCCTAGGATGGATGGAAGGGATGAAGGTGGAAGAGGAATGGTGGGTGAGACTGGTGTATATGGCCTAGAAGGTTGGGTCTTTCTTTTAGGCGGAGGGATAATTTTGGTGTGGGTTTGGGAAGACGTGGCTAAATCCAATTTGAAAGGTGGATGGTCAAGGCTTGACATCAACATGATAGCGAAGGTACTGATGGGTCTAGATATGGGTGAAGATATAGGTGTGGGTAGGTTCTTAGGCATAGGAATGTTTTATTCATGGGTAAAGGTTCGGATGTAGGAAAGGCTGACAAAGAAAAATCCATTTCAACAGACACAGTCATGGTTGATTTGGTCATTTGAAACACTTTCAGATAGATCATGGAGGTATGAGTAAGGAACATTTGCATTTGGATTAAAAAGGGGAGCTAAAGGTGTCTCCAAAGCATGGAATTATCAATTTAATCCAAGCACTCGGCCAACTATGAAAATGAAACAACTGTAAGAGGAGACGATGTTGATTTAGTAGCAATCCTTGTAAAATATGTCTATGAGACAGGGAATTTTTGGCTTCAGACTCTGTGGGTAAGAGAGCTGAGATAAGATCAACATGATCCTGAAATGCTAATTGGGAATGGTCACCAACAGGAAGTGGTGCTTCTAAAGGATCCCTCATGGGTAGGGGAGACGATTGGTGAGATGAGGTAGGCTCCTCTTTCGGTGGATGGGAAGGCAAACATGACTCTCCCAAGGGTCGAAGAGTTAATACTGTTGATTATTTGTTGGGTTCAAAGGTGAGTGGTGAAATGGCATTGGCATAAATGGTGGAGTCCTCTATAGGTTAGGGAGGAGATGAAGAGGACTCCTCTGTGGGTGAGGGAGTAGATGAGGTAGGCCCCTCTGTAGGTAGAGGAGCTCGTGCTAGAATTTCATTGATGGAGGGGATAGGAGGAAATTGGGGAATGGTTGGTATGATATTAAAAACAACATGGACTTCACCGACATTGTTGTCATTAGTTGAATATTCCCCATGCTGATTAGAGGATGGTGTATTATTAGGAAATGACTTCTTAAAGATATGCAAGTTTAGATTTGTCGTTGCATTTAGGTTTTCCAGGATGAGATCTCCATTATCCAACATTTCCTGGACAATGTTATTAAAATTTATGTTATTACCATTGATATGGCCTTTGACGTGATGATAATTACAATAGTCATGTTCCTTATACCATTCATGCATAGGACGAGCAGTATCGATACCAGTATGAGGTTTTAAGCTAGGAAGTGCAATGGGTCTGGTCTAAAGAAGATTTTCCAAGACTGATGAATAGGCCTCTCCAATTGGAGTGTATTTTTGTTGTTCTCACCAAAACTGCAAAGTCTAAATAGGAGAAAGACTAGAGGAAGGTTTGGCTTGACTAAATGGATGAGCTAGACCAATTTTAAGAACTATCGCGTTGGAAGATCCTTTGGCTTTTGAATAATTGTTTTGGGGTTTTGAAGATGCAGAAGCATCATTTGATTTGAATGGGGTGTTTTTGTTTTACAATTGGATTTTCTTTTCTTCAATGGCATGAATTTCCAATTTTTGCGCAATGGTAAATGTTTCGTCAAAGGTACGGAAGGTTTTTACCCATAGATTTGATGAGATGTGTCTTGCACAAACTATAGTGAACAACTCTATAAGCTCAACTTGAGGTAACTAGAATATTAATTGGTTGAAAAGGCTTCACCAGTGAGCAACAAAATCCGTGATAGATTCATCGTCATACTATCATGTGGAGTATAAGTCAGTCATGGTGACCCGTTTCATGACATTGGCTGAGAAGTGGTCCAAGAATTATTGAGCCACTTGGTTAAAGGAGTAGATGGAATGTTTGGGTAAACCTTTGTACTAATATAAGGTGGGTTATGTCAAGGAAATGGGGAAAGTATGTAGGAGTAAAGCATCATGATGGGAAATTATATAGCACAAATGTTTAAATGAAAGAAAGTGTTGTTATAGGTCTTCTTTACTGTTGAAATGGTTGAACTTGGGAATTTCCCAATGTACCGGGTATGGGAAAATGGGGATAGATGGATGAATAATCTCATTAAAAATTTAATCATAAGTTAAGGAGTTGCGAGAGCTGAAAATTGATGCTTATAATGTTTGTATATTTTCCATCATCATCCTAATGAGGTCGTTGGTGGGTTGTGAGGAATGGGCACCTCTTGTAGTGAAGGGAGGTTGATGATGGATGTATGATGTGGAAAACATCCTAGTATATGGGGGTGCTGAGTATGAGAAATGTGAAGGGGGAATAGATGTTGGTGGAAGATTTCCCAAATAAGCAATAGACGAGATTGGGTGTTGTTGGTGATGAGTGTAAGTGGGTGGGGTAGTCATAATGACTCTCAAGGTAATTGAGGGTAGAGACTATGGGATGGAAAGGACAAGGTTTTGGAATGGGGTGTGGGTTACCGACACCAGGGATGGGTGTGATGTAACTAGTATATATGAGATAAAGGGTGTAGATGGATAGATGTCATTGGTGTAGCAATTATAGAGGACGTGGGGTCTAGTTGAGACGCCACAGGTGGTAAGGTGGATGAAGGAAATGCTGAGCTGGTGGTAGGTGACACAGAAGTGGGGGTGAGGGTAGGAGGGATAAACATGGGCATGTCATATACCAACTATCCCGAGGACTCTCGGGTAGATGAGTGGGAGAGATAATATTGTAGGGAAGCGGGATTCTGCTCAAGGATTTTTGCAAACTCCTCGTCTCCAGTATTAATGGTGATGGGCTGAGTTGGATCCATATATGACAAGATAGAAGGGGTGACGGTCTAGGTGGAAATGGATGAAGGCTAGTGGGAAACATAAGGGCGTTGGTTTGGATGCGAGTCAACACCATGTGAATTAGTGTATACCTTGTAAAAATGTACTCTATAAATAACACAAAAGATAGTAGAAATGGAGAAGGATAGATTCTAGGAAGTGAACTTGGTTGGTGTTTTAATTAAAAATCAAAACAGAGTGACTGACACTGGTTAGATTAACCGATGATAGTTAAAGGATGACCGATGAAGGTTACAATAACCAATGTTAGTTACTGTGGAGAAATAAACAGTTATAGCCAATGAGGTAAAAATTGATGAAAATGAAATAAGGAAATTGTATTTGACTATGATATTATAATTCTTGGGATATGATGATGTCCTGAGAACTTCAAATAGAACATAAGAGGCGATGAATTTTTTGGGTAAAATAACCAAAAGAGTTGGAAACTGACACCAGTTAGGTAAAATGATAATATTCAGATGGAAATAGGTGACGCTCATTGGACCGATGCTAGTTACTATGAAATCTGAAGAAGTGAAGAAATATTTGTTTTCTTGAATTAAGTTAGATGGAGTATCAACCCAGAAGTTTGAGGGTGATAGTATTAGACCCTGACATACTCAGAAATAATAATAATACTCCAATTATGATGGTGGAGTGTGAAAGGAAGAGGAAAGTGGAGAACGTAACCTCACAACTCAAAATGCAACTCAGGAAAAAGATAACAAAAACACGCAATCCTATAAGTGAATTTTATGTTTTTAGGTTATGCTATTTAAGACTAACTTGTGAATTCAAAACAAAGTTTTTTTTTGGGAAGGTGTCCTATGAAGAGGAAAATTCTAAAGGGTGGTTTCATGTTATGTTTTGGCGGGGGCAGTCCTTTCTCTAAGATAATGACTGGACAGAGAAACTAGTTGGGTGCCCACTATCAATCCTCTAATCATGTGATCATTGACAAATTCTTCTAGGTAAGGTGTTATTTAAGAGGTGTGAATTTTTATTTCTGCAATTTGGCAAAGAGAGAGAGAGAAGACAAGGTGCTTCTATGATTCAATGATTTCAACCATCAGTTGCATATGACTTCTAGCATATAGGTTGCCATCAGTTTTTAATGAGAGCTAAAATGCAGCATAAAAGGATGAAATGCAACATATTTTAGAACCCAAATAGACAATTAGATTCGATGTAGAAAATTATGAATATGTCAAGAATGTGCTCTTTCACTACTATGTGAATGCAAGAAGAAAGAAATGATTCATTTTAAACACCAAATCACATATGTCATTTAGACAATTAGAAGAAAAGAATGTTGTCAGCGAGAATATTTAATGTGTATTTTTCAAAAAGAAAGAGACACACAAGATTTACCTATATGAAGAAAATGCAATGAACCCAAGAGAGGGTCCCACCAGGCATGTAAACATGTTTCCCTAGATTCTTAACAGATTTAGTGAAATAGATAGAGGGTGATAGGCCAAGGAGGAATACCTTTTTTTTATTTTGGTTGAAGGCTGTGCACACATTTCTGATTTCCGATCTAGGTTGACTGTGAAGAACTTCCTTTTGGCTAGGAGGAACTACCTAGAAATTCAAAACAAGACCACAAGAAGAATATTAAACAAGATATGTCAGTGGAATTCCTAGCGTGTGCTAGATCCAGGAAGTGTGATACTTCCTAGATGGATTTCAATACACTGTTTAATACAATTTAATGCAAAAAAATGTAAAAAAATATAATCCTACTGTAATTGATATGATTTAGACATCTCATTCAACAGGTAGGGTTATGACCACATTTGGAGGTTAGGTAGGTGGTTTTGAGTTTCTGCAGGTCGGACAAAGGTTTGATAAAAGGTTGCAAATGATTCTAGGCAGTTTGGGAATGGGTATTATCTTGTTGTCTTGAGATAAATTGTCACACACAAAGACCAATTCTGGTCAGGGTATGACAGATGACATTTTAGATGTGATCATTGATGGTTTAGGGTGGATAGTGGTAGAATATCAAAATGGGTACCCAGGCTCTCTGTATGTCTACACAGAGCATTGATAAGGCCTGTGGTGGGACTTTAGGTAAGTTACCAGGTTTAGGTAAGGTTCTAAGAGGTTTTTGGGGTGTTAAGGTAAACTTAGTAAATGTCTGTCAGCAAACATAGTAATCGATTTTGGTCTGGTGATTGATGTCAGTGAAAGGAAATCCGATGACAGTTAACATGATCGACATCGATAGAGGCAGAAAGGTGGAAATTAGTAAAAAAATTGTAGCCTCTCTATGATTGCACAGAGAATAGAAGAGGGATGGCTAGGTTCATAAAAATAATAAAAAGGCTTAGGAATGCCTAAGAGTTTGGTGTAAGGAGATAGCATGTAGTGGTTGGTGGGAATGGTGAAATGTAAAGGAGAATAATATCTAACAAATGAAGATAAAGAAATTGCAATCCAAACGAGTATAGAATGATGCAGATGAGAACCACTTAGTTGTATTTGTAAGCCTAGTTGTTGGAGGATAGTAATGGTTGATCTATGAAACTAGTGATCATTTCCATGGTAGCACTTCCAAAAATTCTACCGTGAATTCTAATCCCTTCAAATAGGTCCTAGTTCTGGCTAGAGGGTGTCTAGATGCTCAAGAAGAATCTAGTTTGTGCTTACATGCAGATATCTCTCTCCAAACTTGAACAATGACTAATCTTTGGAACAAGGTTTCTAAATTGAATATATGGTAACCGATGATGGTTAGGGTGACCGGCATCGGTTTAGGGTTAACCGACGTCGGTTAAGGCGGGAAATCCTAGGTTTGACAAAATAGCAGATCTTGGCTATCTTTTGCCTAGTTCTTCCTTTTGGTCCCGATGTAAAATGGTACCTTGCACTTAGATAAGTGGGTATGCTGTTAGAGAAAGAATATGCATCTAATTTTATGGTTAGACTAAGTCTCATTTCATTAAGGTAAGTATAAATTGAGCCTTAGTTAAAAGAAACATGTTAAGATTAGGTCCATGATGAGGTGTCTAGGTGATGTGGCTAGGTGAGGTGGTCAACTGAGGATGTTAATTAAATAATTTAATTTAATTAATCATGTGCACTATGGGATAAGAATATATAAGGTATGGTTAATTTCATTAACGAGATTATAAGGGTGGTACAACCTAATTTTGGTGTCTACACTACCTTAGCGAAAAAGATAAGAGTTAGAGCATAATAGTAGAACATATTTTACACTTGAAGATGTATGTTGATCATCTTATCCCTACATATTTTCGGAAATAACCCATTTAAAAAATAGTCCTAAACCATTTACTAAAATTAAAGGGCGAACATGAACACAAATATTTCTTATGAACAAATGATCTGAGTCTATGAAGTGAAATGTAGGTTTTATGTTTACCAATTATTCATTGACGAGAAGGCTATCAGACTCTAGCCTCTATATTATCGATGTATTCATTTTAACACTGCAAAATAAAATATCAACATTTTTGTTGTCATTATCTTTGATTATATTATATTCGATGGACTATCCCTGGCAGATCACAGTCCTTGAATACATACCTTCGAGAATGTGGATGGTAGTTCTCATTTGATATATTATGCATACAACATAATTCATATCTTTTTAATATAAACAAAAATGCTTTGTAACTGATAAGCATCGTTAGTTAATGAAAGGGAAGGATTTTTTATTACTATGATCAACAATTTCTGGTAATAAACATAGCCACATAGTATGGAAATGTTAGATCATCATAATAGATGTACATCATTTAAAAATGAAGAAGTATCATGTCCATCTTAGCCTTGACCTTTTCTTAAAATCATCCATTAAAGAAAATAGACCTGAATGATCTATCACATACGCAAGGAAAAGGTGAACAAGAGTCTAGTGTAGTATTAAATGACGAGATTATATTATATTCATCTAATAGTTTCTACTAGTGGTAAACGGTTTTGAAGTGACCATACCCTGTATTTAAAAATGCTCAAAATCTAGAAAATATCATGCTAGCATAGTGGGGTTTTGTTACATGGTGACCGCACCCCAAAAAATATCCTAAGAGAAATATATTTAGAAAATAGACTAAGGAAGAGGTCAACCTCCTACAAAGAGCCCGATAGATGACACAAAACCAAAGCATCAAAAAAACTCTAAAAAAACAAGTCAGTACTAGACAAGAGACTTGTTATAGACTTTTAGAGCAATCTTGAGAGCCTTATAGAGGTTGATTGTAGGTTTCAACTTGGGATCATTTCCGCTCTCAACAATTGTCTTCTTCTTAATATTTCCATTCTTCCAAGAAAACCTTGGAATACCAAATGCATCACAAAACTTCTTGATTTTTTTTTTAATATAATCAAGTATTACCCTGTGGATGGAAATCTAGTTAGAATTCTTATCTTCAACCCATAAAATTTTTTCTTCCAGTTTAATGAGTTGAGTGGAAAGATTATTAATCTTTTCCTCTAATTTTGAAAGATTTGAGGGGTCCACATTGGAATTGAGACCTTTATTAATGATAATATCAACATTTTCTTAAATTCCCTTAAGGGCCTCAACCTGTTATTTGATTTGAGAAGATAGTATATGAACAAAAAAAGGGACAATGGTAGACTGAATGATTTCCAGTAGTTTTTTAGCACCCATAATTTCCTTATTCTTATATCTGCTAAGGAGGATTCTCTTAGTAGGAGGGGGGTCTTAAATTTGAGCTCTAATATTGGGATTCTTGGTTTGAATCTGATGTTGTTTAGGAGGTGGGGGGTAGAGATCAACAACAAACATGTTAAGAAAGTAATGGTGACAGAGAAAAATCACTCCTTGGTGCAGCGAAAGGACCCTCATATGAGTTTGCACATCACTCACTAAATTTTCAAGAGAATGTAAGAGATAATAAGGAAAGATAACCTTGACAACATGCCAAAAATGGTTCAAAATCACTAAGTGATGTAGTGCCATCATCGAGAAGTGACCCTCCAAAGTGATGTACCACACTACCATTTTTGTAACCTCATTTAGCTATGAGGGAATGGTAGAGCACAAAATCCCTTATTTTTTGATCTGCAGAGACTCATCCCCCACAAATAAATGTTACTCCACAAATTATTTATCAAATTTGTTACGAAATAACTTTACCCCCTCAATGCTCATACCTGTGACGAAAGATATTATCTCTTATGTGATAGAAAACTCTTTATCCTTGAAATGGATAACTTTGTCTATCCATGTTTGTGCAAATTTTAGGGAGATGTGAACATTAATCTAATCTTGTTGATATACCATTTTTTTATTTCCATTTACTTGGTTTCTATTCTGATAATCCTCGATTGTGTGTTTGAGAAAATCATCAAACTTTTGTTAGCCTATTGTTGGAAAATAAATGACGAGACCAATAAAATACCTATTGTTAAATGGGTCGAGATTTAATTTTTTAACGATCATGGGGAAGCAAGGATTTTGAACTTGGAAAAACAAAAAGCTTGTTATAAATTCTAAATGTGTGTGGTAACCTCTCTCCAATCCTCGAATCATGTTTTGTAACATAGCCACGAAAAATATGTGAACTTATTCCATATGCTAATCTAATAATTAATAACATGACTAATGACTAGAATATTTGTAAATTAATTAATGTATAAATCAATAAATTAAAGTGTTGGAACATTGTTAGTCCATGGCTAATGACTTAAATAGTAATGAGTTAATTATTAGAGGCGAATCTCATATTATTACTAACTTCGCAATAACAAAATATTGTGTGAATAAAATTTCTTTTTTATTGTTTCATTAATTACATATTGGAGCCTAAATATTATATATTGGGAGGTTACTAAATAGGTGGATTTTAAATAAAATTGAGGGACTGCCCAAGTGTTTTGTGATAAGATTGGTAATTAATATTTAGATTGGTCATACTTGCCACCTTTTCTAATAAAGTTTTATATTAAAGCCCCTAGCAAGCTTGTATTAATTACAAGCATGCGATGGCATAGTCACTCCATATATTTCCCGATCCGCTCTCCCATATTTTTCAAACCTTTCAGTTTTAATTCAATGTATTTCATTTTGTCTGTCATGGCCTTTCCAATGTTTCCTTTCATGTAATTTTCTACCTTTGTTCGTGAAATGGAATTTTATACCACAATTTTACGTCATCATTTAAAATCCATTTTTTGAATTGAATCAGAGCAATACATGGTTTCTATTGAGGGAGTTCTTGGAGATGATAATATTTCTTTGGAGGTACATCCATGGTTAAATTCAAAAGTTTCTTCAAAATTTATTTGTCATTTTCTTATCATACATCTAACGAATGATTGGGCTTTGGAGATGGGTCATCACTTGATCAAGCCAACATATAGGGTTGGCATGGAAAAGAAAATAGAAAAAAAATCGTGTGCATCATGGCCCTTTCTTTCTGAGGCTCATTATATACAAAAAGGTTTGATGGATGTGGCCATTTTTTGAGAGGTGTATATTCATTTTGACGTCCTAATGTGTTTCGTGCTTGGTGTGTCTAAATGGGGTGAGAGACTGAGGAAGAGACCTAGTTCACTCCATTCATATGACCTGGATGCTATGTTTTATCTGCTACAACAAGAAAATGCACATTGGGATATTATTCATAGGAAATTTCATGGGTGTACGATTGGCCAAAGATTCGAGTTGCTGCTGGAAAAGAGCATCTTTTTCTGGAATGTCTTGCAGAAACTATCTTCATCCCTGTTAAAGTGGAGGTTACAGATGTGTCATATGATTCAATTAAATAAGTTCTTATAAAATCCATCAATCTGTATCTTTGTTTTAGTTATTTTATATTTTTTCCAATTCCATTATTATTGAATCATCATGTCTATCTTACTGGTCTAGTGTTTTGTGGATTCCCAACAAATTGTGTTTTTGGCATAGGACCTTGCATTTTTCCAACAAAGTATTGATGGATGATTTGAGTTTTTAGATTTAGCCTCTCGTTGTATCTTTACAGTAAGGGAAAGGGACACTTCAACCCTCATTTAGTTAAAAAAAAAATAAATCATTAATAAAAGTTTTTGTTATGCGTTGCACTAAGCAATTTAAACAATTAATCGTTATTAAATTTGGTTTTTTTCAAGTTGTCAATTTGTTTCAAAAAAATTCTATAAGGACCAATTCAATTTTGTTTCTTATGGTTTTTGGATATGAGAAATTAACTAATGCAAGAAATAATAGTTGTCATTGAAATAAATTAGGTTCTGGAGACATTCTTCTACTATTATCAAAAATTTTGCAAACGTGGATATGTATGATACTGTGTACCAAAATTGTGGCCCAATGCAATGAACAACATTTATCTCAAAACTGACAATTTTTTACATCTGTTTGGATTCAGTACTACTATTATAGTTGTGTACCATTCAAATCATTCAAACACATTTACAAAAGGATCTGAAAACAAATTGGAGGAAGGTGTTAAAAATAATATGACTAGACATGATTTCATATTGTGTAGATTATCAAACAACAAATAAGAAAGTGATATATTTCTATAATTTACTTTTTGACACATATATTTATTACATTTACGTTCTCTAAGGATGGTCATACTACACATTAACATGGATGTTTACATGTACAATGACATAATGACAATCACAAAAATATAAACGAGAAATATGTAATTGGCTATGGTATTAGAAGAACTGTTTATAAATGTGATCTAAAGAATTATAAGATAATTTCTATAAATAGAATGTACAATCTCTACCAACTAAGATTTCTTGCATTTGAAACTGATGTGGAAACAGTTGGAAACATCAAGCATCGAAATCTTGATTTTGCATGGATATTCATTTTCTCCACTTGGAAACCTATTGTTTTATGATTTCATGGGAAATGCGAGTCTGAGGGACATCCTACATGGTGAGTAAAATGATTATGTTATGAATAAAAATGGATCTCTACATTATGGATTCATATATTAAAATAGAAGCATCCAATCAATCTCTAAAATGATTATGTTGGAAAATCTATCAAGTGTTTTATTAATTTTTATTTTCATATAGGATCATCAAAGAAGATTAAGCGAGACTGGAACACTCGGCTAAAGACTTCTCATGGTGCTGAAGAAGGATATCCATATCTTCATTATGACGGTAACCCATGCATTGTTCATAGGGGTGTAAAGACTTCTAACATTATTTTGGATTATAATTTTGAGGCACATTTATCAGAATTCATCATTGAAAAGTATGTTCCCCCGGTGAAAAAACCACAACTCTACCTATCTTATGGGTACCATTGGTTACATTGACCCATAATATGTAAGAACATCAAGTCTTAATGAGAAATTTGACATATACAGTTATAAAATTGATTTTCTGGATCTATTGACTTGAAGGAAGTTGTGGCCAATACCTCAAATTTGTAAGGGTCTACAAATTTTACAAGGCTAAGAGAATGAGCTACAAGAGGGAGACTTGTGAAAAAAATAGAATAAAAGTGTTATACCACATTAAGGGGTGTGATGAAATTTTTTCTCATTCACATGGACCAACATTGGGGAAAAGGTGGTGGCATTTTTTGACTCACAAGGAATACAATTGTGGCACAATAAGTCTTATGATTGATTTAAACTATAAAATATTGGTTCAATTTATCTCCGAGGGCATAAGACTGCATTTCTTAAAAACATTTTGCTTGCATTATGTCAAAGGATTTTTTCATTTTGTTTCTCATAGAAGTGACTCATCGTTTATATGGAGAATGGAACAATTTACAAGCGTAAATTCTACCCTCTTTCACAGTAATAGAATTTTTGATATATATAAACTCCCAACTATGTTTTTTGTAATGATTACTCAGAAATATAGTTTCTAATAATAAACACTATTGAACTTAATGTCGTGTACAATATAAGAAAATAATACTTGAGTTATTATGTAAATTTAATGTAAGTTCCATCAGAAATCAAAATAACACCACTAGCATTTAAGGAAAGTGTCAAATTTAAGGATATGCATATAATCAACATTGAAATTATGAACCTTGCACTTTGAAAGTTTGAGCCTTGCACTTTGAAAGTGTGAGGATCAGACTTTAAAAGTGTGAGCCTTACATTTTCAAAGTTCGAAGCTCGCACTTTCAAAGTGCAAGCCTCGCTCATTCACCATGCAAGGCTCAGGATTTTAGAGTGTTTGGATAGCACTTTTAGAGTGCTAGGTTCATAGTTTTATAGTGTGAGGTTCTCAATTTAAGAGTGAGGAGCTCACACTTTCAAAGTGCACGACTTATAAATAAGTTTTATGTATGAGTATCGTAGCTTGGAAAATGTGTGCTCCCACTTTCAAAGTGCGAGTCTCATATGTTTCAAAAAATTTAAAGTGTGAGTCTCATAAATTTGAAAATGTGAGGATCACCATTTGAAAGTACGTGGTTCACACTTTAACCTTGCTATTACAGGGATTTATTATTAGTTTTTATTTTTAATTTAGTATAATGGGATCATGACTTATAATAGTTAGCGGTAGCTAACCTCAAATTGAGGATTTTGCACTTTCTTTTAATACAACAGGATCATGAATTATAATATTTAGTGATATCTAACCTTACATTGAGGATTTTACACTTTCATTAAATACCACAGGATCATGACTTATAATAGTTAGTGACCGCTCACCTTACATCGACACTTTTGCAGGAAGTTATTGTTAATTTTTTATTTTTATGAATCCAATGAGTGCATGCCTTATAATAGTTAGTGGCTGCTAGCCTTACTTACTCCCAACATGAAAATATAAAAATGGAAAAATTGGAATCCAATAACAACAATATTGGAATCCAATAATAGTGAAATTGGAATTCAAATAAGTCCAATAATGGTAATATTGGAATCCAACATTGTTACTAATGGAATCCAACAATATTAATAACGGAATCCAATATAGACAAAAACGGAATCCAATATAGGAAAAAATGGTGATATATTTTGATGAGGCCATAAATTACCATTATTTTGTCTGTCCAAGTTACCTTCGAAAGTGAATTTAAATGTCATCTTGGAATTTATAGTTTTCTTGAGATAGAATGTAGGATACATATCTTCTTCATTCTTTAGAAGTATTTTGTTTTCTATTTTTTTGACTAATCCTATTGATTATTTAGGAAATTTGCAAAATCTTGTGCATGCAGGCCATAAAGGAAAGATAATGCTAGTTCTAGGAAAATTAGAATCAATCATGGATAATACATCTAAAATCAAATATGATTTCATATCCAGATTCCTCTCAAAATATTATGCAAGTTCATAAAAATAATCATCTCAATCCGAGATTGTGTGCAAAAGTTATATATTTTTTTAGTTAGCTCCGGAACAATTGGAGTTAGCTCCGGAAATTACAATTTTAGTTCCGGAACTTACAGATTTAGTTCCAAAAATTTTAGATTTAGTCCTAGAACAATTGGAATTAGCTTCAAAACAATTAGAGTTAGATTATAAACAATTGAATTTAGCTCCGAAACTTTCAGATTTAGTTTCAGAACTTGTAGTTTTAGTTTCAGAACCTGCATAAAATGAGGAATTGTGAATAATCAGAGAAAATAATGGGAAATATGAGATAGGTTTTTATTCATAGAATTTTTTTTAACAAAAATCACATTCATATTTGCTACAAGTTTTACCAATAAGGATAACTCTAACTTTTAGTGAGTTGTAGTCCAAGGGAAAAGTGTATCATACGAGCACCAAAAGTTCCACGAACAGAAACGAAAAATTCAAATTGAAACTATGAGAGAGGTTTCTATTCATAGAAATGTGTTTAAAAAAAATCATTTATATTTTCTACAGGTTTTACCAATAAAGTGAAATCTAACTTTTAGTGAGTTGCAGTCCAAGGAAAAATTGTATCAGACGAGCACTAAAAGTTCCAAAGTCAAAAACATCAAAGTCAAATGAAAAATATGGGAGGGGTATTAGGTCAAGTTAATGTTTTTAGGAAAAATATCCTTCCAATAAATTAGGAGGATAAAATCATTGTGATTCTTGTTACCAAAAAGTAAGGAGAAGATTTGAGAGCAAATCTTCCTAAAATAAGCAAGATAAGATATGACTCCGATAATATATCTCTCTCCATAATATTAGATAATCTAATGGGAAATATGAGAGAGGTTTTTTTCATATCAATGTGTTCAATAAAAACCTCATTCATATTTTCTATAGGTTTTACCAATAAGGATAAATCTAATTTTTAGTGAGTTGCAGTCCAAGGGAAAAGTGTATCAGACGAGCACCAAAAGTTCCACAAACAGAAAAAACAAAGTCAACTAGAAAATATGAGAGAGGTTTTTGTTCATGACAATGTTTAAAAAAATACAAATTCATATTTTCTACAGGTTTTCCCAATAAGGAGAAATATAACTTTTAGTGCTGTAATCCAAGGGAAAAGTATATCAGATGAACACCAAAAGTTTCACAAACAAAAACAGAAAAGTAAAATGGAAACTATGAGAGAGGTTTTTGTTCATATAAATGTTTTTAACAAAAAAATCATTCATATTTGATACATGTTTTACCAATAAGGAAAAATCTAACTTTTAGTGAGCTGCAGTCAAAGAAAAAAGTGTATCAGACGAGTACCGAAAGTTCCACAGTCAAAAACAACAATGTCACATGGAAAATCTGGGAAAGGTATTTAGTTAAAGTAATGTTTTGAGGTAAAACCTCCTTCCAATAAAGTAGGAGAATAAAATCAGTTTGATTCTTGTTACCAAAAATCAAGGAGAATATTTGAGAGAAAATCTACCTAAAATAAGAAAGATAAGATTCATATTTTCTACAGGTTTTACCAATAAGGATAAATCTAATTTTTAATGTGAGTTGCAGTCTCTAGGGAAAAGATGGATATCAGACGAGCATCCAAAAGTTCCAATTTGCTAAAGGTAGAAAAAACAAAGTCAACTAGAAAATATGAGAGAGGTTTTTGTTCATAAACAATGTCAGATTAAAACATATACAAATTCATATTTTCTACAGGTTTTACCTCTTAATCTGAATAAGATTAGACAATATAACTTGCCAGCATTTAGTTGAGGAGTTAATCCAAGGTCATGCCAAAAGTATTTCAAATCTCAGATGAGTCACGACAAAAGTTTGGGGCAACGACAAAAACAGCAAAAGTAAAATTGAGGAGCTATGAGAGAGGTTTTTGTTCATATGAAATGGGCATGTTTCACAAAAAAAATCATTCATATTTGATACATGTTTTACCAAGAAGGAAAAATCTGGACTTTTAGTGAGCTGCAGTCAAAGAAAAAAGTGTATCAGACGAGTACCGAAAGTTCCACAGTCAAAAACAACAATGTCACATGGAAAATCTGGGAAAGGTATTTAGTTAAAGTAATGTTTTGAGGTAAAACCTCCTTCCAATAAAGTAGGAGAATAAAATCAGTTTGATTCTTGTTACCAAAAATCAAGGAGAATATTTGAGAGAAAATCTACCTAAAATAAGAAAGATAAGATGTGACTCCAATAATATATATCTCTCCATATTTTGTGCAAATGGAGATCTTAGTTGTTAGGATTTGAATAAAGATAAAATAAAATTGTATTTCTCAAAATAATAATTTGGTTGGATGCATAAATTGTAATACAACCTTCCACACGCATATATGTAATTTTTACTACCAAGAATACTATATCTGTTCTTCCTCATTAATCTTCTGAAAGAAATTATTTTGCATAGCTTGAATTAAAAGAATGAATTAAGTCCTCTTCCAATGAATGAGCTGGTCACTCACTCCAAGGAAGATGGATCCATGTGTTATGTTCATTCCTTATTTATTTTGTTTTCCTTTTGTTGATATTTCTGATTTTATGTTGTGTAATTCTTTTGTCCGTACAATTTCTTTTGTGAACCTGCAGGTGTCCTATTTATCTTTCCTTTATTTTTTCAACAATTTAATTTATGCAAACTATGATTTATTTCATGCAAACTTTATTTCTGCAAGTGTGATTTATTTTATACATGTTTGAATTGTATTTAACAGAGTTTGTTTTCCAAAGATATTTTTAATCTTAATGCATACAACCATTGGACACTAGCCTTGGATTGATATTATTAATGGAGAGGATTGATGACCCTCATCATATTTCTTCCAAAACATGTAATAGTGGAGTTCAGATTCATTGGAATATGTTCAGATTTAGTTAAATACACATTTTATTTATTATTTCATACTCTTACTAGCACACTATTTTCCATTGATCTATACATGTTTTTTACATACTCTTTATCTCTTTAATATGCTTAGGGTGCTTCATGAGCATCATTTGTCTTGCAGGAAATATTTACCACCATGGTTGTATGATACTTTTCTTGATATTGTTTTCCATAAATTTCTATTGTATGTCATTATTTTCAGGCTATGCGATTTGTTTTGTATGATTTTGTTCACTTAGTCCCTGATTGTCTTATGACATTGTGAGGGATGTCCATTTTTGGAAACACGCTTTTCACAGTCTCTCTTGTATAGTAATTTTATTATTACACTAATTTTCTATGACATGTTTTCTTATTTTTCTACTAATTGATGTATCTAGCCATCTTGATTGCAAATGCCTCAGTTTCTACCATGAAAATTCCTTTCCCCATAAGGTATTCATTTCATATCAGCACCAGGTCCTCTCTTTGGGACTTATTCTCCTAATGATGTTACATGCACCCCAAATGAGGGAGCATACATTGGTTGAATCAGTCACCCAATATAGTAGCTCAGACCTATAACACATTACATTTCAACACAAGAATATAATAAAATACTATTACAGAAACGACCCAAAATTTAACTTGGGTGCTCAGTTCAGCACAAAATCTAGTGCCTAGATATAGACACTAGCAGTTGGGTGTTGTTGACCTCTCCTAGGCACCTATGTCCTGGGAGAAGATATAACTAATTTCTTATATCATCACATTTTACATCAGTTCCCAAATCATTTTTCACAGTACATACACAGTCCTCCAATAAGCTGAATGCATTCTTTCTCTATTTCAACATGGAAAAAATACAGAAATAATTCGATACAACTCAGAAATGTAGATTACACAATTTTTAGTGGTGTATAATTCAGGAAGCATTCATGGAAGGAGAGTAACACTAGACCTCTCTCCCCAACACTCTTTTGTCGTAGTGTCAGATCGTCAAAAAAATCACTCTTGGCGTGAGATTGACCAAAAGAATTGCACTTATTGTGAGATTTCCCAAAAAACTTGTTCTTGGCATGAGATTACCTAAAAAAATCACTCTTGGCATGAGATCGCCCAAAAATATCACTCTTCTATAACATTTTCATGACATCTTTCTATCTAATTACACTCATGATTATCAGGTACACACTTTCCTTTTACTACTTTTACACACATTCACATACTTTTACAGATTTTTCCTAATACATGACTTTGATTAATCTTTCGATCTTCTTTTGCAGGTCTATCCTTAATACACAACAAGAATAAGCCCTACATTAAACACAAAAACAATTACAACACTATATGCTTCACCCCTAGGGTCACTTCCTCTTTCATAGCTTCCATACTTCATTTTTATCAATTCACATGCTCCTCGACACATTATCACCATTGCATTCTACATGGTTATCAGGTACACATATCTTATCTACTTTATGTTATGAAGTATTCACTCAACAACATAAAAAGGGGGCCAATGTAGACATAAAATCACACACTTGGTTACATTTCTAGGTCCTAAAAGCATACTTGCATTCATATGATTCCTAAGCCAGAAAACTAGTAATTGACAACTATCTTTTCCCTCTTTACATTTTTTGTGGTCTTCTTTCTAGTCTTTTACACCTTACATCCTAGTCAATATTTCACTTTCTTATCTTTTATGGCTCTGGAAACTAATGCCTAGCTAGGATGTTAGGGCCCAGGTGCCCTCGTCCTTCTGGGCACGCTTGTGTAACACCTAATGCTATATAAACTCTAGATTAAGGGATTTAAAAAAAAAATACAAAACCCTTAGTTCCTAATACATGCCTTCAATGATTTTTATTTAGTATAATAATCCAAAAATTAATCTATTTTTATAATCCATATGATATCATCATAACCATGTCCAACTATAAGGTCCATTAGATCTTCTCGATCCCCTTTATCTCTCTTTGAGATCACATAATTAATAGATCTACCCGATCTCATTAATCGCCACTTATTCCAAGTGTACATAACTTGTATGTAATTAGTTAAAATTTCTATTTAGGTTTGTGAACTGAAGAAAATCTAATTACATACCTAAATATTAGTTTACAAAGTTTCATCCGGTATTCCACGCCATTTTATTGGAACTTGGTAAACTGATAGTGTAACCAACTAGTACACTGCTTAGGCCAAAATCTTAAATCTATGCTTTACATCCTTAGTTTCATGCTGGCACATTAGTCACTCAAAACTTGTCCCTTTACCACACCATCATTCCAAACAATTATCTAGATCACATTTTTAATCAATCTTATTGTTTTAATATAGCATGTTAGGAAGGTCTAAATTTAGATCTCACCTCTCGATTTGAGTGTTGTTGAATGTTCCAGCTAAGGACCCCTATAAGAAAGATAATGATTACTCTTTGACTTGTGTCGAAAAGATAATCATTACACTTCTCATAGCCATCCTAATATAGTACAGTCAGATCACATTCAAATCAAAAGGATGTAGGACTTAGATTACATGCCTACTTAACATGTAAGATGATTATATAAGTTAAGAGTTTAGGTAAAATTATAAGGTTGATGTCAGTCATTAATAACACATTCATTATTGTTGTTCTAGGTTCCCCCAAATCTTAGTGACACCTTAAGACTTTCATTGTCATGTATTACTTCATAATAATCATCTTATTAGGATTAGGTAATCATCCTAAACCTGATTAGGCAATGTCATGATTATCACAACAATGTCTACGTAATTTATCTCTTTATGAAAGATTAATTAACCATGTAATCATTTGAATAGGTTTAATTGAAACATTTTTCTGCATTGTTTAATACTTTTTAAATCATTAGTTATTGATTTCTAGAAGTGGTACCATTATACTTTGACATCATTATGTCACTTAACCAGTTAACATAAAGGTAAGTGCACTAAATTGGGGGGGGGGGGGGGGGCATAGGGGCGGGGGGGGGGGCGGGGGGCAAAAGGAGGTCTTAAGTGGACATTTTTTTTCTTTAAAAATGAAAAACTTCAACTTGTAGGAGTTATTTGAAATAGTTACATTCAAAATTGGAAGATGTTGTAAGAACATGAATCATAGAATTTTGAGTCTATTTTATAAGATACTAAATTTAATTGAAAATGGTTAAGTTTAAGTGGGTCAAATAACTAAAATACCAACATGTGCTCCTGTTTTGTTAGAAAACATAGTAGAGTGACTTTCGTGCCCTCCACAATTTGTTGAGCACTATTTAGTATTTTTAAAAACCCTTTGGTAAAAAGAAATATAGGAACATCTAGTTTGTGCTAGAATTTTTTAAATATTTTTTAGTATGTTTTTTTATTTTTTTAGTACAAAATTTTTTAATTTTGAAAACTAATGGAGCTTCGACCGTGCCCCCCCGACTACCTAAAAAATATCAAAAAAAAGTTTTTTTAATATGTATAGAATTATTCCTAGTTTGTGCTTAAAAAATTTCTTTCAATTTTGATGAGTCAAAATAAAGATACACGATGAAAGATAGCTACAAAAAGGCATAGTTAGAAAATAATTAATATGGAAACCTTATATTAGTCAAAAAATTTGAAAAAAAATATTTTTGGAAAGAAGAAAGTTTTCTCAACGTGGTAGGCATATTGTTGTTAAATGTATTGATCGTTTTAGTAGGATTTATCATGGTAGAATAGTCATTTTATAAATTTTATGTAAAAATACGTTGTTTTTTTTTGTGTTTTTATAAGTCCATGCCTTAGGATTAGGGATCCAAACTGAATACTATTGGTGTGGCAGTTGGTCAACACGATGGGATCCCTCTCAACCCTTAGTTCAAAATTTTGGTGTGATGGCAAATCATACATGGTATTAGAACCAGGTAGTTAAGTGTGCCTGACCCAGAGGAGTACTGGGATGGGTGACCTCCCAAGAAGTCCCAATTTCATTTCCTCATAATGTTGTTGGAACAAATTGGGTGTATACATGGCGGGCGCAGAGCTCACATGGTTGCATCTAGCTTCATCGTGCAGGGTGTGTTGGTGTAGTAGCTCGTTAACATGATGAGATCCCTCTCAACCTACCATTTGAGCTTTTAGTGTGACAACAAATTGTACACAATCCTAGAGGCATGCCTTGAAAATATGGAAAAGGCAAAACATGTTTTTTCTTTTCCATATTTTATGGGCCCCCAATGTCCTTTTCACCTCTTTCATGGGATTTAAGCCCTCATTCTATCTAGTCAGCAGATTCCTGTACATTCTTTGTGAAGTTTTAGTAGTTCATGTTGTCCCCTACCCAACTAGTTGAATTTTTTTAATCATGGGTGATAAAATTTGAGCTAAGGACAAGATGAAAGTCAAGAATAAGAAACCGGAGCAATTGGAAGAGATGAGAATAAAAAAAACTGAAGAGAATTCAAAAACATCGTGGAGGGAAAGGTACATCTTCTATATCAAATGTATCTAATGTTAAAGAAAATGAGAATGAAATACATAGCGAAAATGTAGAGAATAATGATTTTGCAATGAATATTGATATTGAATAGAATGATAATGTTCGTATGGATGAAGAAATTAATATGAATCCAAATGTTGAACCTTTACCTGAGAAACCAAATGTAAATCCTGAAATTTTCATGGAAACAATGAATGAATAAAATAACCTTGTTAATGAATCTTCACCTCTAAGAACACCTCCTTCCATTTTTCGAAGAAAACCAATTGACTTAATTGAAATTGATGAAAACATTATAGGTAAGTGCACAAATATGGGGGGGAAAAGTGGGGTAAAAAAGGGACACCTTTTTCCTGAAATCAATAAAACCTAAACTTCATCAATTAATTTGGCATGTCTATACTCAAAATTTGATAAAGTGACAAGAATAAGTACTATAGAGCTCGAAATCTAGTTTCTAAACTACTATTTTTTTTAAATGAATGTGATTAAGAGGATCAAATGGTGTGTGCACACAAAATATGTCTATTTGTGTGTAAAAAATCTAAGAACATATTGTGTGTGCGCCCCCCCATATTTTGAGTTGTTTATTTTTTTTTTCAAATCCCTTTGGTAGAAAGTTATCTAAGACAATTTCCGAGGACCCAATAAAGTTTCGTAATTTTTGGATGAATAGATATTTTTTATTAATTTTCAAAGTGCACATATCTCAAAAATGAAATATGTGTGTGTGCACCCCTATAACTTTCAGAAAAAATTATCTTTTTTAGTTTTTTTAACTGCATGTAGAATGGAGTTTAGAAAAAACCACATTTTTTAAAATTTGGATGAAAAAATAGTAAATTGTGCACTAAAACATATACATAGATTTTTGCAAGAAAAAAAGACACTAGTAAAAGAAATTATGGATAAAAGCCTTAAAATAATCATATTTTAGAAATAATTATATTGTTGTCAAGGTAAAATTGAGCTTGACATCATATTATAATTTTAAATTTAATATTATGTTTTAATGCATGACATATTGGGGTGCACACATGAAATTTTGATGTTTTTCTGTCAAACACGGTTTTAATCACACAATACACATTCCAAACCTCTGGTTTGGAAATCAAAGCCTTTGGATTTGGTATTTCAAACCCCAATAATATCAAACGTTAAAGCGTTATAATGCGCTTGCTTTCTTATTTCCAATGCAAAATATGTCCATTTGGGAGGGATAACATGGAAAAACACATAGAAAACCATAACACAAGCTTGTTTTTGCTTGGTAAACTCGATCCGTAATGTAATTGCATTATAATGTGACCTATAAATTTCCTTTTCGTATTATAATGAGACCGATCCATAATGCGAGCGCTTTATGGCCGAAATGGCCAAAAAATGGATTTTTGTCCGCTTTTTGGACCCCATATTGGTGCATACGCCCTTATAAAACCAATTCCTAAAAAAATGTCTGAAAGAAATGCGAGAAAAAAAGCTAGAGAAGAAAATTAATTATATGCGAGATAATTACATATAATTACTTTGACAATTTAAATGACAAACAAAGATTTAAATTATTTGCTACATTGATGAAATTAATTAAGATGAGACCTACAATAAGGACCCTAGGGTTAAGAACATCTAATGTTACTGATCAAAATGTGTCAATTATTGAAAATATACATATAGCATACAAAACTATAGGTGTCAACAGAAGCACCAAAGATAGTAAAGCTACACGACACGTACTTACTAATTGTATAGTAAGTGATAAAATAGTTAATAATATTTTTATTAGAAAAAAAAGCATATCTTTGAAGCTAAACAAAAAACACTAACAAAAGAAATAGGGAGACAGAAAGATCTTGAGTCAGTTAATAACAATGACTATTGGGAATTCTTAAGAAGAATCCCACAGAAAGATAAGCATACATATTATATTCTAACAGAAATACTTGTAAAGTATTGGAATGATAATACAAGGGTGTCACCGAATAAAAGAGATACAATAAAAAAATAATAGGTTATCGTAATCATAAATCATGTGCAAAAAAATTCTTGGATATGACTCAAACATAATTGATCTCTAAGTTTAAGAATGAAGATCAAAAACTTAACATTAGCTAAATATTCTTTGAAATAATCAAACGCTTTTATGTGAAAATCAATCACTCACGTACCACTTGTTGTTGCAAGCATCATGTTGAATGTTCAACGCAGTATGATGTTTTTTTTCAAATACGTTGTGTTTTTCATACTGACATCATGTTGCAGGAGTGTGGATTAAATATCCCACCGAAATCTTTAAGGTAATTTATTCCTACAATTCTTTTTGAAAAATCAACTGGACAGTGTTTTTATAACAAAGCATGTTTTGATGGAATGTACAACATATGTAGTGGAATGCCACAATTGAAAAGTTGTATCTATGATGAGAGCATGAATTGAATAGGAAAATAATTAGTTGGTTTCAAAAAATATAAATCAATGGCATATGAATTAAAATATGGAAAATAATTGAATAGGTGTGAGCTTGTTAACATTACCTGTATCAGAATATATGGTAAAATTCAGAGAGGAAATTGTTTATGAGTATGTAAGGCACACACATAGAGATTGATGGCTACATGAAAAATTCAAGTTAAGAAAGGACACATTCCCACTTGGTACTATTTTTTTAGTAGTTAACTTTGTAAATAATTACACATTGTAGACACAAATGGACGTGTTGGTACCCAAATTTAATCTCCTTCAAAGGACAAGCAACATCACGGATTTGATAGGACACTGAGAGGAAGATAGATGATTATATATGTCATTTAGTAGTTGGGGAAGCAGTCTATCTAACTCTTTAGCACTCAGGCTTTGGAAGGAGTGGGTAACAACATAAAAGGATGTGATCTTATCCTAACTATTTTAGGTTGTGCCTTTTAACTAAGGTAAGAGAACCTATTTTCTAACCTCTGTTATTGAAGAATGTTGGTAAATCCTTCTTTTGCACAAATTTTGTAGAGAAAACCTTGTGAAAATATGTTCAACACACCAAATCTGACTCGCACGAGTTTTCACTTCCAGATTATGGAGATATTTTCAAAACAAGGCAAAGGTTACTAAAGGCATTTGGAATCCTGATTGTTTCTTCATGTTTTGGTAGTAAAAATTACGCATTTGTATACACACATGACAAACAGGGGTAGTGCAGGTAGGATTGGTTTTTTTTAAATGAAGTTTTGGCCGGAGGTCAAGCAGGATAAAGTTGGTTATACTATATCTTTGGAGGGACTTTATAATAATGAGAAACTTCACAACAGAAAGCTTTAGAATAGTCAAGACGTTCCTTCAACCAGAAGGTGTGCTTTAATGAGGCCCAAATCAACACATTTTCACATAATCTTTAAGACTCCAATACGAAGGCTCGAATTAGAAGAATCAATCAAACACTATAGTTTCTAATTAACCATGCCTAAGGTACACCCGAAGACTTATAGACAATCTTTATCAATAAATGACAATGAATTGATTTTAAATTTGTTTATCTCATCCAAGATGAAGGCTCTTCTTGAAATGAAATTACAAATACCATTGAACTATCATAGGGATGAGATCATGTGTGATTTCACAAAAAAATCAGTATAAGATTGTAATAGGAACAAATAGAACTATTTGCATACATTCTGAAACAAAGAAAACACTAATTTCTCAGAGTCAACACATAATAACTCAAATTCGATTAAAACTATTAGTAGGGGAAAGTTTCTAGAACAATATCAGAGCTTGTCAATGGATGTACACTCACAACAACCTTGACACGATCAATTTTAACACAAAAAATATATACATGTTTCTCAGATAGTCCCTTAGAAAGACATGCTCTATCAAGATTTTCTCTTAGAAAATCAGTTCTGGCCTCTAACACTCCAACCTTCCAACCATTTGTATGAAAAACTCATGTAATTTATAACATTTTACAACATAGATTCCCCCCCCCCCCAAATCCAAACACTGAGTGTACCAGTGCTCGCCATGATCCTGATCGCGATTCCCAGAATTAGATCTGTAAAAATTTGTTAGGTGCTAAGGGGGTTGATCTCTTTAAACATCTCCCACATTCAACTCCTTCTTCTGGCATATAAATTTTCCCTCTACTCACCAACCACATCCACCCCTAATCTGTCAAATTTGGTTCTTTGCGTGCCTAGGAAGAAAAAATGGAAGATCAGATCGAGCCCAGGGACCAGATCTCATCTTAATGGTAAAATAAGTCCCCGGATTTTCCTCACCAAACCAGGATATCAAGAGGTATTTCGCGTGCCTAGTAAAGAAAAATCAGGTTGAATCTGACAGTCAAATTGCATATTTAATGGTGAGAGACATTTACAGACCTTCTCCACCAAACCAGGATACCAGATTAATGTTCCTCTTCATTTGGCATGTGGGAACCCAAAGAAATGATAAAAAACCAAAAGAATACACATCCCCAAGAGCTTTGGAGAAAAATGGCAGAAAATAAGATATAAATGCATAGTTTCCATACATCTTTCTATTTTTAATTTGGACCATCCACATGGGAGATCCAATTTAGAATGGGCGTATGGGTTCCTCTTTCCTTTTACAACCTTTTGGAAAAATGTAAATTTTTCACTTTTTGCTTCGCACCTCAGCCCTTGAGAAATGATCCTGACACGTGTCCTAAGGTGGGTCCCAAAGGAATCGTGGCTAAATTCTGCTATTTCACCTCCTTTTTGGAAAATGGAAAATTTTCCAAGTTTCCCTTGCAACTCCGCCCTTCCGCTATTGACTGGAGAAAATTTTGACTTATCCTTTGTCAGGCATGTGGGCCATTTTTATGTTTAAATCCTTTTGATGACAAGAGGAAAAAATACAAATTGCCTCCAATGGTCCACTTCCCCGTCTTTTGAATTTTCAAACTACCACGCGTCACAATGGCATCTTGAGATGGTCCCTAAAAGTTGATACCTTGAATGAGCGCAGGCTCACCACGTTTCCTAGCCTGAAAAAATTTGTTTGAATGCTTAAAGCTTAGTAGAAGGCGCCATGTGTAAGGGTCTGAGGTAATATCCTTTGGCCGTTGAAAAGTCCAAGAAAAAGTGCAAAGTGAGTAGAGGCCTCCAAGTGTCCTCCTCACGCTTCTTTAAAATAAAATTCAAGGGCATGTCCTCAAACATGCGTGGTCCCTCCAAGTGTCCCAGGACTCTCAAAACATTTTTAAAAAAGACTAAGTATAGGAGGACCCGGCAGAATCCTCCACGTGTTTTCATGGCGCAATTTCAAAATGGTGCCCAAGAGTGGAGACCCTGAATGAGCGCGGGCTCACCATGTGTCCCTGTTCTTCCAAACTATACCAACTACATAAAAAAAATCTAATTCTGTGAAAAGTAGCGGAAACCTCCATGTGTCCTCCCGGTGCAACTCCATGGCCAAACCAAAAAGCGAATCTTCAAATGAGCATCATTCTTCCACGTAAACAGGTTTTTTAAGTTGAGGTGATTCATGAAATTTTTGAAGTACCTTTCTAATCCTTGTTTAACCAAAAGAGGCCACATTTCCTATTTATGCAAAGATGTAAATTTGAACGAGAGAAACACCCGTCAAACCGTAAAATGCGGAAAACTGACCATTTAAGCTCGGAGATGAAATTTTTTCCAAGGATAGAGAATTTAGAAATGTTACAAGGCTCAAATAAATTCCTCCAAGCTACATCTATTCATTCTTATTCAAGTATTTAGGGAAAAAATGATAAGGGCAACAAATCCTCAACTATGCGGATTATAGAAAGAACCAGACAACCTGAGTTTTTTTCACCCAAATACAGATCTTTTTAGATGAATAGAGAAATGAGAGGAAAAAAATTTGGATCCATATGATGATCCCTCGATCCAGGAAAGGACTAGATTACAGCAAAATTAAAGGAAGGTGGAGAATTTTCAGGCATAATATGAGATGATAAAATGTGACAGAGATTGTAACTTGGTAGACTTTTAATGGCAAAATGGGGGGAGACTATTTTGAGAACCAACATCGGCTTCGACTCAGGGATGGGTACTCCCTGTGAGTGCCAAAAGAACCAAATAATAGACTAAGTGCTAAAAGTATTCATTGGGGAAAGGAGTCAGATTGCAAAGAAAAAAACTAGAATCATTCCCTAAAGATGAACCAAGAAACCAACAAATTTAGGCCACCAGGGGCCAAAATTAGTAGAAATAAATGAAAGATAGAAAACAAACCCAAAAAACTATACACTGTATAAATGATGTTCACCTTGATTTTGGGGAATCAATCCAAGAAATGTTTCAAATACCTTCCATTAACAAGCAATTCAAGAAATTACCCATCCAAGTACTTTAGGAAGAAGGTATGTTCACCAATTCTAATATCATTGGAGTAAGAGCCCATCCATAAAGCGTCAAATTTGCCATGCTTTCCCTTATCTTCATGTCTGTTATCCCATAATAACATGAGATCTCCAACATTGAGAGCTCTTGGGGTGACCTTCTTGTTGAATAACTTCTTTAACTTCTCTCTAAAATTTACATGCCTTTGGTGGGATGCCCTCCTCTCTTCATCAAGTTCAACAATCTGGTTGATTGTGAGCATCATATGGACTTACCTTCTTAATCTTCCAATTTTTGAATGAGCTAATATGAGGATAATTACATATGCATGGGTAGACAGGGCCTGAGTTTCATACACTACCTCAAATGGAATCTTTCCATTAGCTCTTTTAATAGTAATTTGGTCTGCCCCGACAGACAAACTTCAAATAGCTCACCCCATTTTCTGTTCAGCTCCAAAGTTCTTCTGATAATCTTCAGCAAATTTTTATTATTGGATTTATCTTGTCCATTTCCTTGGGGATTTTAATTGGAAGCATATGTCAAATTGATCCCATATTCTTTGCACATTGCCACCAAGGGTTTATATCTGAAGCTCATGGCATTGTCAACAAAAATTTTGACTGGCACCCCAAACCTGTAGATGATATGGTTTAACATAAAGTCTATGACAATTTGGTGTGTTTCTCTCTTGGTGGATATTTCCTCCACCCACTTGGTGAAGAAATCAGTGGCTATAAGAATCCACTTATGGCCAGCACTTGAAGGGTCTGAAATCTCACCAATGAAATCCATTCCCCAATGCTTGAATGGAGCTTCAATTGATACAACTTATAAAGGAAGGGAGCCTAAAGCTTTCAGTATTCCAGAGAAGTGCTGGCAACTCTCACATCTTCTAACTAAAATAGTTACATCCTTGAAGAGAGTTGGCCACCAATATCCAGCCCTCAGGATCTTGTGTGTTGTGACTCTTCTAGATAAATGCCCCCCACAAACTCCTCCATGGAGATCAAAAATTATATTGGGGGCTTCATCTTCAGTAATGCACCTTAAGAGAAATCCCTCAGGGTTCTTCCAAGCTAACCCATAATCACTAATGAAATATTTCTATGAAGCCAACTAAAGGGATATTTTCTGGTTCTTTCTAAAATGCTCAAGGTAGTATAGATGTCTGAGATAAAAAATTACATCTTTGTACCACTCAGAACTCATAAATTTTTCGAAAACATCTACCCTACCTTATTTTACCTCATTTACCTCAATATTTTACAATATTCTCTCAGCCATAAGCTTAGCTAAGCCCAAACATCTCACCAAATTCATGGTTTGGATATCCATGTCATATTCTTACAACCTGTTCACCCATCTACATCTTTTGCTTGAGACTTCCATCTATGATAATATGTCTTTCACCATAGTTTGGGGAACATAAGCAACAATTTTAGAGCTCAAAATGTAAGGAATGAAATCCTTTGTTGCTTTTACCAAGGTAAATGATTGTTTCTCCATAATAGTGTATTTCAGCTTAGCCCCCTGCAATGCCTTATTTAAAAAGGCAATTGGCCTCTCAGCCCCTTCATCATCTTTCTACAATAAGATATATGCAATAGTGTTCTCTGAAGAAAAAGAAAATAGTTGGAAAGGATTCTTATAATTTGGAGCTGCTAAAACAAGGGCATTCTTTAATGCCTCCTTGATTCCATTGAAAGCTTGAATGGCATCCTCCTCCCATTTAATGGTCTAGTCCTTCATCATGCTAGTGATTGGAATGGTCAACTCAGCAAAGTTTGATATGAATCTCCTGATAAAATTTATCTGCCAAAATGAGGACCGAATTCCTTTCTTGGTTCTTGGAATTGGGACCTTGTTGATGGCCTCTACCCTTTCTAGATCAATCATTACCCCTTCTCGTGACACAATGTGACCAAACAATTTTCCCTTTTGTACTCTGAAATGACACTACTTTGGATTGAGTGAAATGTCATATTATCTACATCTTATCAACATTTTCTCCAAGTGTTGCAAATTATCACTTCTCTTCCTAGAGAACACAGTTACATCATCTTGGTAGACAACAATAAAATCATTGATGTAACCAGCAAAAGTAACGTCCATTGATCTTTGAAAGGTTTCTCTAGCATTCATCAGACCGAAGGGCATCCTGACATATAAATAAGACCCCTAAGGAGTGGTAAAGTTTTTTTTAATTCTTTCTGATTCCTTCACCACAACTTGGTTATAACTAGAGAAACCATCCAAGGTAGAAAGTAACTCAGAACCAGTCACTAGCTGCAGCATGTTTTCCATGTTTGGTAAAGGATAATTATCCTTCATTGATGCTATATTCATATTTCTAAAATCCACAAACAACCTGATGTCGCCATTCTTCTTTCTGACTGGTACTAAGTTTGCAACCCAAGAAGAATACCTTGTAGGCTAAATAATTCCTCCATCCCTCAGTTTCTTCACTTCCCCTTTCATTTTACAAGATAGGAGTGGATTCATTGACCTTTTTTTATGCCTGAATGGTTTTGCATTAGATTTCAAGGGAATCTCATGTTGAAAGAGATCCTCTCTGTATTCCTTTAATTCAGATTAAGTCCAAGCCATGCAATCTTGATACTTTTTCAGCAATAGGAAATAAGACTGTTTTTCATCCTTGCTGAGATTGCTTCCCAACCAAATATTCCTTGGTTTCTCCTTTGTGCCAAGGTCACACTCCTCAATATCCCTTGAGGCTTCCATGCATCTGTTAATAATGTGATCAGCATTATCAAAGTTGGATTCAAGAGCAACTAGCCCTCTAGGAATTGTATTAGTCTTTAGTTGGATGATGTGTTTTCCAAATAAGGTTTCTTTACCCTCTACTACACACACTATTGGCTCCCAATCAATATTTTGATCAGAAAAATCCCCTTTATTCTGTAGAAATATTCTGACCTGAGAATCATCATAAAAAACTTGCCAATGTTTAATGTTGTCAGGTACAGATGGCCTAGTTAACACCTCAAAATCATATTCACAATATGGGGATACTGTACAATTATCAAACCGAGATCCCAATATTGTAATTTTTTTTACCAAATCATTGAATCAAACGTCTCAATGAGATCCCAAACAACATGCTTGTATTGTTTCATTTGCTGATTTTTGTGGCATAAAGTTTTCTGACTTGCTTTATAATTAATTTTGAATCTCCTTTGACAATGATGTCTTTAACACCAGATTTCCAAGCAATCCTCAGACCTAACAATAGTGCCTCATACTCAGTAATGTTATTAGTGCACACAAAGTTGAGTTTGAAGGAAAAGACAAACTTTTCATGGCCTGGAGAGATCATAACAACACCATCACCATTTTTGAACTTGGAGCAAGCTCCATGAAACAATAAAGTCCACGAAGAGCCTTCCTATTCAAGACACTTGCATTCTTCAATATTGTTCTCTTTTCCATCAACAAATCCGACAAAGTTATCAACATCAACACTTGTGTACAATACTTCATAAGATGCATTATTGGGATCTTCCAGAAGGTGCAACATATTATTTTCTCCATACAACTCTACAAGGCTACCCTCAATTGGGATGGTAGCATAGGACATGTCCATTTTAACACTCCCACAAACACTTGCAGACCTTTCTAGACAACAACATACCCCACTTGGCTAGGAAATAAACAATAATAACATCAAGCTTCAGGTTTTTACCTGGGTAAGCTGCAAGCTGCCCCACCAGACCTTTCACACATCCCACCACTGGCACTTCTCTGGAGTCCATAGCAGTACACTTCCCATATGTTGTTGTTACTTTGATATCCAGCTCATTCATGACCTCTAGAGGCATAACATTACATGATGCCCCTGAGTCAAACATATAGTTATGTAACAATTTGTCTTTAATGATCAGAGTGGTGAAGAATGGATCCACATTTAACTAAGACTACACCAAGAATGTCCCCAAATAAACCTCAGGTGTTTAACCTAGTTCCTCCAACACTGGTGGTGTATCTAATTCTTCAATGATTGATGGAGTCTCCACAATGTTTATATTTCTACCTAGGGCAGTCTTCTCCTCTTTCAGCCCCAAATACTCGAAAGACCTTTTTTTGTGCTCAGGAATACTAAGCAACTCAAATATTGCAATTGAAATCTTGATCTGACTCAAGACTTGGGCAATATCATAAGGGAAAAACTTTGGCAAGGTAGTATTGGAAGGAAGGTTGATACACTCATTAGATGGCACCGGATTTTTGACAATTTGGGCATGAGGAGGGGTATGAGTTTTGTTTGGGACAGTAAGGCCCTTGGCAGATGAATCTTTCTAAGGAGCCTCTTTAGGAATATTTGAAAGAAATGGTGTTTTTGGCTTAGCCTGAGGCCCTGTCCCTTTGACAACCCTACTTCTTTTGTTGTACTCCTTTTCTTTGGAAACAATAGCATTCATCAACAACTGCCTATCCTCCTTAGATGGGATTCCTCCATCATACTTCTTTATCATCAAAGCTCTTAAATATTCAAATTCATTATTATGAAATTCAAAAGCTTGTATAGTATCTACTTCTAAAGTATGAGAGGGAGGAAGAATAGGTACCCAGTGGATGAAATCCCAAAAATTAGTAGCATCTCTAACACTTATTACCTCAGTTAAAGTATCCCCTTGCGAGCTCGTGGAGAAACCCATCATGCAAACATAATCATCATTATCATCATCAAGTTCTTCTTCTTCCTGCTCATCTTCCTCACATGGAGCATGGGGCATGAAACATCTATCACACCAATCAATGACATTTGTCTCCTCCACAAAAGCAACTATGGCAGCTAAAGGATCAGGAACCATTCTATTTTCCCAAGCTTGGGACTATTTATTTCTAAATCCAATAGGTCCCTTGCATCTGTCATCAGGTCTCTAATCATTCCTATGATTATTTATAAACCTATCTTAGCCTTTTTGCTTGTACTAACCTTGTGAACTCAGACCAATTCCCTTTTCTACCTGGGCTAATTTGTATGATATTTCTTTGACAACCCCTATCAAATTTTTCACAACTTCCTCCAAATCAGTAGCCTTACCTTTTTGAGGCCTTTCCGGGTTAATTAGTTTTACACCCTCCCTTTTTAAAGGCTTTCCAATTGCCTTGATGTTGTTTTCTATTTACAGAGCCATGGTGAAGGCCTGCCCCAAATTAGTAGGGTTTTTGTTCCTCAAGTAGTAAGCAAATTTTTTATCAAATGCATCTAAATATTTGATAAAACATTATTCATCACATGGTCTTAAGCTAACAGGAAATCTCCTCAAGGTCTTGTTAAACCTTGTGTTGAAATCATGTACTAACTCATTAGGATTCTTCTTGATGTTGTCAAATTCTAATAGAAGAAACCTAGGGTCGGTTTTATCACCATACTACAATCTAAATGCATTTCTCATCTATGTCCAAGAATCAATGGAATTATCTGGCAAAGCTTTATACCAGTCCCTTACATCTTCTTCCAAAGTATGGATAAACAATTTGATATATACATCTTCATGTTCAATCTCAAAGTATTCCATCATATTCATAAAAATATTTAGATGTTGATCACCATTTATAGCATTTTTTCCTTGGAACATTGGTAATCTATTTTTTATATCCTAGGGAACTGCATTTGGATAACTAGCCATCCCTGTAAAATTTATAGGACCAAAGGTGTTTACAACAAATGGATGTCTGGGTGGCGGCAAGGCCATGTTGTTTTGAGGAGGTGACCATGGAGGGGAGACAAATTAATAAGGGGCAGAGGGTCTTTGAAACAAAGGAGTATAAATTTCAAAATGGATATCCCCTAAAGGCCTTGTTTCTTGGAAAACCCTATCAACTTTTGAAAATACAAGGGAAGAATGAGAAGAAAACTTTTTAAAATCAAATGAAGGCCCCTCTCTAGTTGGAGAATTCAATTCCATAAAGAGGCTACCTGATTCAGAAACACTTGAATGGTAGTCTTCAATGATAGGCCAATCACTTTCATCAATGGAGATCCCTTTTCTTGTCTCCTAATCTCCAACAACTCTCCAGGACTTTCTTCCTTCTAACTTTGTTTTTCCTAGCTTTGGAAATAATGTCCTATCAAGATCCCTAGCAAAGAAATATCTTCTTCCTTCCAGCTTTGTAAATATTAGTAACAAATCTCACTTGACAGAGGTTAAGATATTGGTACTCATCAATAAATAGATCAACAGGGAGTCACCACTAAGGATTTCCACCTTAGTTGTGCAAATGCACTAAAAATATGATATGTTAAATGTTTGTCAACAACAAAAACTAGAAATGGAAATGTCTGACCTTCCTTTACCTGGATTTATCAATGAAATCTAGTGCACTAGGTGTAGAAACAGAAAGAATTACACACAACACTTGTAGCTTTAAATACTTCTTACAAGCCTGAACACAAGATGATGTTTGAAAAAATGTACTAGCACTTAGAGCATATAAGAAGTGTTTACCAGGGTATGAATATGAACTGTTACCATTATGTCCCCAGAAACGGTGCCAGAAGCATGTTGACGAGACAAATAGATATGAATCAGAAACAGATCAAAAAATCTATCTCAGCAACTCAAATTAGTTCCCAGCAACGGAAATCAGGTCCCTAGAAACAGCGCCAAAATCATGTTGGTACCCAAATTTAATCTCCTTCAAAGGCTAAGCAACATCACAGATTTGACAGGACACTCAGAGGAAGATAGATGATTATGTATGTCATTTTGTACCCGTGAAGCAGTCTATCTGACTGTTTAGCACTCAGGCTTTAGAAGGAGTGGGTAGCACCTTAAAAGGATGTGATCTTATCCTAACTATTTTAGGTTGTGCCTTTCAACCAAGGTAAGAGAACCTATTTTGTAACCTCTGTTATTGAAGAATGCTAATAAATCCTTCTTTTTTACACAAATTTGGTAGAGAAAACCTTGGGAAAATATGACCAACACACCAAATCTGAATCTCACGAGTTGTCACTTCTAGATTATGGAGATATTTTCAAAACAAGGCAAAGGTTACTCTAAAGGAATTTGGAATCCTGATTGTTTCTACATGTTTTGGTAGTAAAAATTACGCATTTGTATACACACATGAGAAACAAGGGTAGTATAGGTAGGATTGGTTGTTTTTAAATAAATTTTTGGTGGGAGGTGAAGTAGGATAAAGTTGATTATACCAGATCTTTGGAGGGAATTTACAATAATGAGAAACTTCACAACATAAAACTTTAGAACAATTAAGACGTTCCTTCAACCAGAAGGTGTGCTTCAATGGAGGCCCAAATAAGCATGTTTTCACATAATCTTTAAGACTCCAATAAGAAGGCTTGAATTCGAATACTCAATTAAACACTATAGTTTCTGATTAACCACGCCTAAGGTACACCCAAAGACTTACAGGAAATATTTATCAACAAATGATAGTGAATTAATTTTACAAAATTTTATCTCATCCAAGATGAAGGCTCTTCTTGAAATGAAATTGCAAATACCATTGAACTATCACAGGGATGAGATCTTATGTGATTTCACAAAACTTTTAGTATAATATTGCAATAGGAACGAATAGAACTATTTGCATACATTCTGAAACAAAGCAGACATTAATTTCTCATAGTCAACACAGAATAACTCAAATTCGATAAAAATTATCAGTAGGGGAAAGTTTCTAGAATAATCTCAGAGCTTTTCAATGGTTGTACACTCACAACCACCTTGACACAATCAATTTTAACACAAAAGAGATATACATGTTTCTCAGACAGTCCCTCAGAAAGACGGGCTCTATCAAGATTTTCTCTTAGAAAATCAGTTTTGACCTCTAACACTCCAACCTTCCAACCATTTGCACGAAAAATTCATGTAATTTATAACTTTTTACAGAAGATTTTTCCCTCCCAAAAAAATATAAAAATTAAATGCACCAGTGCTTACCATGATCCCGATCGTGATTCCCAGAATCAGATTAGTAAAAAATTGTCTTGTGCTCAGGGGGTAGATCTCTTCAAACATCTCCCACATTCAACTCCTTCTTCTGGTAGATCACTTTTCCCTCTACTCGCCAACCACTTCCACCCTTAATATGTCAAATCTAGTTCTTTGTATGCTCGGGAAGAAAAAATGGAAGATCAGATCAAGCCCAAGGGCCAGATCTCATCTTAATGGTAAAATACGTTCGTGGATTTTCCTCACCAAACCAAGATATCAGGAGGTCTTTCACATGCCTAGGAAAGAAAAATCAGGTCGAATCCAATAGTCAAATTGCATATTTAATGGTGAGAGACATTTACAGACCTTCCTTACCAAACCAGGATACCAGATTAATGGTCCTCTTCATTTTGCGTGCAGCAGACTCCAAGAAATGATAAAAAAAGCATAAGAATACACATCCCCACAAGCTTTGGAGAAAAATGGCAGAAAATCAGATACAGATGCACAGTTTCCATCGATCTTTATATTTTTAATTTTGACCATCCATGTGGGAGATCCAATTTAGAGTGCTCATGCGGGTTCCTCTTTCCTTTTACAACGTTTTGGAAAAATGTAAATTTTAAAAAAAATTATTTACACCTCCACCCTTTAGAAATGATCCTGACACGTGTCCTAAGGTGGCTCCTAAAGGAACTGCTGTTAAATTCTATTATTTCACCTCCTCTTTTGAAAAGGGAAAACTTTCCAAGTTTCCCCTGTAGCTCCGCCCTTCTAATGTTGACTAGAGAAAATTTTGACTTATACTTTGTCACACCCGTAGGCCATATTGATGTTTAAATCCTTTTGATGACAAGAGGAAAAAATCCAAGTTACCTCCGATGGTCCGCTTCCCTGCCTTTTGACTTTTCAAGTGGCCATGCGTCACAATGACACATCTTAAGATGGTTCCCAAAATTTGATACCTTCAATAAGTGTAGGCTCACCACGTGTCTTGGCCCAGATGAATTTGTTTGAAGGCTTAAAGCTCAGCCAAAGGTGCCATGTGTCAGGGTCCGAGGCAATCTCATTTGGCCGTTGAAAAGTCCAAGCAAAGTGCAAAGTGAGCAGAGGCGTCCAAGTGTCCTCCTGACACTTCTTTAAAATAAAATTTAAGGGCCGGTCCTCAAACATGCGTTGTCCCTTCACATGTCCTAGGCCTCTCAAAACCTTTTGAAAAAATACTAAGTATGGGAGGACCCGACGGAAGCCTCCACGTGTCTTCATGGCTTAATTTCAAAATGGTGCATGCATTCACCATGTGTCCCTGTTCTGCTAAACTGTACCAGCTGCATAAATTTTTTTCTAAGTCTGGGTAAAGTAGCATAAATCTCCACATGTTCTCCTGGTGCAACTCCAAGGCCAAACCAAAAATTGAATCTTCAAATGAGTGTCATTATTCCACGTAGACAGGTTTTTTATGTTGAGGTGATTCATTAAATTTTTGAAGTACCTTGTTGAGCTGTGTCTAACTAAAAGAGGCCACATTTCCTGTTGATGCAAGGATGTAAATTTGATAGGGAGAAATGCACGTCAAATTGTAAAATGTAGAAAAATGACCATTTGAGCTCGGAGATGAAATTTTCTCCAAGGATAGAGAATTTAGAAATGTTACAAGGCTCAAATACATTCTTTTGTGATACATCCATTCATTTTTTTTCAAGCATTTAGGGCAAAAACAACAAGGACAAAAAATCTCGACTGTGAAAAATAGAAAGAATGGGACAACCAAGTTTTTACACCCAAATATATACCTTTTCATATGAACAGAGAAACAACGAAATGATTTTGGATTTATACATGATCCTTGGTCTAGGAAAGGATTGATTACAATAACAAAAAGAAGGTCGAGACTTTTCAGGCACAATATAGGAAGATAAAATGTGACAGACAACGTAAATTGATATATTTTTGATGGCAAAATGGGGCGAGACTATTTTGAGCACCAATAGGAGGTTCAATCTCAATACTATAACTCACTACAATTTGTTATTTTTGTGCATATATCATTCAAGAAATCTTGAGAAAACACTTATCAAGCTCGAAAAATATTAAGAGAGTATCATTTCTACATCAGTTATGATTGGAAAAATTCTACATAATATGTGCAAGGGTGTTTCTAGGTGTTTTATGCAAACTTGAATGAGAGGAACATTTTTTTCAATCAATATTACATTTTTTCATAAAACTACACATCATAATTCAAGAATGCAAAGGTTTTTTATTGGTTAAGCAGGATGCACAAAGAAACAGTTGTACAACATATCTAGATTTTTACTGAAGAAGGACATGTGAAAGGAGAGCATGATGGTGGATGAACATCTGTGAAAAGATAACTTGCAAGAGAAGAGTTAAAGTTCAAGGATGATGCTAAATTTGAAGGTGCAAAAATCATTGTTGATTGGTGTGTCAAGCACATGGGTCATGAATCTCAAGAGAGTTCAACAATACGTAAATATTTCTGGTTGATAGAGGAACAACATTTGGAAAGCTTTGAAGATTATATGATAGTTGTCGGATCAAGTGATATGCACACATTTTTTAGTTCAAATGCAAGTTCGTGGACTATTTATGCTAGGTGCATGGAATGTTTTTGTATATCTTGCATTTATTTTGCATGGAATGAATGCGAGTTACAACAATGGGTGAATGAATGGACTTTGAGACCTCTAATTCCATTTGATACATATCAAGTTCCATGAGCATTATAACTTGTAGTGTCTTCAGATCATATGACAATGTCACATGACATTGATAAAGTCTCTGATTTAATGCAACAATATACATATGTATGTCATGTTTTATATTTATAAATTATTGAATGATCAACTCTTAATGTATTTAAAATTTTACTTGATTTTTCCTTTTTTAGGTAGGGCACATTTTTACAGTTATTGCAACAAAATTTAATGAAGAGAGAACAAAACAAAGTAATTCTTATCTTGTTGTGTAGAGGGTAAAAAACATTTCTTCCATGGTCATTAATGGTGAAGGCCTTGAGTGTCCCACTAGGTCAGAGGTAGTCACTGGAACTTGGCTTCAACGATATCCTATCAAAAAAATATTTGGTTGTTTGAAGACTATGAAGTACATCAAAAGATGCTTCACTATTCACATTTTGTTCTTGCATCAAATATTCTATTGATCAAATATCGATATAGTTCCTTAAACAAGAATCTGTGTAAGGTTTGTGAATTAGATTGAGAAACAATTCTTATTACTGTTAAGAGTAGAGTGTATCCTTGTGGTTCATTGGATTGAATTTGAAAAGGTATGTTCTTCATGAATTTAATTTGAATATTTACTTTAATGATTTTTTGAAATTTTGTAGGATTTAAAATTCTATTTAATTGCTTACTAATATGTTTATGTAGGTTAGTGGTGCCAAAAAATATCCCACCTTCCTGCGGTTGGCGTTGTTAGTAGAGAATTTATTATTCTCAAAGCCAAAAGAAGATAAGGGAAATTAGATATTAGAAAGGATAAATACAAATAAATTCTCATTTCACGACCTATATTGTAAAAATATCTTATTAAAATTCTCATTTCACCACCTATATTTTATGAACCACTTATATTATTCACATGGTTTGCAATGGACAACCTTACACTGACTCAAACTGGACTATTCGGTGAATATATAAAAAATAGGACAATGAGAGGATCATATTGATATAGATAAAACCAAGATGGTATTTCATAGAGGGTACCAACACATAGGTGTAGGATCTAACGAAACCTTTCTAGGTGCCACAACGTTCGAGAAATCACCTGGTGAACTTATAAAAAAATTTGGTCTCAAGGATCTTAAGGGACTGCACCCAAAAAAAGTATCCTGGAATCATCAGAAGCATTGGATATCAAAATTATGCCTCCCCTAATGTTAATAAGGACATCCTGATGTGTGTGCATAGTCGGTTTGGTCCCACAAGCTTCTTTTCGCAAAATATAGCATCAGACAGCCTTACATTGACTTAGAATGGACTATTTGGTGATTTTAGAAATAATACGACAATGAGAGGACCAGATTGAGATGGAGAAAAATGAGATGGAATTTTGTATAGGGTATAAACATGGAGTTGTACCATCTGATGGGACATTTATAGGTGTCATGGAGTCTGAGAAATCACCAAGAAAACTTATAGCATTTTTTTCATCTCAGGGATCTTAAGGGACTACTCTCAGACTAAGTAATCCGGAAGCACATGGAGCATTGGATATCAAAATTATGTCTCCCCTACCATTGACCAAGCCATCCTGACATGTGTGCATAGTTGGTTTGGTCCCATGAGTTTTTGTTTGGAAAATATAATGTCCAACAACCTTACATTAACTCAAACTGCACTATTCAGTGCTTTTACAAATAACAGGACAACAAGATAACCAAAATGAGATGGATAAAACCAAGAAGGCATTTTGTAGAGGGTCTCAATGTAGAGTTTTAGGCTTAGAAGATACCTCTCCTAGTGCCATGCAAACCGAGATATCACCCGTTGAAGTTAAAGTCATTTTTGGTCTCGGGGATCTTAAGGGACTATGCCCAGATGAAGTATCTTGAAAGCACCGAGAGCGTTGGATATTAAAACGATGCCTCCCCAATCATTGACCAAGACATCCTGATGTTTGTGAATGTTTTTTTTTATCCCATGAGCTTCCATTTGCAAAATATAGCATCAGGAAGCCTTATAATGACTCCGACTGAACTATACAACGCTTTTGCAAACAATAGGACAACAAAATAATTGAATTAAGATGGAGAAAAACTAAGACAATTTTTTTAGAGGGTCTAAACAAAGAGGTGTAGAATCAAAAGAGAACTGTCCAAGTGCCACAAAGACCGAGATATCACCCGCCGAAGTTATAGTCTTTTTTGGTCTCATGGATCTTAAGAGACTACGTCGAAAAAAAGTAGCCCGGAAGAAACAACATCATATGGAACCTAAAAGAATCCTCCATAAGCATTTAGTTGGCCACATGGACAAGTTATCACACTCAATTTGGTGCCATGACCTTTTGTTTCTAAAATATTGTGCATTGAACAATGTTATACTGACTCAAAGTATAATATTTTTCAGTGTTGTAAATATTAAGACAACGAGAGAACCAAATGGAGATGGAGAAACCTAACATAGGATTTTTTAGAGGGTCCCCATGCAAAGGTGTAGGATCAAACAATACATCTCCAGGTGTCGTGGAGACCAAGAAATCACTCGTCAAATTTATAACCTTTCTTTCTCTCAGGGATCTTAAGGGACTTCAACTGGATGAAGTATCCCGATGGCAACGGGATAGTATGAAACAAAAAATACATCTAATTTAGTGTTTACCTAGCCACCCTGATGTGTTGGTGCAGTTGGTTTGGTGCCATGAGATTTTGTTTGCAAAATATTGTGTTGCGCAGCCTTATACTAACTCAAAGTACATTATTTTGTAATGTTATAAAAAATAGGACAATGAGATAACCAAATAGAGATGAAGAAAACTAATAAACAAGTTTTTATAGGGTCCCCACACCAAGGTGTAGGATCAGATGAGACCTCTCAGGGTGCTACAAAGACTGAGAAATCACCCATCAAAGTTATAACCTTTCTTTCTCTCAAAGGAACTTAAGGGACTACGCCAAGACAAAGTAGCCTCAAGGAAACAACACTATCCAAGACAAAATTGATGCCTCCCCTAGGGTTTTCTTGTCCACCCCAGCATGTTGGTACAATCAGTTTGGGGCCATGGGATTCCATTTACAAAATATTGCATTGGACAACCTTAAACTGACTCAAAGTACAATATATTTCACTATTGCAAAAAATAAGAAAATGAGAAAACCGAATGAAAATGGAGAAATCCAAGACATTAATTTTTAGAGGGTCTCAACATTGAGGTGTTAGGATCAGACAAGACCTCTCTAGGTGCCACGGAGACCAAGATATTACCCATCAAAGTTATAGTATTTTTTGTTCTTAGGGATCTTAAGGGACTACGCCTGGACAACGTAGCCCAGAAGCAATGGAATCTTTTGGAACCTAAAAATATCCTCCACAAGCATTTACCTTGCCACCCCGACATGTTAACGAAGGTGATTTGGTGCCATGGGGTTTCGTTTGTAAAATATTTTGTTGGACATCCTTACACTGACTCAAATTACAATAATTTACACTGCTGTAAATAATAGGACAACGAGAGAACCAAATGGAGATGGAGAAAACTGAGAATTTTTTTTAGAGGGTCCTTATGTTGAGGTATAGGATTAGACGAGACCTCTATAGGTGTCATGGACACCACAAAACCACTCGTCTAAGTTATATCCTTTTTTCTCTCAGGGATCTTAAGGGACTACGCTCGGATGAAGTATCCCGATGGAAATGAGACCATCCGGCACCAAATCGACACATCCTATAGTGTTTACCTAGTCACCCAGATGTTTTGGTGTAGTCACTTCAGTGGAATGAGATTTTGTTTACAAAATGTCACATTAGACAACCTTACACTGACTCAAAATCTAGTATTTTAGTATGGTTGCAAACAATAGGACAACAAGAGAAAAAAATCAAGATGGATTAAACCACGATACAATTTCCTATATGGTCCTAAATCGGGTTGTAGGTTTAGACGAGACCTCTCTAGGTGCCATGATTGCTGAGAAATCACCCATCGAATTTATAGTCTTTTTTCTCTCAAGGATCTTAAGGGACTATGACTAGACAAAGTATCCCAAAAGCACCGAGAGAGTTGGCCTCCTATATGACACCTCCACTAGCATTTACCTTGTCACTCGGAGGACCTTACACTATTTCATAGCTAGTTTAGTTCAAAGAGCTTCCGTTTGCAAAATATTTCATCGGAGGACCTTACACTAACTCAAAGTATAGTATTTGCATTGTTGCAAACAATGGGACATAACCGAATGGAGATGCAAAAAACTGAGCCAGGGTTTTTTAGAGAGTTCTGACATGGAGGTGTAAGATTAGGTGAGACCTCTCCAGGTGCCACAGGGACCGAGATATCACCTGTTAAATTTATATCCCTCAAATTTTTCCTTTCTATCTCCATCACACTCAACTTCATCATTCTTCCTCTACGTCTATGCACACTACTCTCAATATAATTATAAGATATGTCTTTACAACAAAAAATATGGAACACGATTTTTTAACAAAATCAAAAAGGACAATGACCATGCAACATTACCAACAAAGGAGTTATTTCTAGTATTGTGGTTGGATAAGGCTCGACTCTCGAGGATCATATTCATATTCGGTGTATCGATGTTGAAGAGGGTAGCTTCCATGTAAAATTGGTTATTCAATATGACATGGAAGATGAGAAAAGAAAATGAAAGATGGATATTTTAATTTCATGGGTAATTAGTACTAAGAATCAACAAGACTAATATGGCTTTTGACTTCCTATCAACATAATAATTGTACCTTTAAAATTAAAAATTTGGCACTTCTACTTAGTAATAAGAACTCATAACTTCCGTACTACTCAAATAGAACGACATGAAATATTAGTGACCTTCCATTCATTGATAATTCCTACTATGATAAACCCATGGATAATTTCAAAAGTGACTTTACAAAGATAGGGGTAGTCATCAAGCCTAATGAAGGGTGTGATGTGATTTCCAAACAAATTGAAATGCAAACAGATTTAAAGGTCATAACATGAATTTAAAAATATCTATATCATTATAATTGGAAGCCAAGTAATGGTGTCTCCATGTATCCAAGGATCAAGGACTATTGAGGTTTTTTGTAGGATTGGGCATTCAGTAACCATCGAGTGTATGAATAAGAATTTGGTTGCATCTGGAGAAAAATTCTCCAACATTGGAGTAATGTATCTTGGAAAATAAAATTGAACCTCATAAATCCTCTCGAATTAACATTCTAGGTCCTAGTCTAGGTCATGTTCCTAGTCCTATTTCTATTTCTAGTTATGGTTCTTGTCATGGTCATCGAATATGGAAGTTTTAGGAAAGGAATCCACAATTGAAGAATTATTCCGATTTAGATTGTTGGAAATGCTAATGGTAGTGGCTCCCCATTCTTGTGTGATAAGTTTAAAATCTCCCTTGTCTCCTGTGAACTTATTTTTACTTGGATACAATAACAAGGCTAGTTTTAGCAAGGAAATCTGGTTTTCCATGTTCTCCATAATTACCAAATTTGGGGTGAATTGAAATTTTAGACCTTTGAAAGCATGAAGAAAATGGCGAGTTCATTTCAGCAAAACTTTGTTGAAGAAAATTTAAATGACATGAAAATTGAAATTTGGAGGTGGCACATGGTAGACATTGATTGTCTTGCCACCGATTTATTTATTGATCATTGATTGTTATTAGTTGGATTTATTTCACATTATTATGATAAGTACATAGTTGAGATTTCCAAATCACCCACAAGTTTATTCATGAGAATAAAATTATTATTGTGGCATAGTGGAAACTCTTTAAATCCTCCCATAATTACAAATACCTCTCCTACGAAACCTTGTACAAGTGGATATATTCTACACAGTACAGTGGGACAAGGCTAGTTAGTGCTTTAAGAGCAAAAAGTGAAAAGGTGAACTCTAAGGAGTTGTAGAAGGAGTTGGAGTCTAATATTTTGGGAGAACCTTAAGGATGGAAAAATTGAACTAATGAAGATTGTAAGAATTTTTGGGTGTCCTTAGATCCTTCTATCCATGCTTGTTGTAAAAAACATTGTCTTAAGGGGCATAGTTGACAGTTTTGGTAAGATGAATGACAATGGTGTTTGGAGATTTATGAATTAAGTTAGTGATGGTCCTAATGATTTTCTGAGGTGTTTTAATAGGGGATAAGATGAATAAGCATTTATGAATGCAGTAGGTGCATGATAAGATACGATCCAATAAAAATAGACCATGAGCAAAAAAGAAGCAAAGTAAGGTAAATACACATTGATAAATTGAACGAATAATTACTCAAATTAGATAACTCTTTATATACATACATTATATAAATATTGATTTCCAAATTTTCATGTATATTATACGTTGAAAAAGCTAGAATACAACATCAATAAATGATAAAATAATCCATAATGTCTTATATCGTCAAGTGCACATCATATTAGTTTCATACAAAAATAATCTCATAAATGTAACGTCTTATACAAAAATATTGAGTTCCAAATTATATTAACGTGCACAATAAATATAACAATGTATGAATATGTCATATAATATCAAGTGAATTCCATATATGCATACATATAATGTTGAACGTGCATACAATTCTATGCATATAGGCATACAAAAAAATGTCATAATACACACACACACACACACACACACACACACACACACACACACACACACACACACACACACACACACACACACACACATATCCTAATCATCAAAATATATCCCTCTCTTGGCCTTGCTCGAAGAAGGCCCTCCCTTAAACATAGATGGAGATCTGTGATATGACTTCAGATCCTCCAAGTGCTCCATACTATGAGTCTTCTGCTCAAAATTCACATGTATTTGAACCTGTAAATTAAAACAATTTTTTTGTCAAAACTTAATATATAAGTTTTCAACATGTATAAGACCATGCTAATGAATCTATTTACATTTACATGCACTTACTGTAATCTCTTGGTCATGTTCAATTTGCATCTCACGCTCAGATGATTCATTGAGAGCTCCTGGAGAACAAATGGGGGTATCAAAATGATGAGCTCGAGGATTCCATGACCTGAAAGTAAAAATAAAATGGTTTGAACCCTACATACACATAAGATCACAAAATCAAACACCAAAATTAGCCAAAATAGAACTATATTACAATTAGCTTTTTTTCATGCAGATCAAAAAACTTACACCAACTAAGTAAATGTATGTGTAATGACAATATTTTAACTAATTTTATCAATACACAACTATTTGTTTACCGTGTCACACCTGCAAATCATATGAATAGGGTTGTTACCTGTCATAGGTAACTCCTGCGTATACAAAATGAAGGATATTATTAAGAGAATTTATTAATGCTACAATGAAGGACATTATTTTAAACATAATTTAACTTAATATGAATTATTGTATGAGCTATTTAATGAAAATACATGTATTTTTAATACCTCAGTGAGTTATTGCGCAGATGAAATCACAACGGAAACACCTTTCTCTACTCCCTGCAGAGAAGGTGGTGTGTCTAGTGAGGTCATCAACTTTATCAAACATGTATCGCGTCAAGTTATTTGAACATATATAATATATATACAAAAAAAATACATATATATATATATATAGACATATATTTGAGTTCAAAAGTTGAGTCTAGGTTCATACGTGAACATTTTTACAAAATTAACATTCAAAATTACCTCTATGCATGTATGCATAGGCATGGTGCTAGCATCATTTTGTCGGGATGATGAAGTCATTCCCACGTGTTGTAATATCAATGCGTATAGATCTACAAATATAATTATTTAAAAAAATATAACATGTATAAGTAAATCAAGTACTCATATATTTTTGTAACATACATAATAAAAAATAAAAAATACCTACAAAGGTATCTCAGATGGCTAGAATCCAAATGTATCACTCAAATAGGTGTCTGACATAGCAACATTATCATGTGTACCACTAGTAAAAACTCCAGCAGCACCAGAATGCATGAAAGGATCATCCTCCTCGGGGCCTAAGAATATGCTACCACATGATGAGCAAAGATTTTTCCGCATGCTAGTACTTCCTAAGAGAATAATCTGTGTACCTCCATGAACATATGGATCAGAAATGTATCTTGTATGTCAAACAATGGTATTAGATAGCCCCTGAAGCACGTGGAGTGTATCAATCTCTATTGTCTCCTTTACTGTTGGAGGGACAGTCACAAGGTGAGGGGGATTTTGTGTGGGGACTCTTCCCTAATCATTAGGTGCACATTGTGCACCTGGTTGATCATGTGTGGATCCTTTTCCTCAGCCTTGGAAATCTCAAAAATCAAAATAGTTCAGGATCTTGTTTCAAGGATAATATCACAATAGAGTTTCCTCAAATAGTATAGTTGAACCTCATTTTTATTGCAAGGAGTAAAAACAAATATTGTCTACCATCAGTCCCAAAAATTATTTTTAATTAAATTACTATTACACAAGTGGATTGGAAACAATTTGCATGACAAGAAAACAAGAAAATTGGTTTTGGGGTTCACGAATAAGGCACATATGAGGTCTTTTGTAATTTATATTTTATTTACATCCGCATATGAATTTGTTTTTGCATAATACTTCCTAAAATGCTCTCTATAAGTTATCAAATGATCAATTTGACACATTTCCACATTAAATGGAGCCACTAATACCTCCATTGTGTTTGTAAGAGAGACAAAATTGGGGTTTGTAGAATGGGAATCCCTCTTTTTTTATTAATTCCTCAATTTCAATCTTGTTTTCCACTATATGGGATACTAAATCCTCTTGAATTCCCAGGGGATGGTCAAAAATCGTACGAGGGCTAGGAGGGACCACAGGAATTGCATGGTTTGGTTTTGGTTGAGGTGGAACTGTAAAAAATAAAAATAAATGTATTTAATTCAAATTCTACTATATAATTACCAAATCTCAATGTAATTTAGATAAAATAATTTTTCCTACTTCTATGTGGCGCCATTGCATATTCTGATTTTCGTGGTGATTCTCAGACGATCATGGGATCTAGATGCAGCTAAATATAAAACGTGAGTGTAGGGTTTTTCTTTCAAACTCATGTTTGAGGGAAAATAAAATGAATAGGGCTCGAGCCCTTTTTTGTTTATATTTTAGCATAACACGTACGCGTTATACGTTTGTGAATTATCGAACCAAAGAAAATATAACACAATCGTGTTTTTCTCATTTTCACTTTCTTGTTCACTTTTTGGTCCCCCAAATTGGTGCACTTACCCATAACAAGTACAATTAAACATTCAAATATTTATTAGTTGTACAATATAATGAAGTAGTTATTAATTTTGACCTCTTACATGTCGAGTTTGGAAATATACATTTATTTCTCATTCTTGTACCACTGTCCCAAAATAACATTGTTTGCATACTTCACTAACTATTGATGTCATGATTAACGCTATTGTATTTATCATTTAATAAATCATATTAAATGATATCCTAAGTACAATTAAATAATCAAGTTCAATTTATTCCACAATATTTTTTAAGTACAACAAGTGAATATCAACATACGTCATTATTTCATCTCATAAGAATAATAAGGTATACCATAAACTCATTTTTGATAATTTCATGTTTAGAAAGTACGAAATATATTTTTGGAATGATATAATTGGCCAACAATAGTTTACAACATCGTGAATTAAATTTTCTCTCAATAAGGATTACAAGATCCAAATTAATATATACATTAAATTAACGTTTACAAATTAGGTAATCAATATATAACATATCGAGCATGCATGAAAAATCCAACTATTTCCTCATAATACTTAATCCGTCCTAGGATCTGAAAGATAAAAATGATAATTTACATTTTTAGTTTTACAAACTAACATGGATATACATCTCTTTTCCTAGATGTGTAATTACAAAGTAATTGAAAATAAAATGATTTATTTAATGTCATCAAACAAGTATTATTTTATACAAGTCAACAAATCTCAATCATAAAAGTATAAAGCACCAGAAAAATTCCTTTATACCAAGCACCAATGCATGATAGTTTTTTTAGTTAACTCATTCAACTTCTGAAACTTTATAAAAAAAATTGTCTCGTAAACCAATCATTTTCCTTAAAAAAACTATGCTAATGTAATCAAGCAGGATGGTTTATCCACATACATAGGTAATAAATAATATTATTCAATATGAAATGATAAGTACACTTCATACAACTTTCATTTTACATATTCCATTAATAATCCAAAAGTTTTTATCACAAAACATGTAACAGTTCAAGAGAGTGTCCTTAGTTCCAAACTAAATTTAATCTTTTAAACAGTCTTCTAGCCATGTTTCCTAATTCCTTGTCATGGTTTAAATAGAGCTCCCATTTATAATAGAAACACTTTTCAATGATTGAGAACAAAATTTGAAATCAATACAAGATGTCATAGACATACTCTTACACAAATCAAATTATTAAAACTAGATTGAATATAACATCCACAAACAACCAACCTTTTTAACATATCATCAAGTAAAGGTAATTGAAACCAAATAGTCCAAGTACAACATTAACAGTTGTATAAAATTACAACAATCACCTTCTTAGTGACTGAGTTCGAATTGAACTCTTCTCAGTATTAAAATACACTGACTCAAAGTCACATGTCAACACAAAACCAACACATTCATCCCTACCATTAAACATGGTTGTGTTTCAACACAACCTCTTGTCATAAGTTACTGGGTTCTTATTGAACCCAACTATTTATTCAACACAAAGATTCTCGAGTCATCATTACTCTCTCATTATCCCTCATTAAAAATTAAAGATCTAGAATACAACAACTATTGGTACCCAATATACCCATATGGGTTTGGTCTAAAAGGATGCATTGAAAATCCAAATAACCATCCAATAAAAAATCTTGAAATAATGGAGACACCTAAAGGTAATAGGGTTGAGTGGTCCCAAAACCGGACTCGTGAACTTAACAACTCATCCAAAATATAGTCATTCATTTCCACCATTTTCATGCTAGCTCGATCTTATTAAGACCTGTAAAATAAAAAAACAAGAACCTACAAGTAAATAATACCCAACAATAACAAGGTTCAAAATAATATTTAATCACTTTTAAGAGGTATGTAAATGGGTATCGATAAATAATTTTCACGAGTTATCAGACATAATAACGATTCATAGTTAAGAAGGAGGGTTAAGATCTTACAAAATTAATCACTACCTAGAAGCAACCTTTTCACCCCATCATAAAATGAACCTAGCTTAATAAAATAACTAGTTTTATCAAGAAGCTCGGCACGCAAGATTCCACAAATAAACATTATACAACCATATATATATTTTATCATTTCATTATGAAATAAAAAAGACAGAGTGAGGTATTTCCATGTCTATAAAACTCTGAAAAAATTCATCAAACTCAAAGCTCGATTCCTCCAAATATTCCTTCAAAAAAACCCAATAGTGTAACACAGAAGCAAGTATGAAAATTAACAAATCCCAAGAAAAATTGTGCCTATAACTTGATGAGTCCACCATTGTTACTTCCCAAAAATAGCTCAAAAAACTAGCAGAGTAAAATTTCATGCAACATCTTGAGAGGGAGAGGAAAGAGTTCGTCATTTCATGCAAATGAATGAAAATAGAAAACTAATTTTTACATATTATCTTATGGAGTAAGTTTCTCCCATTCCCTGAGATCTGTGGTAATGCATTTAATATGTTTGTAGGTGCCACATAGTGGCCTTTCCTATCTACCTCCACTGCCAACTTCTAGTTTCCCTCTAATGTCAACTTGATATATACGAGCAGTCAAAGAATTTAATGAAAAAAATAAATTTGCATGGGTTGAGATTCAACTAGATCAATATTAAACAATAAATATCAATAAGCATTCAGCTATAGTCAAATTGGTATTATATATCAATCAAGAAAAGCTTTAATATAAGGTAAATGGTTTCATTCAAATAAATCGAACAATTGCATAATACCATTCCACATACCTTATGATCCAAATTCATGAATATGGTCTAAGACCATTGTTATTTTAATTAAACTATCCACAATTACCACTAACCAATCATACTTATGACTTCTCAACAAAGGGTGTTTTGACAAACCATTATAAAAAAAAAATGCCTCTGAGTCGAAGCATTATCTAAATAGATTATTTTTTACCATTTGAGTATCGGTCGGTTCAAGGTAATTAACCATCTTATCAAGTTAAATATGAATAAATGAAAATCATAATAAACACTTTACGATCATGAAATAAAGAAGTTTGATAAGTAATCTTCATCAATAAACTATTATAACACTTAATAATAATTAAGATACTTATACATGTACCTTATCGAAACCAACACTTTTACATGTCCCGATTGAAGGTACTTCCATGTTGTTCGATCAATGATCATTAGTATCAAAATATTTAGCACATTTAATAATCATAATTATTTCCAAATTATGAAATATTATATTGAAACCATGAATACTTTTAATTGTACTTTGAAATTTATTGCTTCCAACAAGAAAAGTAAGTCGCAATATAAATAACATGTAAAGCAACAACAAATCATCCAAGATGGAAACATCAAACTCAGCAAGGTAATGAAACTCAGTCAAAAAACAAAAAAAATGGTATTAAGATGAGGTTTCTCACAAGTTCTTGGTAGTAAGCAACGTTATACAGTTATCTTCATGACTACTCATAATCATGTTTATCCTTTTCAGGGTAAACATGTGTATGCCTAGTTGTGGTACTATTCGGGTAATGCGTATTACACTAAAACCTTTGTGGTTCACTTTACGCTACTGATCCTATCTTGAAAAAATCATGCAATGAAAATGTGCGATGTGACACCCTAACCCTTTTCTATCTTACTCGTTTATTTTGGGTCTCTTTTATCTTTGGGCATCTTATTTTCTTATGGGTCATCCTTCTAGTTTTCAGTTACAAAATTCAACCAACACAATCATATAAATAGAAAGCTATGTGACAAACATAAAGGACCAAGCTCTAAGAATCTATTATCATCACCTAAGGTTGTATCCAAAGGAATATTAAAGCATCAAAGGCATCCATCTAACATCCATTCAAGGGATAAGGGGCTGCATTTTCTACACACACTTTATAGGAAGGGTAAGTTCATTTTTCCATCCGTACATCTAGCTATCACCCGCTATTTAGTGCACTTTCACAAGGAGTTCCTAGGGAACAATTATTTCACACACTCAAAATAACTACATGGTTTCTGAGATGTAGTGCAATGCTTAGTCATAATTTTAATCTGTTGGGTGACATTCGTGGTGAGTCTGACTCCCCGTATTGATTTTTTTATTTTTGGTATTTTATGTAGTTTTATGTCTTTTGCAGTTCAATATTTCTTTGCAGGTCACATGTGACTTCTATGATCAAGGTGCAACATAAAGGTGACTAAAAGTGACTATTAATGACACTTGTGTGACACCAGAAAAATCAGGTTCTGACCACTTTCACATTCACAGTCACCTAGTAAAAGAATTTGGTTCCAAAGAACCCCTGACCCAATATAGGAACCCTAGTCAAGGCTCATCCGATAGCTCTAGAACATACAGTTCACATTTGTGACAATCTTCCTTCCTGTTCATCATTTTTCTAATCAAGATTAGTTCTAGGAAAAGTCTTAAATCAGCTAAGTCCTTTACTATTGCTCTATTTCAATTAGGGTTTCATATTTATTAGTTTATATTGCTTGGGTCAAATTTATACTTTAGCATTTATTTATCCTACATGACTCTATAATTTAAGGTTTAGCATATTTCTATTTTTGTTAAATCATTTGGCAGATGATAAAATCAGTCCGCAGTTGCATATTGCAAAGATTCTACAAATAGACAAACTGCTACATTCTCATAGCTAATTCCTATCACTCCACAAGAAGAAATGAAAGATGTTATCTAGTCATCTAGTTGTTGTTTCTTGTCACCTTAGAGCATGGTAAATTTATTTTGTGACCCTGTATGAAAATAATGTAAAGGCATGTTGAGAGATAATGGACCTATGTTTCCCCTAGGGAAAATATTTTTGTTGAGCCATTGGTGGTTCCTCTTCTTCTACTTATCATTCTTCTTTGATTCTTTCAAAAAATTATTTAGTATCTTCATCTTGTGGAGGGATTTACTTTAATGATTCACCTATAACTCTGTCAACAAAGTACTCAATAGAAAAAGTAGGATTAAATTATGGGAAGTATCGTTGACCTGTTCTCCATGTAATTTGATTGATAGGACTTTTGAAATCAACTTGCAATTTTTATTCAAAAATAGGATCGGTCACAACACTATCCTGAAGATCATGTATACCATCTCTTTTCCATCTTGAATGCGTGAATCAAAAAATATATTCTAGACTCTCCTCTTTTGATTTTTAGCTTATCTTGCTCTTTCCAAAGCTTATGCACGTTCTTCTTTCGAATTTAGAACTCTTGTAGTTTTGTGGTAATGGAAGAAATTTACTCTATTATGCCAAATGTCCTCCCTCAAATCCAATGCAATATCTTCTTGAGTATGGAAGATAAGTTCAGGTCTTAGGACTATGGGATGACTAGGAATATCCATGAAGGGAAAAAGGTTGACCATACATGAGGACTCTTATGGTTTCTCAAAAAAAAATAAAAAATATTTTCAATCTATTTGCATTTTACAGATTTTGTGGGTTTGATGCGGTGCAGAGACAAAAAATTATGCCTCATGGGTAAGTGCACAAATTTGGGGAGCCAAAAAGTGGACAAGAATCTAGAAAAAAGCAAAATGTGTATGCGTTCTATTATAACACGATCTCATTTTCAATTTTCAGGTTTGGGATTTACCAAAGCATAATGCATATGCGTTATGCCTACTATAAACAAAAAAATGAGGCCCGAGCCTCTATCATTTTATCTCCCTCAAATGCGAGTTTCAAAGCTTAACCATGCCCTCACATTTTTTCATTCAGATGGATCTCAAGCTCAAAGGATCGCTTCTGGATCACCGGGAAGATCTGAATTGACGATGGCACCATGGAGAAGAGATAAGCACAATTATTTTATAAAAATTACATTGAAATATGATAATTATAGATTAAAATTTGAATCGAATACATATTTTTTATTATTACAGTTAGAGGTTGAGGGAATCTACCACAACCAAACCCTATTATTCCTGTCATCCCTCCCGACACTCCCACAATTCCTCAACATTCCCTAGGTAGTCAAGAAGATTTAGCAACCCACATAGTTGAAAACAAAATTGAAATTAAGGATTTAATCAAAATAATGAGGGATTCACAATCTACAAACCCCCACCGCACCTCTCTTGTAAACACATTGGAGGCATTACTTGTTCAAATTGACGTGGAAACGGGGAAAAATGATCGTTGGAAAACATACAAAGAGGGTTGTAGGGTTTATTATTCCAACAAATTGTCATATGTGGATCTAAAGAAAAAATAAATATCAAAAGACCTCATATGCACCATATTCACGGACCCCCACACTAATTTTCTTGTTCTGTTGTCATGTAAATGGTTTCCTATCCATTGGTGCAATAATAATTTGATTAAAAATAATTATTGGGACCGATGGTGGATGGTGTTTGATTTTCCACATTGTAATAACAACGAGGTGCCACTATACTTTCTGAGGAAACTCTATTGCGAGTTTATCCTCAACTAGATCCCAAATTATTTTGATTTCTAAGATTTCCAGCGACGAGGAAAAGGACTTGCACAGGATCGACTAGGTGCACAATGTGCACCTATTTAGCAGGGTAGATTCCTCATGTAGAAGCCCCCTCACCATGATATTTTCCCTCAAGAAGTGAAGGAGACGGTAGAGATTGATACACTCCACTTGCTTCAGGGGCTATACGTGACCCTTGTTTGACATACGAGAGAGATTTCTGAGAAAGATGCTCGCAGAGGTACACAAATTATTCCCTCAAGGAGTACTAGCATGAGGCCACATATTTTCTCGTCATGTGGTAGCATATTTTTGGGGCCCGAGGAGGACAAAACTTTCATGCGTACTGATTTTGGTAGACTTGGTGCTAGGGGTGAACAAGATAATGTCACTGTGTCAGATGTCCTTTTGAGTGAGACATTTGGATTACATTCATCGGCATCACCTTCACAGGTAAATTTTTTATGTTTTGTTATGTGTGTTACAAAAATTTTGAAGTACTTGATTTACTTATATATGTTAAATTTTTGAAATAATTGTATTTGTACATGTATATGCATTAATATTACAACGTGCGGGAGGTGCATCTTCATCCCGACCACAGGCGGCGAGCACCATGCATACACATACATTCACAGTGGTAATTTAGAATGTTAATTATGTAAAATTTTCACTTACATGTGTGTGTGTGTGTGTGTGTGTGTGTGTGTGTGTGTGTGTGTGTGTGTGTGTGTGTGTGTGTGTGTGTGTGTGTGTGTGTGTGTGTGTGTGTGTGTGTGTGTGTGTGTATTAGTTTTGAAGTCAAATATATGTATGTTATTGCATTTCCATCTAACTCACATGATATACATGTTTGATAAAGATGTTGACTTCACTAGACACCCCACCATCTCTGTGACAAGAAGATAAAGGTGTTTCCGTTGCGATTTCATCTACGCAGCAACTCACTGAGGTATTCAAATAACACGTAAATTTTGTTAAATTTCTCGTGTAATTCATATTGTGTTAAATTACATGCTAGGAATGTCTTTCATTGTAGAATTATTAAATTATGTTAATAATGTCCTTCATTTTGTATATGCAAGAGTTACCTGCGACATGTAACATCCCTGTTCATTTGATTTAGAGGCATGACGGGGTAAAAAGAATAGTTTTATATTGATAAAATTAGCTAAAATATTGTCATTATGTACTTAGTTCCATTTTCGCTAATTCTGATGTTAGATTTTATGATCTTATGTGTATATAGGGAAATTCAACCCCCTCCATTTTGACTTCGAGGGCCCAAACTCCTCCATCTTGTCGTCTTCGTACCCCCGTTCGTACTGTAGGATCTCTCAATGACTCATCTGAGCGTGAGATGCAAATTCGGCATGATCGACAACTTGTGGTAAGTCTATGTATTTATGTAAATAATTTCATTCTAGCATGGTCTTAAATACATGTTGAAAACATATATAAATTAAGTTTTGACAAAAAAACATTGTTTGCATTTACAGGCTCATCTACATACGAGTATTCAGTAGAAGAGGACTCAAAGCATGGGCTCGGCCGATCCAAAGTCATCTCATGGATCTCCATCTTTGTCTAAAGGAGGGCCTTCTTCGAGCAAGGCCAAAAGAGGGATAAATTTTGATGAGTAGGAAATATATGTCTTATATGACATTATATGTACGCCTATATGGAATTTGAACTTGATGGTATATGACCTATTTGGGCATATTTGTATTTATTATGCACATTAAAATACTATTTGGAACTTGATAATTTTGTATGAGACCTTACATTTCTAAGATTATTTTCACACGAAATTAATATGATGTGCACTTGACAATATTTAAGACATTATAGATTATTGTTTCATTTATTGGTGATGTACATGTACTAGAATTTTCAATGTATAATATGCATCAAAATTTGGAAATCAATATTTATATAATATATGTATATAAAGAGTTACCTAATCTGAGTAATTATTCATTCAATTTATCAATATGTATATGTGTATTTACCTTACTTGTGCTTCTTCTTTCTCATGGTCTCTTTGTACTGATTCCTATCTTATCATGCATTTACTACATTATTCTATCCTTCATGGTATTCTCCTCTGTTAAAACACCCAAGATTGATCACAATTTTATGCCTTTCATCTGTTGATATTTTGAGAATTTCTCTCCATATACATAACTCCAATGCTTGAGAATGTCTCCAGATGCAATGACATTGTGATTTAGACACTAAATGATTCTTGATTTTCTAATCATGTCCAATTTTTTTATTATCTTTAAATATGTAGGCATTTCAAATTATTTGAAAATCACATCACACCCTTCACTAGGCTTGATGACTACCCCTATCCTTTTTAAGGCACTTTTGAAAGCTTACATGGGTTTATCATAGCATAAATTATCAATGAATGGAAGGCCACTAAGCCATAGGCCAGCTGAATCCCATCAAGAACTAAACAAGAAAGATTTACTAGGCGATTGATAACTCCCATGTGTTCTTAGACATACCCCTATCAAATTCATTCTTAAGTCAATCTAGTCATTCAGGGCTCTTAAGGGACTACGCCTGGACAAGGTAGCTCAAAAGCACAGGGAGTATAAGGAACAAAAACAAATCCTCCACTAGCATCCTAGTCTTGGATCTGACAAGACGTCTCTATGCGCCACGGAGTCTGAGAAATCACCCGTCGAAGATATGGCGTGTTTGGGCCTCAAGGCTCTTAAGGGAGTACTCCCAGATGAGGTAGCCTGAAATCTGAGGGGGTGTAGGGAACCAAAATGAATCCTCCACTAACATTCACCAGGCCACCCCGACATGTTGGCATATTTGGTTCAGTCCCACGACCTTCTGTTTGTAAACTACAGCGTTTGGCAGCCCTATACTGATGTGGAATGCACTATTTCGTGGGTTGCAAACAATATCACAATGAGAGAAATGAATAGAGATGGATAAAATTTTGATAGGATTTTGTATAGGGCCCTAACTTGGAGATCTCAGATTTGACAAGATGTCTCTAGGTGCCATGGAGTCTGAGAAATCACCCGTTGAAGATATGGCATGTTTGGGCCTCATGGCTCTTAAGCAACTATGCCAAGACGAGGTAGCCCGAAAGCATGGGGAGTGTAGGGAACCAAATGAAGCATCCACTAGAAATCACCAAGCCTCCCCGATGTTTTGGTGTAGTTGGTTTGGTCCCACGAGCTTCCGTTTGCAAACTACAATGTCTGACAGCCCTACACAAACTCAGACTGCACTATTTCGTGCATTTGCAAACAATAGCACATCGAGAGAACCGAATGGAGATGGATAAAAGCATGATAGGATTTCATAGAGGGCCCCAACACAGAGGTCTCAGATCTAAAGAGACATCTCTAGGTGCCACGAAGTCCGATAAATCACCCATCGAAGATATGACATGTTTCGACCTTAGGGATCTTAAGGGACTATGCCCGGACGAGGTAGCCCGAAAGCACGGGGGGCATAGGGAACCAAAATGAATCCTCCAATAGCGTTCACCAGGTCACCCCAACATTCTTACATAGTTGGTTTGGTCCCACGAGCTTTCATTTGCAAACTACAACATCTGGTAGCCCTACACTGACTCAAACTACACTATTTTGTGCTTTTGCAAACAATAGGATAGCTAGAGAACTAGATGAAGATCGATAAAACCATAATAGGATTTTGTAGAGGGCCCTGAAGTGGAGGTCTTAGATCTAATGATACATCTGTAGGTGCCATGGAGTCTGAGAAATCACCTGTGAAAGATATGGAGTGTTTTGGCCTCAGGGCTCTTAAGCGACTACGCCCGGACGAGGTAGCCTGAAAGCATGGGGAGCATAGGGACCAAAAATTAAGCCTTCACTAGTATTCACCAGGCCTCCCTAATGTGTTGGCATAGTTGGTTCAGTCCCATGAGTTTTTTTTTTGCAAAATAAAACATCTGATAGCCCTATACTGACGTGGAATGCACTATTTCGCGTGTTTGCAAACAATAGCATAGCGAGAGAACATGATGGAGATGGATAAAACTGTGATAGTATTTTGTAGAGGGCCCCGACATGGAGGTCTTAGATCTTACGAGACATATCTAGGTGCCACTGAGTCTGATAAATCACCCGACTAAGATATGGCATGTTTGGACCTCAGGGCTCTTAAGCGACTACGCCTGGACGAGGTAGCCCGAAAGCACGGGGGGCGTAGGGAACCAAAAAGAAGCCCCCACTAGCATTCACTAGGACACCCCAACATTTAGGCACATTTGGTTCGGTCCCACGAGATTTCATTTGTAAACTACAACATCTGGAATCCCTACACTGATGTGGAATGCACTATTTCGCGTGTTTGCAAACAATAGCACAATGAGAGAACCGAATGGAGATGGATAAAACCATGACATAATTTCGTAGAGGGCCTCAATGTTGTTTTCTTGGATCTGATGAGACATCTCTAGGTGTGATGGAGTCTGAGAAATCACCCATCGAAGATTTGGCGTGTTTGGGCCTCAGGGGTCTTAAGCGATTATGCCCAAACGAGGTATCCCGAAATCACGGGGAGCATAGGGAACCAAAATGAAGCCTCCACTAGCATTTACCTCACGACCTTGATGTGTTGGCATAGTTGGTTTGGACCCACAAGTTCACGTTTGCAAACTACAACATCTAGTAGCCCTACACTGACTCAGACTGCACTATTTCTCATGTTTGCAAAGAATATGACAGTGAGAGAACCGCATGGAGATGGATAAAACCGCAATAGGATTTTGTAGAGGGCCTCGACATGGAGGTCTTGAATTTGATGAGATGTCTCTAGGTGCCTCTAAATGAGGAAAGTAACCTTGTAAATGAATCTTCACCTCTAAGAACACCTCCATGTCAGTGTAGGGCTGCTAGAGGCTGTAGTTTACAAACAAAAGCTCGTGGGACCAAACCAACTATGCCAACACATTGGGGTGGCTAGGTGAATGCTAGTGGAGGCTTCGTTTTCATTTCGGTTCCCTACACCCCCGTGCTTTCGGGCTACCTCATCCGGGCGTAGTCACTTAAGATCCCTGAGGCCCAAACATGCCATATCTTCGACGGGTGATTTCTCAAACTCTGTGGCACCTAGAGACATATCATAAAATTCAAGAGCTCCATGTTGGTGCCCTCTTCAAAATCCTATCACAGTTTTATCCATCTCCATCTAATTCTCTCAATGTTCTATTGTTTGCAAACGTGCGAAATAGTGCTTTCACGTCAGTGTAGGGCTATCATACGCTATAGTTTCTAAAGGGAAGCTCACGGGACTGAACCAAATACGCTAGTGGAGGCTTCGTTTTGGTTCCATACGCTCCTCGTGCTTTCAGGCTAACTCGTCTGGGTGTAGTCGCTTAAGAGCCCTGAGGCCCAAACACGCCATATCTTTGATGGGTGACTTCTCAGATGCCATGGCACCTAGAGACGTCTCGTCAGATCTGAGACCTCCATGTCGGGACCCTCTACAAAATCCTATCGCGGTTTTATCCATCTCCATCCGGTTCTCTCGTTGTATTATTGTTTGCAAACGTGCAAAATAGTGCAGTTTGAGTAAGTGTAGGGTTGCCAGAGGCTATAGTTTACAAACGAAATCTCATGGGACCAAACCAGCTACGCCATCACATCAGGGTGTCCTGGTAAATGCTATTGGTGGCTTCCTTTTTTTCCCTATGGCCCCTGTGCTTTCTGGTTACCTTGTCCAGGGGTAATCCCTTAAGAGCCCTAAGGCCCAAACACGCCAAATCTTCGACGGGTGATTTCTCAAACTTTGTGGCACCTAGAGATGTCTAGTCAAATTTGAGACCTCCATGTTAGGTCCCTCTATAAAATCCTATCACGGTTTTATCCATTCCCATCTGGCTCTCTTGCTATGATATTGTTTGCAAACACGTGAAATAGTGCTTTGCACATCAGTGTAGGGCTGCCAGACGTTGTAGTTTACAAACGGAAGCTCATGGGACCGAACCAACTATGCCAAAACGTCAGGGTGGTCTGGTGAATGCTAGTGGAGGATTTTTTTTGGTTCCCTATGCCCCCCGTGCTTTCAGGCTACCTTGTCCGGGTGTAGTAACTTAAGAGCCTTGAGGCCCAAACATGTCATATCTTCGACAGGTGATTTCTCGTACTTCGTGGCACCTAGAGATGTCTCGTTAGATCTGAGACCTCCATGTTTGGGCCCTCTACTAAATCATATCACAATTTTATCCATATCCATTTGGTTCTCTCATTGTTCTATTGTTTACAAAAGAGCGAAATAGTGTAGTCTGAGTCACTGTAGGACTGTGAGAGGCTATAGTTTGCAAACGGAAGCCCATGGAACCGAACCAACTATGCTAAGACATTGAAGTTTCCTGGTGAATGCTAGTGGAGGATTATTTTTTGGTTCCCTACACCCCTCGTGCTTTCAGGATACCTCATTCGGGCGTAGTCCCTTAAGAGCCATGAGGCCCAAACACACCATATCTTCAGCAGGTGATTTCTTAGACTCCATGACACCTAGAAACATATTTTTAGATTTGAGACCTCCAAATTTGGGCCCTCTATAAAATCCTCTCGCAGTTTTCTCCATCTCCATCCGGTTCTCTCATTGTGCTATTGTTTGCAAACGCCCGAAATAGTGCAGTCTGTGTTAGTCTAGGGCTTCTAGACGGTGTAGTTTGCAAACAGAAGCTCATGGGACAAAAAAACCTATGCCAACACATCGGGGAGGCGTAGTGAATGCTAGTGGAGTCTTATTTTTTGTTTCCTACGCTCCCTGTGTTTTCGAGCTATGTCATCCGAGCGTAGTCGCTTAAGAGCACTGAGGCCCAAACATGCCATATCTTTGATGAGTTATTTCTCAGACTCCGTGGCACCTAGAGACATCTTATCAGATCTGAGACCTCCATGTTGGGGCCCTCTATGAAATCCTATCATAATTTTATCCATCTCCATCTGGTTCTCTCGTTTTCCTATTGTTTGCAAACGTGTGAAATAGTGAAGTCTGAGTCAGTGTAGGGCTACCAGAGGCTGTAGTTTGCAAACGGAAGCTCGTGGGAACAAAAAAATACACCAACATGTCAGAGTGGCCTGTTGAATGCTATTGGAGGTTTTTTATTGGTTCCCTACACCCCCATGCTTTCGGGCTACCTCGTCTGGGTATAGTCCCTTAAGAGCCCGAAGGCCAAAACATGCCAAATCTTCGACGAGTGATTTCTCGGACTCTGTGGCACCTAGAGACATATTTTCAGATCTAAGACCTCCATGTTAAGGCCCTCTATGAAATAATATCATGGTTTTATCCATCTCCATCCGGTTCTCTCGTTGTACTATTGTTTGTAAATGCGCGAAATAGTGCATTCCACATTAGTGTAGGTTTGTCAGACGCTGTAGTTTGCAAACGGAAGCTCGTGGGACCGAACCAACTACGCAAACATGTATGGGTGGCCTGGTGAATGCTAATGGAGGATTATTTTTGGTTCCCTACACCCCCCGTGCTTTTGGGCTATCTCGTCCGGGCGTAGTCCCTTAAGAGCTTTGAGGCCCAAACACGCCATATCTTCGACAAGTGATTTCTCGGACTCCATGGCACCTAGATATGTCTCGTCAGATCCAAGACCTCCATGTCAGGACCCTCTATGAAATCCTCTCACAGTTTTATCCATCTCCATCTATTTCTCTCGATTTCCTATTGTTTGAAAACGTGTGAAATATTGCAGTCTAAGTCAGTGTAGGGTTGCCAGAGGTTGTAGTTTGCAAACGGAAGCTCGTGGGACCAAACCAACTACGTCAAAACGTCGGGGAGCCCTAGTGAATGCTAGTGGAGGCTTCATTTTGGTTCCCCATGCCCCTCATGCAACCGCGTCCGGGCGTAGTACCTTAAGAGCCCTGAGGCCGAAACATGCCATATCTTCGATGGGTGATTTCTCAAAATCCATGGCACCTAGATACATCTCGTCAGATCCGAGACCCCTACATTGGGTCCCTCTAAAAAATTATCTCACGTTTTTCTCCATCTCCATCTGGTTATCTCGTTGTCCTATTGTTTGTAAATGCGTAAAATAGTGTTGTCTGAGTCAGTGTAGGGTTGCCAGACGTTGTAGTTTACAAACGGAAGCTCGTGAGACTGAACCAACTACACCAAAATGTCGAAATGTCCTGTGAACGCTATTGGAAGATTTTTTTTGGTTCCCTATGCCCCCCGTTCTTTCGGGCTACCTCGTCCAGTCGTAGTCGTTTAAGATCCCTGAGGCCCAAACACGCCCTATCTTTGACGGGTGATTTCTTAGACTCCGTGGCACCTAGAGACGTCTCGTTAGATCCGAGACCTCCACTTTGGGTCCCTATATGAAATCCTATTTTATTTTTATCCATATCCATCTAGTTCTCTCGATGTGTTATTGTTTGCAAACATAAAAAATAGTGAAGTCTGAGTCAGTATAGGGCTGTCAGACGCTGTAGTTTGCAAAGAGAAGATCATGAGACAAAAATAACTATGCAAACACGTCGGGGTGGCTAGGTGAACACTAGTGGAGGATTATTTTTGGTTCCCTATGCTCCTCGTGATTTCAGGACACCTCATCCGAGCATAGTTGCTTAAGTGCCTTGAGGCCCAAACACGTTATATCTTCAACGGGTGATTTATCGGACTCCGTGGCACCTAGAGATGTCTCGTCAGATCTGATACTTCCATGTTGAGGACCTATACAAAATAATATCACGATTTCATCCATCTCCATCCAGTTCTCTCACTATGTTATTGTTTGTAAATGCTTGAAATAGTGTAGTCCACGCCAGTGTAGGGCTTCCAGAGGCTGTAGTTTGCAAATATAAGCTCGTGGGACCGAGCCAACTACGCCAACATGTCAGGGTGGCCTGGAGAATGTTAGTGGAGGCTTATTTTTGGTTCCCTACACCCCCCGTGCTTTCGGTCTACCTCGTGTGGGCATAGTCCCTTAAGAGCCCTGAGGCCCAAACATGCCATATCTTCGACGAGAGATTTCTTGGACTCCGTGGCACCTAGAGATGTCTCATCAGATCTGGGATCTCCACGTTGGGTCCCTCTACAAAATCCTCTCACATTTTTCTCCATCTCCATTTATACTGAGTCAGTGTAAGGTTTTCCATTTCCAATCACTTGAATAATATAGGTGGTTCATACAATATAGGTGGTGAAATGAGAATTTTTGATAAGATATTTTTACAATATAGGTGGTGAAATGAGAATTTCTATTTTTTTTTCTTTCTAATATTTAATTTGTCTTAGCTTCACTTGGCTTTGAGAATAATAAATTCTCTACTAACAGTTCCAACCACGTGAAGGTGGAAGATTTTTTGGCACCACTAACCTACATAAACATGTTAGTAAGCAATTAAATAGAATTTTAAATCATACAAAATTTAAACAAAATCATTTAAGTAAATATTCAAATTAAATTCATGAAGAACATACCTTTGCAAATTCAATCCAATGAACCATAAGGATCAACTCTATTCTTGACAGTAGCAAGAATTACTTCATGATCTGATCCACGAACCTTCCACAGATTTTTGTTTGATGGTCAACCTCAATATTTGATCAATTTAATATTTGTTGTAAGGACCAGAGGTAAATAGTGTATCTTCCGATGTACTTCATAGTCTTCAAAGAACCAAACGTTTGATTTTTTGATAGGATATCGTCGAAGCCAAGTTCCAATGACTACCACTAATCCAGTGGGATACCCAAGGTCTTCACCATCAATGACTGTGGAAGTCAAAAAAATTTCCCCTCTACACAACCAAATAAGAAGTAGTTTGTTCCCTCTTTGTTAAATTCTGTCACAATAACTGCAAAAACATGCCCTATGTATCACAAAGTAAAATTGATTAGTCAATTTATAAATACATTAAGAGTTGACCATTTAATAATTTATAAATCTAAAACATGGCATAAACATATATGTATGTACTTTTTTACCCTAAATCAGAGACTTGGTCAAATTCAGGTGATATTTTCATTAGATCTGAAGACCCTGCAAGTTGTAATGCTCATGGAACTTGATGTGTGTTGAGTGTAATTAGAGGTTTACAATTCCATTCATCCACCCACTATTGTGACTCACATTCATTCCACACAAAATCAATGCATGATATACAAAACATTTCATGCACCTAGTATAAATAGTCCAAGAATTTGCATCTGAACTAAGGAATGAATGCATATCACTTGATCCTACAACTCTCATACAATCTTCAAAGTTTTCCAGATGTTGTTCCTCTATCAATCAAAAATATCTACGAACCATTGATCTCTCTTGGGATTCATGGCCCATATTCTTAACACACCAATCAACAATGTTTTTTACATCTATAAATTTAGCACTATCCTTTAACTTTAACTCTTCTCTTGCAAGATTTCTTTTCACACATGCTCCTGCACCATCATGCTCTCATTTTCCATGCCTTGCCTCAGTAAAACTCCAAATATGTTGTACATTTGTTTCTTTGTGCATCTTTCTTAGACAATAAAACATCTGTGCATTCTTGAATTGTGATGTGCAGTTGTATGACCAAATGTAATGTTGATCGAAACTGATGTTCCTCTCATTCAAGTTCACATAAAATACCTGGAAACACCCTTGTACATATTCTGTAGAATGTGTCTGATCATCACTGATGTAGAAATGATACTCCCTTAATATTTTTCGATCTTTCTCAGTGCTTTCAGGAGAGTGTATGAATGTTATATGCACAAAAATGGAAATTTGCACTGAGTTATAATATTAAGACTGAACCTCCATTTGCGAATGTAATGTGTAATTCTCTACAAATTCAACTACTAAAACAATAGTAATAATTGGGAATGTGTCCTTTCTTAACTTGAATTTTTCATCCAACCATCGAGCTCTATGTGTGTGCCTTGCATACTCATAAAAAATTTCCTCTCTAAATTTGACCATATATTCTGATACAGGTAATTGTTTTCTTACAAGCTCACACCTCTTAGATTCTTTTCCATCTTTTAATTCATATGCCACTGATATATATTTGGTGAAATCAACCAATTATTTTCCTATTGAATATTACTCTCCTCATGGATACAACTTTTCATATTTGGAAAGCCACTGCATACATTGCACGTTCCATCCAAACATCCTTTGTTATAAAAAAAATTGTCTTGTTGATTTTTCACAAAATATTGTCAGAATAAATTCCCTTGAAGATTTTTTTGGGACATTTATTCCACACTGCTGCAACATGATGTCAGTATGCAAAACATGACGTATTTGACAAAAAAACATCATAATGCATTGAAAATTCAACATTATGCCTGTAACAACAAGTGGTACGTGAGTGATTGATTTTCACATAAAAGGGTTTGCTCATTTCAAATAATCTTTGGCTAATGTTAATTTGTGGATTTTCATTTATAAACTTAGAGAACAATTTTATTTGAGTCATATCTAAGAAATGTTTTGCACACGATTCACGATTACGAGAACCTATTCTAATTTTTACTGTATCTCTTCTATTCGGTGACACCCTTGTGTTCTCATTCCAAAAATTTACAATTAATTCTTTTAGAATATCAGATGTATCATATTAATTAATTTCATCAATGAAACAAATAATTGACATCTTTGCATGTCATTTAAATTCTCAAAGTAATTATCCCAAATTCCACTAGCTTTTCTTCTCGCATTTTTTCTAGCATTTTGTTAGGCATTGGTTTTATAATGTTTTCATCAATTTCAGTTAAGTGATTTGGTTTTCTTAGAAAAATGGAAGGGGGTGTTCTTAGATGTGAAGATTCGTTTACAAGGTTACTTTCTTCATTCAGTGTTTTCATACAAATTTCAGGGTTAACATTTGGATTCTCAAGTAAGGGTTCAACAATTGGATTCATATCAATTTCTTCATCCATACCAACATTATTATTCAATTCAATATCATTATTCATTGCAAAATCATTATTCTATTCCATTTTCATTATGTATTTCATCCCCATTTTCTAATACATTAGCTACATTTGATATAGCGGATGTACCTTTCCCTGCTCGAAGTTTTTGCGTTCTCTTTAATTTCTTTATTCTCTTCTCTTCCAATTGCTCCAGTGTCTTGTTCTCTACTTTCCTCTTGTCCTTAGCTTGATGTTTATCTCCCATGATTAGAAAAAATAAACTAGTGGGGTAGGGGAAAAAATGAACTACTAAAAAATCATGCAAGAATGTAGAGAAAATTGCAGACAAAACAAAATGTTTGCAAGATTCCTATGAAAGAGATGAAAGGGATGTTGGGGGGACACAATATATAAAACAAAGAAAAAAACGTACGCGTTATGTAATGCATACGTGTTTTGCATTTTCTCTTTTCCCAAGCCATGCCTCAAGGCTTAGGATCTGGTTTGGATCCCCAAGCCTGAGGCATGGACCTGTAAAAACACAGCAAACAACGTGTTTTTGCAAGAAAATGTAAAAACAACACTTCCTCTATGATAAATCAAAATAAAACAATCGCTCCATTTTCAAAAAATTACACCACAATGTACAGCAGAGTTTCTTCTTTCTAAAAATATAATTTTTTAAATTTTCTAACTAATAAAAGGTTTCCATATTATTTATTTTCTAACTATGCCTTCTTATAGCTATTTTCTTAAGTATAAATATGTCTATCTTTCATTGTGTATCTTTTTTTGGGTGATCGAAATTTAAAAATAATTATACTAGCCCAAACTAGGCATAATTCTATACATATTAAAAAAAAAAACTTATTTTTGATATTTCTTGAGGTAGTTAGGGGGGGCACGGTTGGAGATCCGTTATTTTTCAAAACATAATTTTTTTGTACTAGAAAAATCATAAATAAACAAATATTCTCTAAAAAAGACTTTAAAAAAATGGAGCCCAACCTAGATGCTCCTAGCTATATTTCTACCAAAGGGTTTTCAAAAATACTAAATGGTGCTCAAAAATGGTGGGGGGCACGAAAGTCAATCTATTATGTTTTTTAACAAAAACAGGAGCATCTGTTGGTATTTTAGTTGTTTGACCCACTTAAAATTATCTATTTTCAATAAAATATAGCAACTTAGAAACTAGACTCAAAATGCTATGATTCATATTTCTACAACATCTTCCAATTTTGAGTGTAACTATTTCAAAAAACTCGTACAAGTTGAAGGTTTTTTTTAGAAAAATGCGTCCACTTAAGACCCCCTTTTGGCCCCCCAACTTGGTGCACTTACCCCCGCAGAGGGTGCCAAAAACTATTAGTGAAATAAGTTTTCACAACGATAAATCAGGGGCTTTCACCAACACTCTGGGACTATGTCCCTCCTTTTAGAAATGGAGCAGCTCCATTTATTTAAAAAAATGAAATATATACACTATTATAACCATATGAAGGTGGTCTTATGATCAGGGACCACACGGGGATGCTTCACTAAAATTGTAGAAAATTTCTTGTATAAAGTACAAGAGAGGAACTATGTGATTATGGAGAAGAATGATAAAGTGAAGAGGGGGGTTTATTCAATAAATAACATAAAAAATTTATTGACATAAGACCAAAGCATTCCCAAGTTATCAAAGAGAATACACCAATAAGAAAAGCAAGATAAATAACATAATTAAAAGAAATTCCAATTGCATTATATTCATCAAAATATATAATATTTTCCTAGTTTTGAAGGATTACAATGCTCTATTGGATTATTAGCTGAGATGGAGAGGAATATATCGAGCAAGAAATAGAGGGAAACAAATTTCTAGAGTAGAGAAAAAACTAATTCTTTGATATGATAAGAGATATTCCTTAAATCCTACATTGTGATCATCCACATTCCTACATAACTACTCACCTTCTCTTCCATAATAAATTTTTTTTCCATATTTTAAGAAAATTCTTTTTACAAAATTGGAAAAGAGGCAACTTAAGTTTGTTTTTTTGAAAAAGTGCATTTCTCAACGAAGAATTAGAAAACCTTTGGAATTCCTTTGAGAAAAACAAAATGTAACATGTAGGAATAGAAATGGGGAATAAAAACATCAATCAATAGGAAAATATTGTGAAGAAGATCCTTTGATGGGGTGGAGTGGAGAATTTTTAATATTTCCTATAGTTGCATTGAACTTGTGCACTTCCTATGAAACTTCTCCTTCATGGGGAATAGAGGTGTTTGAGAGGATATCTAACCAATGGTCCAATGCACTCTAAGTGATCTTGAAATTCTTGAGCCACTTGGGAATCTTCTCGACAAAATCAGAGATAGATGATCTGATTTTAATTAGTGTGTACATGAGCTCATTTTCGTAAGACCGCGGATTATAAAACTCACCTCTTACAATATCTTTGAATTTTTTTCAAATCTCATGAGATGATATTCACCCTGACTGCAATTCATGAAACCTCATCTTGTCTTAAAACTTGTTAACATATTATTTTATTTCACAACCCCAGTTTTGATCATCTTCCACTTGATGATCATTTCCGAGATGTGGGAGCAATTGTCTTCTTGATTCAGGAACACTTAATTTTCACAAAAAAATTTTGGGTGGACTCTGCTAATTTTGTGAAGAGTTGAGAGAAACTTGTTCCTATGATCCGCTTCTACCTTGATCGTAGAAAACACATTTTCCAATATTTTTTCTATCGACAATGTAACAATTTTTAAAATTCTAGAAATTTCAAGGAGAGTATCACACCCTTTCTGAATAATAGTATGAATCCATGAATCTCTCATTTGACACTCATTCTCTTGAATTCTTGTATAGCATGAGAGTCGATATTGTTCAAGGGAATAATAAACTTAGAAGGAATGATCGGAGGCACATCCAGATCCATAATGGTCTGAATGTATGAGGTAAAATTATGGATTTGACTCTGCAACTTCTCCTTCATTTCCTCTCTTTCCCTAGTTTGAGTGAAAATTATTGCAATGTTTCACAGAAAATTTTAGTGGAAAATTTTCATAAAATCACGAATATTAGTGATTTTGGAAATAGGAAATGGAAATTTTTTCAGTTGTCGACTGCCACCCTGTTCACCTAAAATTTAATCCAACAAGTCATTTGTATGAGTCAATTCGCCTACTATTTATATGTAAAAATGAACTTATGCATGTATTTTGCCAACATTTCTAATCAAAATGTGTAAATATTTGTCAAGGTATAAAACATATCCCAAGGTATTTTATATAGTCCATACATCGTAGAAGAGATGGTCATCCAACCCTATCCATCTAATAGGAGAGAGACGATTGTCAAACACATTCTGTATAATGCAGAAGAGATGGTCGTCCAACCGTATCCCTCTAACATGGGAGAAAAAATCATTCAACACAGTCCGTATAATGCATAAGATACGATCGTTCAACCCTATCCATCTAACAAGGGAGAGACGGTCATCAAACATATTCTGTACAATGCAGAAGAGACAACAATCCAACATATTCCATACAATGTGGACGAGACGAATGTCTAATAGTGGAGAGACAGCCATCCAACACAGTGTGTACAATGGAGAAGAGATAGTCATCCAACCCTATCGATCTAATAGGGGAGAGATGACCATCCAACATAGTTTGTAAACTATAGAAGAGATGCTCATCGAACATATTCCATACAATGTAGAAGAGATGCTAGTCCAATCCTATCCCTCTAACATGGGAGAGATGACAATCCAACATAGTTCGTAAAATGCAAACAAGATGACCATCCAACACAGTTTGTAAAATGTGAAAGAGGCAGATGTCCAACCTATTCTAATATGGACAGTCATCTATCCCTATCCATCTAACAGGGGAGAGATGATCATTTAATTGTATGAAATCCAGGAAAACTGTGGCCTATAAAATCGCCTTTGCCATGAAACAATTTATGAGAAACTCATCATCGATTCAAAGATCAGTTTTGGAGATTCGCCACCCATTCTAAACTAATTTTTTTAAGGGGGGGTCTTAAAATGAACCCTGCAATGGTTTTTTTCAAAATTGTGAATGTGTCACTCTGGTCCAAGCTCGCCAAGGGACTACCGTGTCATCTTATAATTTTTATCCTCATCTTTGCTTCATCCTTTTAAAATCTAGGTTGAGAAAACTCAATAAACTATGATCCTGAAGCATCATCCATGATCCTAAAGGTCATCATTATTTTTCCTCGAATTAGGGGAAGGACTCCAAAAATCATAAAAGAATTCAATTTTCAGTGTCTTAGATTTTTCCAAGGTACAATAATGCTTTTCGATTAGCTCTTGTACCTATGGGAACACCATATCTGGTGAAGATAATGAGGCATGAGCCGCAGGGCTTCCAGTAGGGGAAACTAGCACTACAAAATGGAGAAGTCTAGCGAACACTTTCCTCATGAGGTTAAATAGGTGGTGTTACAAATCAGTGGGAAGAATGTTCTGAAAACTCTTAAGACTTGTGCTTATTTCTTTCAGGAGAGAAAACCAAATCTGAGGGCTCAAGGAAATTTTTGTTGGTCCTTTTTTATCGATAGTTTTCTTCTTATAGGCTTAGGGGGATGTTCTATTATGACGTACTTGTCTTGAGGATTCTCCTCCTATCTTGGGGTTCATGTTTCTCTTACATATAACTTGATTGTTTCTTCTTTAACAGCGTTATGAGATGAAGATGGAGGTGGAGAAAAAAATATTTCATGAACCTATTTAAGGAACCATTGTCTTGACCTTTGTAGAACCATTTCCGAAAAAATCCATATATTGGCACATTCAATATTCAACCAATCAACAGGTGTAATCGGTTCAAATCGTATCTTTCCCAAGTACTTAGATTTAAAAACATCACTTCCAACATCTTGGATGTCCACATTTTCCCAATCAATCTTGAATTCCTTCATCTACTACATAGTTAACCTTGAAAATTCTCTTTTCTTTGCATTTTTTTCCTCATCACAATATTCCCAATAATCTATCAATGTTGGTTGATGACACATATTGACATTTTTTGTGTTTTCCTTTCATATATTGCTTGTTGTTGAAATATTTTTTGGGGGAATAAAAGAATAGATTGAACGATCCAAGGGAAGATTCAATTTACTTGCATCAATTTAATTATTGCAAGTACAGATTCCCAAATACATTGGGAATATCACTCATTTTATCTTTCTTTCCCAACATCAAACATGCACTTGTGATAATTACTTACATATATCAATCAACATCATCTTGTTACTCTTATACCGTGGGAGCTTCAGTTTCTCATCTTCAAATCCTCTAAGACAAAGATACAAGAAGTTCAAAATTTTGGTAAAATAAATCCCATACTTACCTATTAGTGTGCAATCTTCAGCTGATAATCTTTGATTGACATCTCCCGCCATTTTTCTAACTTGGTACGTGACAAAAAAATCATTTACTTTTGCAAAAATCCTTTTGTATCGCTTTCAAGTGAATTGTGGGTAAGCTTGGAACACATGTGAATTCTTCAAAAGATTCCTTTTTGGAGTGAGTCCAGAACACCTCTGCAATGCCACAATTCTGTAGACCAAGTACGAGGTCATTGTGAACTTCCTCATTCTTTCTAAGTTGAGGATCCAAGAATGTAAACTATCACTGATGATCTAACACCAATCAACCACCTGAGATGATTTTATGGGTATCACAATGAAATGGGACATCCAAAGTTAAAATTTTCTCATTAATGTTTCCCCTATAAGTTTTTCGAGTATGATATAATTAGGTATTTCTTCCTTGAATTCCTCCCTGGGGAGAATTTTTAGTACCCGCGAGAGCTTGCGTGGCATTTTCCCGTAGCTACCCATGGCCATTCCACACAAACATGACTCTTTCCTTTCCAATTAAGATAACTCGTCTTATTTTCTTATGATCACTGCATTCTTAGGCCTTGGAATACACAATAACTTTGATATCCCCTATGGTGTAAGCATAACTATGATCTAGCCATCATCTGCAGTGATAGACTAGCTTTCTGGTTTGTAGTTCCTAGTGTAGGCCAGAACAAACTCAAAAACTTAGAGTGCAAGGAGGAAACCAATATATCAATACAATCCACTTATAAATATCATATCTACCAATGATGTGTGAACTCCTTCCATTCTCTAATTCAAATCATAAAATTCCAAGTGGTCTATGTTGTTGTCTCCAATGTAAGGATATTAGGATATCAAGAGAGAGATGAGCTCATAGCTAGAATAATGGAACTTCACTTTGTGATTTTGGAGCTTCAATGACCTTAGGAAGTGATAGGAATGACTTGTTGTGAAGTAAAATGGATTCCACAACCATTTCAAAAACTCATAAATTTGTGTGTACTTTGGCACTACAGGATGTTGATTTCCTAATTTGGATAAATTTTGATTAAATCAAATCCAAATCAAATGTGACTTGCTTATCTATAAATATAATCCAAAAACAAACAAATGCTCCAAATTTTGTTTGATTCTCTCATCGGAAACATCGGGAAAATGAAAAATGGGTTTTGGTTACGAGAAAGACTTTGAAAATAGTGGAAATGAGAGGAAGGGAAAATTATCATCCGGTCATTGCATGAGAAATTTTTATTTTTAATCTCTTATTTGGCTTGTTTCTAAGCTCTTGAGGATAGGAACAAGTGTTCCGAGTTTCGAAGGATTCATTCTCAGGGTTTAAAAGAAATAACAAGATCAAATTTGCAAGAGTATGGGGTTTTAAAGGGATTTTAGAGCTGTATGAGTATTTTTCATGTATTTTTGGATTTATTCATCTTCATATTGTCGGTATAGGTTCAAAACAACAAATTTTTTCATAGGAAAGATCCCTCAAAGTTTCAAGTTGATCCTTTCTGTGATTTGAGAGAAAAGTGTCTTGCAAATTTAGGTTTTTCAAGTGCCAAAGCCAAGCTTAACCCAAAAATAGTAATTAATATTATTTTCATGGGGTTTTCATAGGGTATAAGTAATATATATTCTTAAATTTCTTCCTACAGGGGAAAAGGAGCAAATGGATAGGAGTAATGAGAAAAGTATACTCTTGGAAGCTAAGGCATCAAAGGGAGTTTTTTGGTTGTTTAAATGATTACTCTAGCTTAGAGAATAGGCTTAATGGATGCCACTAGAATTTTTAGTTTTATTTTTTATTTTTGGTGCAATGGAGGAAAGAATGGATGATTTATAAGGTGGGAGATGGAAAAATGAAGCACCTGGTGGACTGTGAGGGAGGGGGAAATGGAGAGGTGGAGCTTTGAATGTCTCGTGCACCATAGGAAAAAATTTTAGGTACACAAGAACTCCAAAAAATTTCCCAAGATTCATTGTGGAGTTTGGGTTGTACCATGCACTTAGATGGCTACAAGAAACACTGTGCACATTACACCCACAAACCCCTTTTCCTTTGTTTTTCACTTCACTGGCACACATGTATATGGAGTGAAATGAACCAACAAGAGCATGGCACATTTTTGGGGTGAATGTGCACTGAACATTTCACCTATGGTGCATGGGGGTCAAAAATTTCCCTTAGAGATAAATATGGGCCCCACCATAACTTACAATACTTGCTTGAGTAAAAAAAGTGCATCTTCAAGACTTTTTATGTTTTGATGGTGAGGAATTGACTAGTAGGAGTGAGGAAGAATTTAGGGGTGCATGTTCACCTCAAAAGTGCTCCCAAGGTGGGTGAGTGGTTAAAAAATGTGCCTAAGAACCTTGTGCATGTTGCAGAGCTTGGTTTGGAAACTTGACATGCTCCTAGATTTACTTTTTTCACCCTGGGGTCAATGTGCCATGGATTTTGGTCGTCCAATATATAAAATTTCATATAAAAAGGCCATTGAATCAATTGGAAACCTTTAGAGGGCATGAAAATTTTATATTCATTAACGTTTACATGTACCCTCTCCTTTTCCTTGTGTGGTGCGTGAGTGATCCATACTACATAAATATTCTCCTTCTGGTGTGAGCCAAAATGAATTATGGATCCTAAAGAGTATTTAAAATAACCCCTCTTTATATTTTTACAATCTTCCAACTCTACCAGATGCACCCAGAATCTTCCGTACAAAAATGTTGTGCAAAAGAGACACCTTGCCGTAGTGTTAGAAGAATTTATCCCCTTTTATGCTCTCAAAAATTTATTACAATAATTCCATCGCGAAGTAGACTCCAAAAAAAATTCGAATTCCTCAAGTATGAGCTCCTAACTCTTCACGAGGTTCTTGGAACATTCCGCTAAACTTGAGTCTTCAACATCATTTGTATGTTCATTCTTCCCAAAAAGTGCATGTGAATACAAGTTTCCAAAGGCCATTTAAAATCCTCTATAATTCTTCCTAAGTCATGTCATCATGGAAAAAACTCTGATACCTTTTTGATGACTATAACTAGGCCTTTCAGAATGCTCCAAGATTCCTAGAAACATCCTTTGAAGTTGATATTTGAAAACAATTAGTTTTGACAACCTTGGCATTTGTTGCTACTTTGACCAATTTTTACTAGATTGACCCTAAAGGGTAAAATTTTCAATTAGGTTTTCATATAAAATGCACTGACATTTTACATGCCAACATCTTCATGAGTTAATAAACCAACCATTACAAGCAAATGGAATTATCTCCTTTATTAAATAGACTAGCAGATAATGAACAAAACCATCCTTCATAAAGGAAACGTATAACAAAAACAAGATGAATTATTTAAAGGGAAACTAATAGTTAGTCACAAATATGAATAATTTAGTAAGGCTCATTTAGAACATAACAAATGACATAGATGAGTCTTACAAAAATACCCCTTAGCTATAACTTAGATAAATAATGAAATAACTTAAGATTCATAGTAATTTCCACATGATGAAATTTTATTATGGATAAACAAATTTGATTATGGTGTAGATTGAATATAATTTCACATCATCACGCAAACATTTAGGCATAGTGATAACTAGGGGTAGCTATAGAAAAAAGAAAGAGAACGTAATGGATGTAACCCATTATGTGGTCTGTCCTCATTCCATAAAGACCCTAAGTGGGTTTTGGTTCTTTTCATTTACAAAGATGGTCCTGTAAAGAACATGTCTCCTCCATCTTAACAAGATTATCTTCTTAAACAAAAAGATCCAGATAAATGTGCAGAGATATTTGTCTGGTGGTGGAAGACTATGTCCCTAAGGCTTAGGTGCGGTCTCAGGATAAGCTACTTATGCATGACTGGGAAATTTGGCCAATGTAATGAAAGTAGATGATTGTATTTTCTATTCACCGTATCTTTAATTTATAGATGTCAGATACTGGATAATACAAATTTAAGTAATTGATTTTCATAGTGGACATTTAAGGATGGAAACACAGCTCTCTCAACATAGAAAAATGTAAACCCTAACATACTAAAGATTTTATGATTGCTCGCATAGAATGGATTGAAGGGAGATAAGGATGCACCCTTCTCAATTACATAACGTTTATACATGAAAGACTTATCAGATGTATCAAACTTAACCTAATAAATACTTGTTTAAAATTGATAACTAGTTTGTACTAGGTTAACTCTATGCATACTTTATCGATTGTCTTGTGGAAATCAAATAAAAAAATTACTTCAGTTTTGGGAAAATAAATGAGGTGTTACACACCTAATGACCTACGACTCACCTAACTGCTATGGCTCGCCATGAGTGAGGTGGAAAATTCTCCATAAATGAATAAAGGAAAATGTAATACCTCGCACCAACAAGCACTAGTAAGATTTAACATTAGATCAAAACAAGGCACATGAAACTAGAAGTAAAGCATAGAAGTGGGAAACTTCGAAACATTCATGACAATGCAAAGTGCACTTTCAAAGGCTTGCATTAGTAGGGAAAGCTCAATTGGATAGTGTGCATCTACCTACATAGTTGTAAGATTTTTGTAAATTTTGTGGAAGGGATATTCGAGAACATGTTGTGCATAGGATTCTCCAACAATAGCACACAAGGTCTATATACAATGCAAAGGGCAGAATAATTTTGTTGGAAACATATAGATCACAATCGGGAGTTGCTGATGACTTACCAGTTGTCAAATTGTGTTTTTTTGGGATGACGTGTATTTATATTGCATTGTGCCATGTTATGGACCCTCTCTTCATTTAATGTTTGCAATACATTTAATCCTTGTATATGTAGGATGCATTTGAGTACTAATATTGTAAATGGTTGATTTTGTCTCTATATAAACACTTCATTATACTCGGTTCAATTGTAAGGAGTATTGCAATTAGAGATCTATCTACAAGTCTTGGAAGGCTAGTAGAATTAATTTACTTATGATAACATTGAGTGTTAAATTGTTGTGAGATTGCGGGCATTGTATGTTGTATTGTTGTAATAAGTTAGATTTGGCCAAGTGTGTGAGGTTTTGTGTATATCTCCATTATTGATGAATGAAATAATTGTTGTTGCTATGATTTCCATTGTGTATGTGACTTATTTATTAAGGATGCACGTCTCTAGCATCTTTTCAATTACATAACTCCATCAACCTTTGTAGTTTTCTATAAATTATTCAAGACTGCATTTGAAGCAATCAAATCCGAAATGATATTATATTAGTTTTCTTTCCCATAAGCTGTTTTTATAACCTTGTGGACGTTAAAAATTATTCTTCTTATTAATAGTGGTGTGAAGAAAATGCATTACCTTCCTGGCTGGTTACATGACTAATTTTTGGGTGGCTTCTATTATGCCGCCTTTTCAAAAACATAGCATACACCTGCTTATCGCTATTACAACTTTTATTCCATCTAAGCACTGACAATACATATAATTCTGACCCCATATTTATTTCCTATCTGAACTCTTGAGATCACATTCTTACCGATTACTCGAATCTAATTCTTGGGATGTTTCAGCTTCATCTCGTTTCCTTTTCCCCCTTTTATTTGATAAGCTTAATGGAGTGTACAAAGAGGAAGTTTGAGAATGCGGATCGAAATAACATCCGGAATAAACGTTGAGAGGGAAGTTAAGAATAGCCCTGCTACCACGCATCTTGAATGCTGCACGGTCATATGCCGCAGCCGCAGCTTCCGCCGTAGTGTAAGTGCCAAGCCAAAATCTGGAACCTTTCTTCTCGGGATTTCGTATCTCTACAGCATATTTCTTCCGACCCCTACTGCGCCTCACTCCTCTGTAATGTATTTCTCCCTCTTTAAACAACGTTGCAGATTCGGCCCCATTTTCGTTTCCCTCTGAACCGTACCTGTCATTAGACGACTCATCCAGTGCGTCACTTAGCAGACATTTTGCCGGAAATGAGTCGGAATCATTTGAATGAACAGGAGCTGAGGAATCGGAAATAGTTTCTACCTGTGTTGAAATTGCAGAGTATTGTTCCTCCTCCTCTAAAATACTAGTAAATGGAGCCTCCACATTCATAATGGGTATAGATGATGAATATGAATCCTCCCCAAGCAAAAAAAAGGCAATTGTTTCCAACATTCTCGCAGTCCCCGCGGCTTCTTCATCTGAATAAAAACACATCGCCTCTGCAATTTTTCCTCAACCACAAATATTCAAAGATATTTTTTTGCTGGTAGGGATTTTTTATATCTTGCAGTTGAATCTTGATGTCTACCAGGTTTTATAGCGAGGAAGTGATAATGGTTGCATAGTCTACATACGGTGCACGTCGTCCATGTTAGGCAAGGGAGCTTCGTAGCTGCTCCTCGTTTTTAGTTATCTTAATTTATTACGATTTTGACCATTCATACCTACGAAAAATCGTGTTCTTAGATACGTTCAGAAAGGTATCCAGTAGTTTTGGCAAAGGGTGACGCGGGCACTTACGCAGGTCATATGACGAACTTTAAGATGCTCTTATATTATTGTTATTATTATTTTTTAAAAAGTTATATGAATTCAAATAAGGTACGACTTAGGAGGGGGAAAATTATTCACAAGGGCAACTTAGATGAAGACAAACAATGAACCTACGAAGTAATATGAGGAAGAGAAGTGGATGTGCGCACGTTATTATAATCATATTGAACCGGTAAACAAAGATTGAAACTTCCAATTTCACCATTAAAATATTGAGAAGCAGGGGTTAAATTTGACGACCGTTTAGCTGTTTTTTGTGATTTTAGACGTATAATATTTTCAATCATTTTATACGACCGTCACATGCCACTTGTATATTTACAATGTGACCGTCAATTTTTATATATATTTATATGTAAACTCTATTAGTATATATTAAACATAGTTAAACAAATATAGAATAATCATTTATAAATTTTATAAATAATGTATAAATAGCATTGTTTTGTATTTTTGATGGGCAACATTAAAAATTTATCGTCACCTAAAAATTGTTTGACAGGCATAAGTGGCCGTAAAATTTAACCCCTTTTGAGAAGCAAACTAAAACAAGCCTGTATATGATCATGTTAGGTCACAACCCCTAACTAGTCTACAACACTTACATGTATAAATTGAAGCAAAACCCTGATTTTGGTCACTAACGCTGTAATAAAAGCCATGCCCACTCAAAATCCCACAAACATTGCTCGCATTTTAAATGTGTGGATTTAATGGCACTCAAAATATACAATGTGCAATTAATAACAAAAAATTTCACAATGTCATTTAGAAAACGCTTTTACAGATGGTAGCAATTATAGTTAATCAGAAATTGGTGATTGGTAAAAGGTGATAAAATTCTTCTTAAATTGTAGATAGGGATCATAGAGTTTGCATATAAGATATGGAAAGAACGAACAAATGTCTTCTCAAGTCCCTCATACCTTTGTTGGTATTGTGACATTAATATGGTGTTTGGACAGTCGTGGAGGATAGAAAAATCCTTCAGTTAATAGTTTTAACGGAATTCATAAATTTCTTGATGATAGAGATCATAATTGTTTCTACACTTTTGAGCTCTCATCTCTTGTGCATCCTAATATAGGTTGTGCATTAAGTACCTTATGTTTAAGAGGTGATTCTCCCTTCAATCAATCATCATTAGCAAGAAAATGGAGATAATTTCATCTTCAATGAGATCTTTTGATTCCGTTTATATAGCCTTATGAGGGCACATTTATGTTAACTTGTAATCTTACATTGCCCCAAAAGGAAAATTTAAGTTATATGTCTAGCACTCTATATGTTTTGTTTACAACAAGTCTTTCTTAGTCTTTATTGTGCAAGTTCTATTTTACACAGGTATGTACTATGTAATGAGTATATGTAGCTTGTATTTGCACAAGATTCATTTGTACTATTTTGTTTCATTTGTTAATTTGTAAATGTTTCAAGTCATTCTTGTGTGTCTATTTCATAAGTATTTTGCACAATTTTGTAAGAAGTGTACTTGAGTGTAATGTAATAGTTCATAGTGGTTTTGTGATGTTGATTTGTGTGCTCAAAATTACAAGTACTTTCATTGTATCATTTATTCGTGTGAGTTCATCTCAATGATATACATATGCTACTAAAACTATAGTACTCACCCATTCTAACGTTCTCCTCGATACGGTCTCTAATCATAGCTTAAACGATTTGGAATGAATGTTTACTTTGTGTGAACATGCTTGGGTTTGTAGAGGTGTATTTAGTTAAATAAATAAAATTTTGGGCTTGATATTTTAGTATGGGATGATTTCCTTTGTTCAAGATGATGATGAGATTTATCGCAGAACCAAAAATTTCTCATGAACACAATTTTAACAAGTCGAGCGCCTCGTTGATAATTATGAGCATTGTGTTGGCAATCACGTTTAACCTTCACATAGGAAATATTAATATATAATTACAAATAATAAAAAATTACTCATTACACTTATTGGCTTAAGTAATGAAATGGTGTTTTCGGGTTCAAAAGCCACATCTCCACATTATTTGGTGATTTTTTAAAAGTAAATTTTGTTCTTGGAGAAGTGTGGAGACATTTTTAATGGAAATTTGTATGGCTTGAAATGTGGGTTATTTCCCAACCTGTTGACTCATATGTTGAGATGATTAATATGGAATCTTTGCCCAAATATCAAGGTAGCATTACCAAACATAATGAGTTGGAAAATAATATGGTGAATAAAGTAATATAGACTCAACCATAGAAATATTATAATATTCCAATAACAAGATATGGCAAAAATATAAAGTGAACCTATAATCATAGTCCACTTGTCGAACATCGATAGACATGTCGAGCAAAATCAAAAAATGTAAGTTGAAAATTCTAACTCAAAATGTTCACAAGGATCCAAGAATAAAAAAATCAACTTTGCAGAATTAAATTGACTTAATCCTACATATCAGTTCACTTTCTGAAGTGAATTATAGATACTGAAATTTATTACATTCAATCCATTCTTCTGATCTAATAATAAAAATGCTTAATCGAATATTAAAAAATTTATCTGATCAAAAGCTTCATGAAAATCATAAAAGGACTCCCAAGACAACAGAAATTGAATACGGAGTTCAGAAATTACCTACGTCTCCGAGTTCATTCAGAACCGATTTATAACCAATGAAATAATTACAAGTCTAGAAATCTTTCCCAATTATAATTAAAGGAACAATAATAGCAATTAAAAATGAAATGGGATTTCTAAATACAAGAGCGATAATAACATTTGACTTCTCCCTTATCGATTCACTGACGATTAAAATAAGCTCCCTTTGTAAAAGGTCTAAGACACCTTATGCTTTCTCAATTTCAGTGAATTGGTCACTTATTAATAAATAATAATAGGCCTTTACAACTATCACCTAACAAATAATAGGCCAAAATTAAAAATTACAAATAATGCCTTAAACAATATTAAGGACTTTTTTTAATACACAATAATTCCTTTGCTAAAGCTAGAAAAGCTTTGGGCTTCGGTGTGTTTGATTACAATGGAGATGGACCTTTATATAGGCCTGCTAGGCCAGTTTTATTAGATAAATATTATATCCGCAAGACTATTTTTAGCCTTCTCCTCATGGCACAATGGTCGGGCCTCATTATTTTGGAAAAGGGGTGTGAGGTTTGAATCCCCTTATCCGCTAAGTCATGGCCAATTTTATATAAAGGGCGGTATGCCATCTCTTATCCCAATCCACCCGCCGGTCGAGTTGGTTGGGTCAATGCATTTGTTGGAGGGAGGTCATGGGGTCGAGTCGCACCCCTATTCCCGTTGCCACTGCTACCTCTTTATGTTTGGGTGGGATTAATCCCACATTCACTAGGATTATGGTGGGTCAGTGATTTATATGACCACCACCCTGCCTTCTTATACATGGATTTGGCCACATCCTGAGCTCCTTTTGTTTGGCCACGTAATTTGGTCGGTTGTACATAGTTTGAATGCCCATGTGGGCCAAGCTAGGTTTATCCTTTTGGCCACATAATTAATTTGGCCAGTTGTACATAGTTTGAATGCCCATGTGGGCTGAGCTAGGTTTATCCTTCGAGTTAATTGTGAAACCTACCGAGTCGTATGTTGAGCTAATTAATATGGAATCCTTACCGGTATATTGAGGTAGCATTGTCAAACATAATGAGTTGGATAAGAATATGGTGAATAAATTAATATAGAATTCAACCATAGAAATATTATAATATTCCAATAACAAGATATGGAAAACTTATAAAGTGAACCTATAATCATAGTCCACTTGTCGAACCTCGAAAGACATGTCGAGAAAAATATAACTTGTGGTGGCAAGCCTCATGATGGCTTGAGGACCCACCATATCGAAAACCATAAAATAGTCCTCATGGTGGTTGGGCTCCCTTCCATTCCAAAAGTTGAGCCTCTTGTTCTCACAACTAACTTCTCACTTGTCAAAGACCAGAGGTGAAAACACAACCCTTTTTGCCCAGTATCATGTAATTTCCAGTTGACTCTCATTGACTGTTGGGTTGATTAAACTTTGACCAGCTACACTGGGAGCATATGTTCTCTGATCCATGTGTTCCAATATGCATTGGAAATCTATCAGAAGGCTCTTTCGTACTAACTGGCTTGTGAACGATTCAGGGAAGATCTAAAGATCCAAAATGTCCTCCAGATCACTCCTCTCTAATGGGAAAGGTGTTTTGTCAAAAAAATAATCTTACTGGAAGATTTTGCCATCCTGTCCAGAATCTAAATATTCTGATGTCACATCGGAAGTTGAATTCTTCTCACTTCGACAACTTGATTCTGATCCTGGCCCTATGGCTTATGGTCCTACCATGATTCTAAAAACCTCAATGCCTCCACTTTACGATGCTAAGTCTCTTTCAAGGCCTCAACGCTTCCAATGGGCAGTGTTAAGTCCTCTTCTAGACCTATACACTTCCATTGCATGGTGCTAAGTCCTCTTCAATACCTCAATGCTTTTGTTATATGGTGTTAATCCTGATGTTCAGATGTACGCTCATAATTCCTTGACACCAAATGAATATCCAAGATAATCTCTTGCGAGCTCCTCTTGTTCACAAAAATTTTCAGGTACCACTCTGTTGTATGGCCATGACGGCCTCTTCAAAGAATGAATATCCGACCTGATGTTTAATTCCAATAGTAATCGTCTACTATCCTGTTGCATGGTCACAATGCCACAATACAAAATGAAGATCTGAACTGATACCTGTGAGCTCGAATGTCTGCACAAATGGCTGAAAAATCTCCAATCTTATAAATATGAGTTAAATCATGTTTTCAAGTTGTAATAGGCACTCAAAATCTGATTAGGAGATGTAAATGGAGTAAGCCAAATTTAAATGTGAGAAAAATGCTGAGTATGGTAAACCTGACCCCTAGTTATTCTCAATAAATTTGCTCTCTAGAAATTGTTTTTCTCCACCTTGGTGGAAAAATAAATCAACAAGGATAAAATCTATTGCATAATAATAGCTCTCAATTGGTTCATAATGTAAGTAAAAAAATGAGTATGAACATTGCCCAAAAATTTGGGTCTTTTATTACTGTGCCATTATTAGTTAGATGTATACAAAAATTTCCCACAAGGGGTCTTATTTATACATTATACATAGCACAATAGTTTGATGGTTTTATTACAATCAGAGAAATAAATAATGCTCGAAATCCATTTACAATAGTTGAACAGAAAGTCAACTTTATTCACTGTAGATCTCTTACCAACTAGAATCTTCGGTGTGGGCCTAAACATCCTTAATAAGTTCCCTCTTGATCGTCATGTGATCTATCCTCTACATAAGGATCCTGATGATTTGTTGGAATGTAGGATACCTATGCCTTAAGATCTGGTTGATGCAGGGACATATGATCTCAACTCTACCTCCTGAGTTGGATGCTCTACAGAAATATGTGCGACCTCTGCAGGAGATTTTTGCTAAGATGCTGGAGCATATGAGCTAGTAGTGCTTCTGTTGTGTGTAGGTGCAGAATGAATTTCATGTCCCATCTTAAAATTCACAATCCAACTATGACGAATCCAAAGATCCACTCCATTCTAATCATCGGTCATATAACTTTGTTGAGCCGTAAGGTAGAAGTATCCAAAAGCCACTTTGCCCACCTCCAAGGGGACAATTTCAAGTGTGGATATATCAGTGAAACTTCCCCTGAAGATGAAGATCATAGTGTAGAATCATAGGGCTAATCCATGCAGAACACCATATTTTGTGCGGATTGTCTTGGCATGAGAAAGTTGGATAGTCATCAAATGCATTCTATGTACAACATCCATAGTCACATAACCTACGTCAATAGTCCAATCGATAATAATAGTGACTGAATTCCCTCACGAGATCACCAGAATTTTCTTTCTCGAGGCATTCGTGTGTTACAACATGATACTTGGAAGATTTACTCGTCTTGGTCCCCCTGAAGTAGATGTTTGTCTAGAGCTAGGTTCAGAAACAACCTTTCCCTTTCCTTTCCACTAGATCCATGTCAGCCTCTTCTTTTGGTATAATTCCTAGTGTTTCTCATTTTCATGTCCCAAACTACAATGGCTACACATGTCTAGTTATGGTGTAGGTACGCTTTCAATATGAAATATCCATAGTTGGATTTCTTTGATTACCCATCTAGGGGTATCGATGATTTTTTGCATCTCTATGAGGCATTGTTACTGCTTGTGCTTCCGATCCCTCACATTAGCAAGGTAAGTCTACAAATCTACAATATAGTGTATGTGCTCCTCCATCTCTTAATCGTGCTCCCAGTGATGAGTTATCATGACTCATACCATTGTGCACAATAAGGCCAACATAACTGGTAACTAGAAGAAAAGATATAGATCCATTTCTGCCTGCAACACAATCCCCTATATCTACTCTGATGTCAAAAACTTGATCCGAAACGTGAGTTGAAAGTTATAACTCAAAACATTCACAAGGACCTTTTGTTGCAAATCAGCAGCACCCCCAGGATGTTGATCAGATTTCTAGTTTGATCATACTAGCATCCAGTGTGATTGCAAAACATTGAATCCTTTCCCCAAGTGTGGGACTTGTAAAATGAAAAAGGAATATCCAGTTTAGAGGCTGGTTCCTCAGTTCCTCTGGTTAGATTTATCACTTACAAGTTACAGAGGTCTATATTCCTAACCCTACCCTAAATTCCAAAGGAGACAGAGATAGAGAATGCAAAAAAGCTAAAACTAATGCTAATAGGTGATGCACCAAAGGAGTGGTGAGCGCTTTTTACTTCTGCAGATTGACACAGTCCATAAAAATGCAACAAAGAACCTCATGCACAAACTGATAATTGTAATGAAGGATCATAAATTAACCAAACAACATAGGCAGATGATGAAAACTAATCACAGAGGCTATATTGTTATTTTAATCATCAAAATCACTTGCATTACAACACCTGAGAGGCAAAATAAAGTTGCAGCTCTTAGAAAAGGTCTGATGTTCCACCAAAATCACTTCCAAGGTGAGAAAGGGGACCTGTCATACACAAAAAATGTTCAACCCTTTGAAAATGAGCCAAATATGGCTTTTACAGTGCAAGGGACGAGCCCAGGAGAGAGAAACACGGGAAAACATGGAAGGGATTAAACCATTGACCAAAAAACATTCAAAATAGCATGGACATCCTTACAGACCCATCTCCTGACATTTTTAGCCATGCTGGGAGAGAATGCGAGCCATTCTTCATTAAAACCGGTGGTTGAAACGTCATTTCTGTCCATGACCACGTGCCAGAGGTGTTTTTCAATTTTCTCTCTTCAAACTCCATCAAAATAAAAAAATGACCCTGGAATCTTGTATATAATTTCACCAGCTTTCCATTGATATAAAGAACATGAAAAACCGAGCTCTGGATCGAAAGATATGGCCATTTGAAGTTTTAGGGAAAAACAGGGCCAAATCGGGTTGGCGGGCAAAAAATCGAATTTTTACACCTTTTGGTCATTTGGAAAATTATCTAAAATTTTCCCACGCTCCACCACTTTAGGTGCCACGTGGTGGCATCTCATTGGCCACGGGCCTTTCAGGGGAAATTTTTTCCAAAAAACTCTGCCGAGCCATAAATTCAAAAATACATGGAGTTAGGAGGAAAACTTTACCTTTCTGGAAAGTTGAGAAAAAGCTCTATCCAATAGTGTCATTTCCAGAAGGTTTTGAGTGATTGAAAATAAAAATATTATGACTGAGGCACAAGAGAGGAAAAAATGAGAGGAGTTAGCCATAAAAAATGAGCAGGGGCACATTTTGGATAACAATTTTGGCGACTCAGAGGGGTCATCTGCCTGCTGGATGAAATTACCAGTTGCCTGAAGCAATCCATTGGGTATGGAGTCATTTAATTCTCTGTTTGATAACCCAAATGACTAGAACACTGCAAGGAGGAACATGGAATATCACCTGATGAAGCAAGGCCTGCAAACACATTCCCAGGGACAACAAACTTGTGCCAAAGCACTTAGGGAAAGAAAAACTAATCTACAGAAAAACAATGTTCACAAGCACTTAGAGGAATGAAAAACCTAAACTAATATGTACAGGGTGAAGCATTTCCTTCAGTAGCAATGCTTCAGATGGATTCCATTGACTGGAATCTATAGGTCTTCGCCATCCAATGAAGACAACTGGAAAGCATTGTTGTCCTTACACTTTGTGACCATGTATGGGCCACTGCAAATGGCATCAAATTTTGAATGCCTTCCCGGTTTTTCTCTATCCGCATCCCATTTTAACACTAGATCTCCAACTTGGAAGGATCTGTTCTTGGCCTTTCTATCAAAGGTCTTCTTTATCAAATCTTGATCCTTCTCCATTGCTTGGGATGCCTGATTTCTGATTTCTTAGAGCTCCATCAATTCTGCATATCTGACTTCCATGGGCTCAAACTTCAACAACTCCAACTATTTCATGAGTTCCAATGTTGGAAACTCAAGTGATATGGGAAAAATTGCCTCTCTTCCATAAACAATCTTGAATGGAGAGTTACCTATAGATCTTTTAGGAGTTATCCTATCAGCCCATAAGGTTGATTTCAATTTGGTATGCCAAGACCTCTGATTCTCATCAAGAGTCCTCCTAATGATCCTCAACAAGTTCTTGTTTGTAGATTCAGCCTGGCCATTACCTTGGGGGTAATAGTTTGATGAAGTACTTAGGTAGATCCCATTCTTGATAGACCATTCAGTCACCTTGGATCCAATGAATGCCAATGCATTATCTGATATTATTGTAGCTGGTATGCCAAATCTGGTTATTATTCCCTCACAGAAGTCTAGGATGCTAGATTCATTTGCTTCCTTGAGTGCTACTGCTTCAGTCCATTTGGTGAAGTAATCTATGGCTGTTAAAATCCACTTGTGCCCTTGGCTCGAATTGGGATTAATAACTCCAATGAAGTCTAAACCCCATTGCATGAATGGCTGGTCAACTGAAATTGGATGCAATGGGAGGGCAACTAGCCTCTCTTTACCTGTGAAAAATGCATAATTCTTGCACCTCTTGATCCATGCATAACAATCATTGAAAATCTTGGGCCAATAATAACCAGCCCTCATGATCTTTAGAGTTGTCACTCTTGGTGCAAAATGGCCACCAGCTAGTCCACCTTGGAACTCTTCCAGCACCTTATGAATCTGATTTATACCAATGCATCTCAGCAGTACTCCATTCACATCTCTTTTGAATAAAACACCATCAACAAGGGCATATGGGACAGCTTGCAACTTGAAGTGTCTTCTTTGGGTCTTGTTCATCTCTGGAGGACATAGACCTGTGCTTAGGAAGTGCATTATACCTTGGGTCCAACAAGGAGTGGGGACACCATCATTCTCCTCTTGAGTGCTTCCTTGCTCATGGCTGTCTTGCAACGCCAAAACAGCCTCCTTCTCATTGCATGATTCCTCTTGTTTACTCAAGATCATCTACTCACACAATCCTTTTCCTCTTACCAACTTGGTGACTTTGATCTCAATGTCATACTCCATGACACGAGTAATCCAACCTGCCCTTTTTTCATTCAAGTCTTTGTTGAGGAGGAAGTCTTTAACCCCCGCATGAGAAACCAACAATTGTACCTTATTGTTTGAAACTAGATGCTTGAATTTCTTCAAGCTCCTGATTACTACAAGAGCATGCTTCTTAATGAAAGAATATCTCACCTTATAGTCCTCCAGGCTTTGGCTGAAGAAAGCAATTGGTTGCTCATCATTGTCTTTATTCTACTGTACCAAAATTGTAGAAATAGTATCATCACCTCCAAACGCATAGAGGATGAAATCCTTGGAGAAATCCGGGTTGATGAGAGTTGGGGCTTGAGAGATGGCTTCTTTGATTGCTTCAAAACTTTCCTTTCCTTCCACTATCCATTTGAAAGCCATGCTTTTCTTTAGCATCTTGGTGATAGGTCTGACAAGGGCTACAAAATTTGGGACAAACCTCCGAACAAAATTTATTCTTCCCAAGAAACTTTGAAGGGCCTTCTTGTGGCTTGGCAATGGCAGTGCTCTTATGGCTTCGACTCTTTCTGGATCAATTGTTAATCCTTCTTTGGAGACAATGTGGCCAAGGAGCTTTCCTTCATGGGCTGGAAAAACACACTTTTTAGGATTCAAGGAGACTCCAAATCTTCTACACCTTTGGAACACTTGTCTCAAATGAAAGAGGTGGTCTGTTGTATTTTTTGAAAAAACAGTGATATAATCAAGATATATCAGTACAATGTTGTTAATCAAACCTTTGAACGCCATGTCCATTGCTCTTTAGAAGGTAGCTCCAGCATTGGACAGCCCAAATGGCATTTTCCTGTATGCATAAGTTCCCCATTTAGTTGTAAAGGCTATCTTGAACTGATCTTCTTCCTTCACCATAATATAATTATACCCTGAATAGCCATCAAGTAGTGAAAACCTCTCGGAGCCAGCAACAACTTGTAAAATCTGCTCCATGGAAGGAAGTGGATAATGATCCTTGAGAGATGCTCTATTCAAATCTCTGAAGTCAACACACAATATGATTTCCCCACTCTTCTTTCTGACTGGAACCAAGTTGGCAACCCAACTAGAATGCTTGATAGGGAATATGATTCTTGATTCTATCAACTTATTCAATTCTTTTCAAATGAGAGGCTCTATGTGGGGGTTGACTGGCTTTTGTTTCTGCCTGATGGGCTTAGTATTTGTATCCAATTCAATGGTGTGTTTAGCTAACTCAGGATTGAAACCTTTCAAATCTTCATAGCTCCAAGCAAACACATCAGGGAATTCTTGACAAATTTGTATGAACTCATACCTTTCTTGCTCAGTTGTCATCTTACCAATTTGGAGTGATTTGCCTCTTTCTACTGAGATGGACACTGAATCTTCTCCCTTCACTTGGATGTTTGCTTTCTCCTTCCTAAACTGATCATTAGGATTGAAAATGGAATCCAAAGTAATAAGTCCCTTTGGTAGTTTGTTGGTTCTTAGCTGCACCACTTGGTCACCATACTGCTGCTCCAACTTTTCCTGATTTTTGGTTGAGAATTCAGCCTCTTCTTGCAAGAAATGGATGATTTGCTGATCATTTTCAAACACTTGCCAACTTACATTGTTATTTGGCACTAAAGGCCTCATAATCACATGGATGTTTGGCTATACCTTGTCCTTTTGAATGCTCTCCACAACGTCAAAGGCTGCCCCAACTGCTGCAAGCCTGTCAGCAGCTTGGTTCTCTTTTCTAGGAATGGATTTTATGCTAAAGCCCTCAAAATCTTCAATGAGGTCCCACACCCTGTTCTTGTAGCACTTGAGTAGATCATTCTTGATAGCATGCTACCCCTTAACTTGGTTGATAATCAACTCACTGTCACCAAAGACTTGCAAGTTCTTTATTCCTCTCTTGATTGCCCAATGCAGTCCTTGCACCAAGGCTTCATATTCAGCAGTGTTATTAGAGCATGCAAACTGAAATCTAAAAGCTGAATAATACTTAACTCCTTGAGGTGAAACCAGCATGGATCCCCCTCCTGCTCCTTTTCTACTCCTTGATCCATCAAAAAAAAACTGCCATACCTCATTGTCATCTTTGTGGTTTGGCTTGGTGATGCTAGGAATAGGTTGATTTTCTTCATGTATGCAATAGACTCCCAGCTTAGATTCTTCTATTTCTTGATAAGGATCAAAAGCATGCACCTTGCTTGCCCATTCATCAAGAGTTAGATCTGGGATGCTTCCTACCTTGGTGTTAGCTTCATCAGTGCTTGGATAATCCTCTTGATCAAACGCTGAACAATTGGCATTAATCTGACTTGGAGTGTAAGGCTCAATGTGAAAGTTTACAATAGGTTCAGACCTCATTGTGGCTTTGGTTCCATATCTTGTTCTGAACAACATGTGTGACCAATCAACAGACAAGTCATCTCCAATCTTAGCTGTGAAATCCCTTGACAAACATAGGGCAAAGAGTGGTGGAAGGTCTATTACTACGACATCTTGCAAAACAACCACATTGGGACAGGCATGTAAAGTAAGACTCAAGTTTTTAATCACCCCGACTATTATTACTGCTGTCCCATCCAATTGTATCACCCCTTTGGATATGGTTTCGTACTGAATTCCCAACTGATCAGATATTTTCTTGGGCATTACTGAACTACTTGCCCCGGAATCAATCATGCGATTGTGTACTAATTGGTTCCCAATGATCAATGAAACATAGAATGGAGGGGGCTTCAATATTTTACCTTGCTGTCCTCCATGATTCCCCTCAAGTTGGGCAGCATTTGTGAGCACCTTCTCTTGCATTTGGACTTGATGATTTGAAGTTGACCAGTCCTTCATGGCAACTTGTAGCAAATCTCTTTGGCCTGGGATAGATAGTGATTCCCACATTGATATGTTTACATTTTTCTTCTTCATATGATCAATGATACTGAATGCAGATGAAGTATCCCTCTGTTGTCCCTTGGTGTAAACATTCATTCCTTGCACATGGGCAACAACAATTGGCATTTGGGTTGGCCTAGGGGCTGTTTTAGGCAATCCTTGCGTGCTTGGGATTGCATTTTGTTTACCAATAGTTTGTGGAGTGACAAAAGGTCATGAATTACTTGGGGCCAATGGTTTTTATTCACCCAAATTTCTTCTCTTTGACCATGTGTTGGCTGCAACACTTTGGGAAATCATTTGATTCATGCCACAAAAATCTTTTGCCTACTAGTTTACAAGTGTGGTATCATTTGGAGCTGATTGCTGCTGGAATGTTTCTTGTTGCTGGTTATTTCCTTGACTACCTTCACCCTCCACACCAGTTTCTTTCACCATTAATGCTTGATTCAAGGCACCATTGAAGCACATGGACTGGTTATGAGGTTCATTGCATGGGAAACACCAATCATACTCTTGAGCTATATTGTTTTGTACTGGCACTAATGCTTTAGATGCAGATGTAGCATTGGGATTATAGGGCTGAAATGGTATGTTGGCAGGAGGCCTTGCTTGATTTAGATTTGCAGCTAGATTGGGTGGTCTATGAGGTTGATATGGCTGCCTGTTAGGCTGAGCTTGAGGCTGGAAGGAAGGTCTAAAACCTTGAGCTTGCTACCTTTTGAGTGTAACCAGCTCATTACCTAGATTTTGCAATTGCTTCATGACTTCTCTAAGTTCATTTGAGGCACTAGAAGATGAAGTGGAAGCTTCACTTGAATTCTTATTTCTAGGAGTGGGAATAGAAGCTAAATTAGGCACTTGGCTAGTACTTGGGCTCTCTAAACTTGGAAATAATGGCATTGGAGGCCTAGGAGCTAGCTTGCTAGCTTGAATCAAACAATTTTCAGCTCTAATGGAAATGCTATAAGCAATGGGGATATTTGTGCCTCCCATGGATTGAATTAACATATAAATATCAGAATGTAAAGCTTTAAGGTAATAAAGAAAAGCAACTTCTGCTGTTGGCCTGACTGCCACTAGAATTCTCTCCCAAGTCCTTTGAAATCTAAAATTAAAATCAGTTAGTTGCTCATTGGGAGATCTTTTGATAGTTGTCAGCTGCTCCAAAAGGGACAAGTTGTCTCCCTTTTCCCCAAACTACTCATGAAGGGATATACATAGCTGATTCCAATTTTGAATAGAACCTGAGGCAAGACTCCTGAACCATTGCAAAGCTTTCCCTTTGAATGAAGATGCCAACAGTTTGACAGCAACTTGCATCTCATTGATCTCATGGATTGCACAAATGTTAGCAATATCCTTAACATGATCACTAGGTGAGGTCTGATTTTCTCCACTGAAGTATGGAAGGTTCTTCAATGCTACAACTGGGATTGGATTTTGTGCATTGAGAGCAAGTGGGCTGCTGCCAGTGAAATTGACATAGGGGTTGTTTTGTGCCATTATAATTGGCCTTAGAACCCTTTTTGATTAAATGAAAGGCTTACCAGGTGGAGGAGTTGAGAGAGTTTTGTTTGGTGGAGATGGAGACCTTTGGATTCTCCTCCCACTTTGCCTTATTCTTGGAGATAACTGTAGATATTCAAACAACACCTCTTCCTCTCCAACTCTTGACATTGTGTTGATTCTTCTCATGAGTTTTCAGGTTTGCACTGCTAAAACCAGCTGATTCTTCTTCCTTGGAGTTGCCAGATGTGTAATTTATAGCTCTTTTAAAGCAAGAAACTTGCAACAAATGCACATCAATTTTATTGCAATGAAGATGAAGACCTCTAAGGTCCCACTGGGCATGCCAAAATTGTTGTTGCAAATCAGCAGCACCCCCTGGATGTTGATCAGATTTCTAGTTTGATCATACTAGCATCCAGTGTGATTGCACAACATTGAATCCTTTCCCCAAGTTTGGGACTTGCAAAATGAGAAAGGAATCTCCAGTTTAGAGGGTGGTTCCTCAGTTCCTCTGGTTAGATTTATCACTTACAAGTTTCAGAGGTCTATATTCCTAACCCTACCCTAAATTCCAAAAGAGATAGAGATAGAGAATGCAAAAAAGCTAAAACTAATGCTAATAGGTGATGCACCAAAGGAGTGGTGAGCATTTTTTACTTCTGCAGATTGACACAGTCCATAAAAATGCAATAAAGAACCTCATGCACAAACTGATAATTGTAATGAAGGATCATAAATTAACCAAACAACACAGGCAGAGGATGAAAACTAATCACAGAGGCTATATTGTTATTTTAATCATCAAAATCACTTGCATTACAACACCTGAGAGGTAAAATAAAGTTGCAGCTCTTAGAAAAGGTTTGATATTCCACCAAAATCACTTCCAAGGTGAGAAAGGGGACCTACAATACACAAAAAATGTTCAACCCTTTGAAAATGAGCCAAATCTGGCTTTTACAGTGCAAGGGACGAGCCCAGGAGAGAGAAACATGGGAAAACGTGGAAGGGATTCAACCATTGACCAAAACACATTCAAAATAGCATGGGCATCCTTACAGACCCATCCCCTGACATTTTTAGCCATGCTGGGAGAGAATGCGAGCCATTCTTCATTAAAAACGGTGGTTGAAATGTCATTTATGTCCATGACCACGTGCCAGAGGTGTTTTTTATTTTCTCTCTCCAAAATCCATAAAAATGCAAAAATGACCATGTAATCTTGTATATAATTTCACCATCTTTCCATTGATATAAAGAACGTGAAAAGCTGAGCTCTGGATCGAAAGATATGGCCATTTGAAGTTTTAAGGCAAAACAGGGCCAAATCGGGTTGGCGGGCAAAAATTCAAATTTTTGCACCTTTTTGGTCATTTGGAAAATTTTCCAAAATTTCCTCATGCTCCACCACTCTAGGTGCCATGTGGTGGCATCTCATTGGCCGTGGGCCTTTCGGGGGTAAATTTTTCCAAAAAACTCCGCCAAGCCATAACTTAAAAAATACATGGAGTTAGGAGGAAAACTTTACCTTTCTGGAAAGCTGAGAAAGATCTCTATCCAATGGTGTCATTTTTAGAAGGTTTTGAGTGCCTGAAAAGCAAAATATTATGACTGAGGCACAAGAGAGGAAAAAATGAGAGGAGTTAGCCACAAAAAATGAGCAGGGGCACATTTTGGATAACAGGACCCAAAACTAAAAAAATAAACTTTGCGGAATTAAATTGACTTAATCATGTAAATCGGTTAACTTTCTAATTGGGTTATGGATACTGAAATTTATTACATTCAATCCATTCTTCTGATCTAATAATGAAAATGCTTAATCAAATATAAATTTTTTTATTTGATCAAAAGCTTCATGAAAATCGTAAAAGGACTCCCAAGACAAAAAAAAATTAATTATCAAGTTATGCAATTGCCTACATCTCTAGGTTCATTCAGAACTGATTTATAACCAATGAAATAATTACAAGTATAGAAATTTTTCCTAGTTAAAATTAAAGGAACAATAATGGCAATTAAAAATGAAACAGAATTTTGAAAGACAAGAGTGATAATAACACTTGACTTCCCCCTTACCGATTCACCGACGATTAAAATAAGCTCCCTTTGTAAATGGTCTAAGACTCCTATTTTCTCGCTTTTAGTGCATTGTTCATTAACATCTCCAAAACTTTTTTAATGAAGGTTATTTCATGGCATGTTAGAGGCCTCAATGGGGGGACTAAGCAAAGAATGCTCAAGGAAATTAAAAGATCAAACAGGCCCAACATCCTTCTTATTAAGGAAACTAAAATGAAAAGTAAAGTTGTTGAAGATTGTAAAAGATATTTCTGGGAGAACGCTGCCTTTGCTGCTGTTGATTCTCAAGGAGATTCTAGAGGCTTAACGATCTTCTGGGATACCAAAATTGTTAATGGTAATGTTCTCTCCTCCTCCCAGAATCATTTAGCTATAATCTTTAAAAGTTTTGAGAATAATTCTAGCTGGATTCTTTCCAATATTTATGCACCCAATACTGTTACTGGTAAAAGAAATTTATGGAAGGAGTTAACCTTGTTTCAAAATAATGTTGAGAACATGAACTAGTTGATTATGGGAGACTTCAATACTCCTTTAAATCCGGGATAAAAGTTTGGGGGAAGCTCTGAATTTTCACTCAGTATGGAAGAGTTTGCTGGCTTCATTTCGACTCTTAATCTTATGGACATAGAGCTTCATGGTAATCAATTTACTTGGTCTAATAGAAGATTTGGGGAGAACTTGATCTAGGTTAAACTAGACAGAGCTCTTATTTCTGCTAATTGGATCTTAGATCAGAATTTTCATCTTTCTTCTCTCCCCAAAACGGGCTCTGATCATAATCCTATTGTCCTAAATTTCTTCAATTGGACAAAACCTTTTCACTGCAATTTCAAATTTGAGAAAATGTGGCTCGAGCATGAAGATATTCTGGATAGAATTAAAGAGTGGTGGTATTGGGAAGGCACAGGGATGGCCCAATTCAGGCTTCTACAAAAGTTGAAAAATGTTAAGCAAAAGGTTAGAATCTGGAATAAAGAGGTTTTTGGAAATATTTTTGAAAAGAAGAAAGAACTTAAGCAACAGTTGGAACAGCTTGAACTTAATGTTTCCTTGAAAGGTATTACTCTAGAGGATCATCAGCAGGAAAAAATCTTCTCTCAGATCTACATAATATAAATAGCCATGAAGAATCCTTTTGGAGAATGAAGTCTAGAGCCCTTTGGCTTAAAGCAGGAGACAGGAATACAATTTTTTTTCATTTGACATCCCTCAAGCATAGAGCTTGTAACAGAATTATTGAGGTTTCTAAGGAAAATGGGAACATTACTAAGGATTCTGAAGACATCAAAGAAGAAGCCCTCAAATTTTACTAGAATCTATTCACTGAGAATAATTCCTACAATGAACAAGTGGCCTCCTTTCTCTTAGACTCCATTACTAATAATATAATACCTGCTGAGAGGTTTATGAGTCTTTCCAAAACTGTCACCATTGAGGAATTAAAAAAGGTTGTTTTCACTTTAGAAGGGGATAAGACTCCGGGCCCGATGGTTTTTCAGAAAACTTCTACCAAAGATGTTGGGAAATATGCTCTGAAGATCTATTGAAAGCTGTTAATGAGTTTTATAGAACTGGAAATCTTATCAAAGAATTAAATAATACATACATTGTGATTGCTCCAAAGAATTTGGATGCAAAGGACTTCAAAGATTTCAGGCCAATCATTTTGGTTAATGTAATATATCCGATCTTCACAAATATTCTTACCACTAGAATGCAACCTATTCTTATGGAGATTATTTCACAACAGCAGAGTGGATTCATTCAGGGAAGAATTATTCAAAATGGAATTATCATGGTTCATGAAACAATCCATTCTATGGATAAAAGTAAAAAGGCAGGGATGGCTATCAAGTTAGACATGCATAAATCCTTCGACAGAGTCTCCTGGAGATTCATGGATGAGGTCTTATCCAAGTTTGGTTTTCAAAATAAATTCAAGAAAATCATTCACTCTTGTATTTCTACTTCTAGATTCTCAGTGGTTGTTAATGGGGAACCGGTTGTTTTTTTTGCCAGCAATAGAGGAATCTGGCAAGGGGACCCAATTTCCCCTCTATTATTCATTATAATGGCAGACAGTTTAAGTAGATCTATCTCCAAAGATATTAGCATTGGCATGATAAAAATGCTTTCCTCCAACTTCTGGCAACCAGGTCTCCTCCCACCAACAATTTTTTGATGACACTCTGCTTCTTCTGATGGCCTCAATAATTGAGGCAAAGGCTATCAAAACTTTCCTTAGATTTTATGAGGAAGCTTCGGGGAAAAAAGTTAATTTTGACAAAATCTCTATATATTTCTTCAATACTCCTATGGAAAGGCAAAGAAAGATTGCTAATATTCTTGGATGCACTATTAATTCTCTTCCTGCTACTTATTTAGGTCTACCTTTAAGTATTAGCAAGATTTATAATGAGGTCTGGAATGATCTTATTAAGAGATTTCAAAAAAACTGGCTAGATGGAAAGGAGCTCTACTTTCAAGCGCAGGAAAGTGCTTATTGATAAAAAGCACGCTTCAAAACCTACCTATTTACATCATGTCAATGTTCAGCATACCAGCAGCAGTGACGAACACTATTGAAAAGATTCAAAAGCACTTTTTATGACACGGTACTGAGGACAGGTTCAGGTATCATCTAGTGGCTTGGGAGCATGTATGTAAACCAAAGAGGCTTGGGGGTTAGGTATCAAAGATATCAAACATATGAGTGCTGCCCTTATTGCAAAGTTAGGTTGGAGACTTATAAAAGAACACAAGCCTTGGATAGAGTTGGTTAAGATCAAATACCTTTCAAACCAAAGCAAGATTTCCTTTATTTCTGATCAATCTCTTCCGAATGGTTCTATTTTCTGGAACAATCTTCTTCACATCAGACATATTCTCTCTCAGGGGTGTAGCTGGAAGCTTGGGGATGGTCAAGATATTAACTTCTGGACTAATAAATGGACTAATTTTAAAAGGATTTCTTCTTATGGACACATTAAAGACAACTTAATTACAAATTATGGACACAAAATACAGGGATATATTGAGGTGGATGAAAACAAAAGAAAATGGAAACAATTAAAAGTGGAGAAGGATAATGTACAGTCTGATGTTTCATCTTTACAGAATCAACTTTCTCTAATCCATATTAGTAATAAAAATCTTAAGGATGAACTCATTTGGAAAGATTCTTTTGATGGGGAATACTCAGTCAAATCAGGACACAATAATTTCTTTGCCTCTATTGAAAGTGAAATTAAGTGGCATAAGTTGTGGATGCTAGAGCTAACCCCTAGAGTGAACTTTTTCTGGTGGATCATCATTAAAGGCAAGATTCTAACTAATGACAACCTCATTAAGAAGGGATTCATCATGCCAAATAGATGTTGCATGTGTCAGAAAGAGGCAGAAGACATAAAACATTTATTTCTTCATTGTGAGTACACTTCCAAAATTTGGCATCTTCTTTTTGTAAAATTTAATTAGAAATGGATCTTTCCCCTTACTTGTCTTCAAGCCTAGGAACAATGGGACTCTCCGTATAAGCATTGTGTGGTGAAGAGATTGTGGCAACTTGTTTTACCTCACACTATGTGGTGAGTTTGGAAGGCTCGTAATGATGGTATTTTCAGAAACACTAGAAAGGCATGTAACAAAATCTACAAGGAAATTATCATTGTTGTGTAGGATAATATTGCTAGATTTAAACCTCCTAAAAATAGACTTTTCCCTGAGAAAGAAGAATACATTCTGACTGATTGGAATATTGACATTGTCTTCAAAAAGAATAACAATGGTATGGATAGAACCACCATCCGATGGACTAAGCCTCCCAATTCTTGGCATAAGTTAAATTTTTATGGGGCCTCAAAAGGTAATCCAAGAGGTTCTAGAGGTGGAGTCATCAGAGATCAAAGAGGCTATTTTGTTGTTCTTTTTCTGGGAAAATGGGTAGGTAAACTAATCATTACTCTGAAGCTCTTGCTGCTCTATGGGGAATAAGGCTAGCCAGGGATTGTAATATTCTGAATATTATAATTGAGGGTGATTCTCTGAACATTATCAATCTCTTAAACAAAAAGCAACACCCCATCTGGTCAAGTAGAGATTTTATTGTTGAAGCTACTGATATATGCAAGAGTTTTGAAAATGTTAAAATCACTCACACCTATCGGGAAGGCAATAGGGTCACAGATGGTTTGGCAAACTTTGGATTTAATAATACTTTTCAAACTTGGCTAAGGGAGGACATTCTACCCATTCAAGTTAATAAAGACATAATCAATGATCTACATGGCCAGGAAAATCATCACTAACGGCTGTAATGTTGATGTTAATGAGCAGATTCTTAAGTACAGAATGATGACATCATATAATATTTGTGTGATTTATGATATTTGTGTGAACTAGAAAACCATCATTTCTTGTCATAGGGAGAACGCCAAGGAGCGGGTCACTAATTACAAAGTATGGTCTAATAATTATATCTTCTATCACGGAAGGAAAAGATTCAAAAACAAAGCTAAGTCTACTACGCATAGTGCTAAAATATTTACCGTTGAGAGCAGAATCATTGGAAAAATGGGGGGTCCACCATGCAAAACAGAGCCCACCCACAATCTAGCGTGGAAAGAGGATGTTGTGCTCTAGAACTACCTTCAAATTGGGGGTCTTGCGAATTTGATAGAAAGAATTCAAGGTTTTGATCAGGATATTTCTATTAAATTCACACAAGGATGGAAGAATCAGGTTGTTAAATACATCAACATAGAGGTTGAGATCATGGAGGAGCTCATCGCCTAGATAACGAGACTCAGTCTTGATGGCACCAAATTCTTTAATAAGAAGGTAGACAAAGAGGTGGAGATAAATAAATTCTTGGATGAAGGGGAAAATCTTGAGTTTGTGACATTCGGCATCAAGTTGGCTTCGATTCTTGAGCCTTTTACTGAGCTTACTAGGATGGTTGTTAGGTATGTAACTCTTGAGGGGAGATTTGTTACTATTCCTCAAAAGCATTTGATATTTCTTAACCACTTTAGTAGAAATATAACCATCAAATTCCCTCATTACTTGTTAAACTCGCTGGAGAAATCCGTTTGGGAAGTGTAGAGTCATTCTAGGGTAGTTCCTCTGCATCAAGGGCTAATTCTTCTTATCCATCGTCCTTGCTCAAACTGTCCCCGAGTGAATCCTGCTCCACCCTCTTCCTCCATTCCTCCCCCTGCTCACACCTCCTCCATTCCCCCTGCTCGAAAGGAAGATTGAAAGTGCTTCGTCTAGCAAGAAAAGAAAGGGCATGAAAACTAAGATCCCTACTTTTTAGAGGGTTCTTAGAAGCCACAAAGACCTAGAGCTTGCCGAGAACCTCCTGCACATCAGCTAACTGGTGAAGGAGCCTAAGGAGGAGGATTTGATGGTCAGAGTGGGTAGGATGGAAAGGGAAATCCAAGAGCTCAAAAAGGCTATCAAAAATATGGAAAAAGCTAAGGGAAAAGGAATACTACTAAATGATGATGAGGAGGGTGTTATTGTTGAAGTGTTCAAGAATTTATAGTCTTTGGATGGCAGAATGGGAAATGCAAAAATTCGTAATGACTGCATCCTATCTGCTCTTAAAAGTATTTACAATTTCATTGAACAACATGTTCATAGTGTATGTAACCTAAGTGGGATTAATGAAGACATTTTGGGCCCCAAAGAGAAAAGGGATATGGAAATCACTCAGGTATATCTGAAAGACTCTTCTCAGGCAACCGCCATTACTTTCTTTGTCTCGCTACAAGTGATCAAAACCAAGATTGACAGGGCTATCAAGTAATGGGGTGTTGTGCTGCTGTTTACTGGCTGCAAAGTTGCTGATGACTGGCAGATCTGGAGCTGTTTTTTGGCAGAGATATTCTATGATAGATATCTATTGTTTGCTTTTTGATCTCTTCTACTATTTTTTGGATCATTGTATGATTGGATCCTTTCTTTTAATATGTTGTTTTATCTGGCTGATGAGCCCTCTGAGATTGGTTGTTTTACCCTTCTCTGGGTTGTTTCTCTCACTTCTGATATCTAGCTTTTGAGCCCTTTTGTATATAGGGTATAGTCCCTTCAAAACTATTTTCCCTTAATTAAAAAAAAAACAAACAATAATAGGCCAAAATGCAAAATTACAAATAATGCCTTAAACAATATTAAGGAATTTTTTAATACACAATAATGCCTTTCCTAAAGCTATAAAATCTTTGGGCTTCTGTGTGTCTGATTATAATGGAGAGGGGCCTTTATATAGGCATGCTAGGCCACTTTTATCAGATTAATATTATATATAAAAGAATATTTTTAGCCTTCTCCTCATGGCACAATGGTTAGGCCTCATTATTTTAGTCGATGGGTGTGAGGTTTGAATCCCCTTATCCGCTTATTCACGGAAAATATTCTATAAAGGTTGGTATGCCAATCTCTTATCCCGATCCACCCGTCAGCCGAGTTGGTCGGGTCACTTTGTTTATTAGAGGGAGGTTGTGGGGTTGAGTCGCACCCCTATCTCCATTTGCATCACCGTTGCTGCTTTATGTTTGGGTGTGATTAATCCCACATTCACCTAGATTATGGTGGGTCAACGGTTTATATGGCCACCACCCTGCCTCCTTAGATGTGGCTTTGGCCACACCCTGATCTACTTTTGTTTGACCACGTAATTTGGCTAGTTGTACATAGATTGAATGCCCATGTGGGCCGAGATAAGTTGATCCTCTAAGTTGACTGTGAAACCCACCGAGTTATATGTCGAGCTGATTAATATGGAATCCTTTCCTGAATATTGAGGTAGTATTTCCAAACATAATGAGTTGGAAAATAATATGGTGAATAAAGTAATATAAAATTCAACCATAGAAATATTAATATATTCCAATAATGAGATATGAAAAAAATATAAAATGAACCTATAATCATAGTCCACTTATCGAACCTCGATAGACATGTCGAGAAAAATTGAACTCGTGGTGGCAAACCATGTTGCAGCTTGAGGACCGACCACATCGACAACAATAAAATAGTCCTCACAGTGGTCAGGATCCCTTCCACTACAAAAGTTAAGTGTCTTTTTCTTGCAACTAACTTATCGCTCGTTGAAAACCAGATGTGAAAACATAACCCTTTTTGTCTAGTGCCACATAATCACCAATTTACTCCCTTTGACCGCTAGGCTGAATGAAATCTGACAAGCTACACTAGGAGCATACATTCTCCTATCCATGTGTTTTAATATGTATTGGAATGCTATTGAAAGGATATTTTTTACTAATTGGGTTGCAGACAATTTTGGGAAGATCTACAAATCCAAAATGTCCTCTAAATTAGGTATAACCCTCTCCTGCCATTTATGTGTAATGTTTAGCATACTCTTGGGCATGTGAAACAACTAATATATAATAATAATAAAATAAAAAATTCACCCAGTTGCATTAGAAAAACCACAATCCCAAGAAAACATGTGGTGCGAGTTAGGGAATAAAGTGTGTGTTTTACATTTAAAGGTTATTGTTGTCAAAAATACACCTCGCGCTCTTTTGACAACTTGCAAAAATAATTTTGGACTTGGCCCCCATTTGTTTCCTTGGCTGGACCTTTTCTAAGAAGTTAAAGTGTTGCAACATGTGTAAATTTCAAGTTATTATTTGATCCCCAAAAGAAGATCTTTTCGACTCGAGGAGTTATAAGTACTTAGTCAAGTTTGTGAGTTTTGAGAAGTTGCAAACTACCTCTGAACACATTAATAGGTGGCATCCTTTCAAGGATCCAAAACTAGTGTGAATGGAAGTTGTTTACATCATGACATTCTCGCAAGAAACTACAAAATGCGTGCAAAGGTCTGAGGCCCGATCGCAACATGGACATGTGGTGCATTCTAGGAGCTTGGGATGAAAAAAATAGTCTTACAGTTTACATTTACAAATTGCAAACTAAAATCAAGAACCTGAATTCCCTATCCAATCCTTTAATACCACGTGGCATCTCTCCAGAGGTTCATATTGCAGCTCATAGTACTATAGAAAATCCTCCGTTAGGTCCCGAGCTATTTTTTACATTTCTACTCATATATTTCTCTCCAAGCCTCTTTTTTTAATAAACCTGGGCTTGTTGGAAAGGTATTTTTATGCACTTCACTTTGGCATCATGAAATTAGTTCCCACAATTAGAACGTAGTTCCAAGTAGCTCCACTACTAGATTTAATGAAGATGATGCCCATTCCTTCTCGTGTGTAAGAAAATTGATGTGGAGAATTCTCTTGACATAGTTTGCATGCATTTTTTCAATGATTTAATATTGATGTTGGTGGTTTAAGCTTGGAATTCAATTTTCCCTCTTTTTCCCATCTCTCTTTCTCTCTCTTTCTCTCTTTGTCCCATTTTCTTTATATTTTGGAAAATTATGTGTACTTTTAAAGTTTGTACCCTCTTGAAATATAAGGGAATCATTCAGAGTGTTTCATAAGTTTTTTTGAGTTGTAAGCCTCATATCTTTCCCTTATGCATTGTGGTTCTTCCTTCTTCCTTTATTGTAATGGACTGTAAAATCTTATTAAGAAATAAAACTTGTGTTTTTTTGGCTATTCTCTACCCTAGTCATGTTATCTTTATTTTTATTGTCTCTTCATCCATTGCAAGTGTATTATGTATATTTTCCTACTTTGCAGGGTGTATTTCTATTGTTCTTTGTGTGAACATGGAAAGGTAAATGTTGTTTTGAATTGTGGCACTTATGTCTTCCCTTTCTCTACCCATTTTCCCCCATTTTCCCTCAGTGAGAGTGTCTTTCCCCCCTTTTATGGTGTTATCACCTCTTTTAGCTAAGTATTTCTCTTTCATATATCTCCTTCTAATCCTATTCACTTGGATTATTAGATTAGGATTAGATAGATTTGTTTCCTGCTATAGGAGTAGTTTAACATTAGGAATTGGTAGAGAAATTTAGCCTTCTTGTCTCAAGAAGTAAGTCACACACTTGGAGACAGCCCCATGTCACCTCAAAATCTTGGGTTTCTCAAGTTGATCTAGGGTAGGGTGTAATTTTAAACTTCAACAGTTACTATTTTGGAGCTTATGTTGGGAGGGAAGGTTCTTTTGGGAAACTACCATGGTAGAAACAACCAAGAAGTTTTCAAGTAAATGCATATGGCATGTATAAAGTAAAATTATACTCCATAACCCTTTCCATCATCCTCCACACCTATATAAAATGTGAGAATTTGATTAGGGCATATACGTTCTTCAAATCATATTGAAAAGGGGAATTCTATCAAATGTTATATTGTAGTGCCTTGAAAAATTTATATGTAAAATGTGGAGGCATGGACAATCATCTAGTATGTTTGAAAAAATCATGAAAGAAATGTGATCTCATGGAATGCATGTTGAACATGTAAGCTTCATTTTTTAATTAATTTTCTATCATGAAAGCTCATTAGTTGATGGTTGTAAATAATTCAATGTCATGATGGCCACTTCTAGAATAAAAAATATTTAAATAAGATTTTTCTTTTTGTACATGATTGACAATATTGGTCATGCTAGTTATCTTGAGGAAACCCTAAATTTATTCATCAACATGCCATTTAAGTTTTTGGCCACTATGTGGATGTATTTTTTGGGTGGTTGAATAATGCGTAAGAATGACTAGCCAATTTTAGTATAGAAACATTTTTTTTTTGTTGTTTCCTACAATTTATACACCTTATGGTCTTCTGTCAAATGTCTACGCAAATGTGGTGGTTGTGTTTCAAATTACTTATGTTGACATTACCAATAATTCACTACAAGAACATTGTGTTATATATTTGAAATGATGGAATCGATTACATCTCTTTCAAAAACTTGGCTTACAACAATTTTGGAGATGAACTTGGTTCTAGTGGGTAGTCAACTCATACTCAAAGGTTCTTGATGAATTTAATAGTTGTTTTGGAAGAGTAGAAAAGGCATGTGAACTATCCAATAGAATTTCTCAAGAGGTTTTTTCTCATGGGGAATGGTGATATCTGAGTATGTAGAAAATGAAGTTGTGAAAAGGCCTTATAACCAAATACAACTGACATGTGTAATACTAAAATCATGAAATATTTCTCGATGCATCGATTATTAACTAAAATTAATGAATTTTAGAATTAATCTAAACATGTACAACAATGAAATGACTAATATAAACTGAAATATAAATGTTAACTAATTTTAATTGATATTCTAAATAAAATGAAAGAATTAAAATATAAGGGAAAGGTACTAACCTGAAATGAACCTACCTCACAATGATCTAGAACTATACTAGATGATGCACATGTAGAAAAGAGTATGGCAGCAGACCTCAAGAATTTTTAGGAGATGAAGATTCAGTCAGATTGAGGTTCTTATAAGAGGATTACGGTGCATGTGGGTGCCCTGGTTTGCAAAACATCTCAGAAGCTAAGTTTGAGTTGGTCACTAAATCTTCACAATAACTCAGTCTCTATTGCATGTATGTCTCGTTAGCTTTGTTTATTTCATTATAGATCTCTGATGAATAATATCCTACAAAACCCCACACAAAAGCATCAAACCCTTAAAAATAAAGGTGCAAATGAATGGTTCGTACTATCCTCATCTGTCAAATGGATGGACTTGCAAATGAGTGTTGCACTACATCTCAGAGATGATGTAGTTATATTTGTATGTGTGTGAAATTATGTGCCTAGGGTTACCTAGCACCAATGGCGCCAAAGTAGCAGGAAATAGCTAGATGTAAGATGAAAATGGTGGATGGAATAGAATGAATACAACCCTTCCTATGCAATGTGTGATGTCGAATAGTTCCTAAATGCAGTCCCTTACCTTAGTATATAGATAGCCCTTAGTAGAGATAGTTTTCCCTTAAGATAGTGTGTATTTTTTGTTTATATAAGGATCTCTCTCTAAAATTATGACACTAATGACCTGACATGTCAACTAGTACCTAGGAGAATGAGGGAGAAAACTACAGAGACCAACTTTAAGACTCTAAATGAGAACCAAGTGCAACTAGGACCAGGGAACCTAAAAATGAGGACCGAGGTGCCAACGAGAACCCCAATCCCTTCCTAGGTGTCCCAGGAAAATACTAGGGATGACCACTGAGTAAATAATGACAACTAAGACTCCATGAGAGATGACCAAAACTGTGTGAGTTATTGACGACTTTGTGAGACAATTAATAACAATGACTGACTAAACTGACGATAGGACTAGTATATGGGTCATTAGTGAATAATTTTCTTACGTGAGATCCATATATAAAACAACATATTTTGTGGTATAATAGAAGAAGTGTGTGATTTAGTAACTAAATTTTCCCCCACTTTATGTTGGTGAGAGGAAAGCTTGATAACATAAAGTAGATAGAGATTTGTACCTAAGACAAATCAAGAGAGGCCCATGTTTTAGTAGAATGCACAGATGTGGTAGTAAAATTGTGCTGAAAAAACCACATAACATTTCGAACAATGGATCATCGTGTTGATCCACGCAATAAATGAGAGTGATGAGTGTAATTTTGGATGATTAATGATTTGAAATGTGTATGACAACGATAAGATGGGGTACGAAGTGAACTATTCTAAACCTAATTGCATGTATACAAATAATCAATAAGAGGATTTGGGCTGCCTTCCACCAAAGTAAGAGTGTAGAGAGAAAAGTGTGGTATCCTCCAATCTCTAAGTACATCCTCAATATCTAGCTGCTGTAGATGGACTTGGATCAATTTTTTGTGGTTTTTGGATCTAGGTAATTTTAATCAAATAGTTGATCCATATAGGAGTGGTATAGGAAAATAAATCTTTCCCCCACTCCACATGTGTTGATGTAATGTGATGGCTTCCAATTTAGGTGATCTTGAAGAAAACACGAAATGTATTATGGATTCCACATTAGGTCATCTAGAAGTAAACGCCAAATATAGAATAACTTTCCAAGTAAGTTCATCTTGGAAAGTAATGAATGTAACTCCCAAGTTAGGTTATGTTGGAGGCCGCATGTGTTATATCATTTTGATTGAATGCTATGATTTTGATTGTTAGAGATTTGAATGCGTTAATTGATTGATTGATTAATTGGTTACTTGTAGAGAGATTTTATGCTAGTTGCCCCTAGGTTATGTCATTATGGGGAATTGATGGAAATATTTTAACACTTGTTTCCCCCATATTAGTTCATTAAGGGGAATTGATGAAATTTCACATAGGGAATTTATACGTGTGTTGCCCCCAAGTTTGGTCACTAGGGGGAATTGATGGTGAAATGTCGCGCTGTAAATTAGAAAATGTTCAAAAATGAAAAAGTGGTAGTATTGATCAAACACATAGTTATATAAGGGGAATTATAGGATGATCCCAATGATATTCCCCCCTTTCAGAAAAAGGGGAAGTGATGCTAAGAGAAAATGCTAATCCAAAATTAAACATGAGATAAATAAGATGTGTGATAAAGTGTAATGTCCCCAATGGACATATTTTTACCCCTAAATAGATTTTAGGCAATCCCAAACACTAAATGTAACATGTAGACAAAATTCCAATAAATTATCATATAGATCTTGTTGTCCACTCAAAATTCCCCGCTCTTAAGAAAGTGCATTTTCAAAATTTTGAGTTTGAGTGTCTTCTCTATTGTATTGAAAATGTTAAAGGTCGAGAAATTGAGAAAATCTACGTTTTTGGGTCATTTTGTGTGTTTTTCAGGCCTGTCGGACATTTTTGTCCCGCGTGTCCCAAGTTCAAAAGTGCACTCTGTTCCCCGATCAGCCGATATCCCTGAAGTTTGTCAATTTCGGGCCCGTCGAAACTTTTTGTCCCAAATTTCGCAAGTCAAATTGTGCAAGTTGTTCCATTTTCCGCCAAAACACCCGAACCGCGTACTTCGCACTTTCTTGTCCCAAGTGTCTCAAATACAATTTGACAAGTTGTTCCATTTTTAGCCGATTCACTCGAACCGCGTACTTCGCGCACTTTTGTCCCGCATGTCCCAAAAGGAATTTGTGCATCTTTTCCTCGTTTCACCCGAATCGGCCGAGCCACGTGTTTCGCGCATTCGCGTCTCACATGTCCCAAATGAACCAAGTGCCATTCGTGCTTATTTTTTCCCGCTATACCCGAATATCATGCTTAATCAAATTGGTAGGTATGTTTTAAATGCGCATTCATTGTCTTTCTCTCTCCTAATCGGCTATATAATGAGCGACCCTCCTACGCGTGTATCCCTTTCCTCTGTAATTCCTTCCCGAGTTTAGTTTGCGTCTCTATCCTCCGAGTTACTATCAATATGAAGATCAAATTTCAGGGACAGGAACAAATCTCGCCACTAGAATCTACCGTTCACAATATTGGGGACAGTGAAGCTCGTCATCTTGATTTCAGCAATTTTTGGGCAAGGATGGCAGATGCAAACCCTACACCAATGGCGCAGATGATTCACGACAGCGGTTTGGCTTTTGCTGGAGGTTTCCCAATCTCGATGCAATGTGCTAATACAGTTCTTTCATGCGGAGCTCACTTTGACCCTGATTCGAGTGAATTAACCAATGTACATGGGGAACTCATCGCCAAGCTGGATGCTTCCACCATTAGCACTGCTCTGAGGATCCCAGAGATGGATAATGCCATAGTTGTTTCCCAGGATCAAGCATAGGACCTGTTCAATCAAGACAGCGACAAATTCAAGGCACGGGTGGTGAAGTCATGGATTAAAAACCCTAAGAAGGGAGCATCTCGTCTTTCTAAGAATCTCTTCCGAGCAAATTTCAATGAAGAGTTGTCAGATTTAATAATCCTACTGGCTTGGGTTATGGGCTTACCTTTTACTAACGAGTTCCATTTCTGGATGTGCCCGCTCATCAGCATGGTGTGCGATGGAACTCAAAATATCAACTGGGCGGAAATCATCAGCATGAATTTGGCGGAGCAGCTGTCCAATGTACAGCAAATGAATAAGTTCTACATGACTTCATACCTGATGTATACTCTGGCGGCATCAAGGCAATGGTTTGGTTTTTCTTACATTGATGCCCACAAGGATGATCCTGTATACGCCTACTGCCCGCAGTTCACCCTAGAGACCAGCAATCACAATTTCAGAAGGGTAAATGATGCTTTCACCATGTACGTGGTCAGGCTGCTTGAGGGTGACACTGCTAGAAGGTTTTCTGATGAAGCCATGAATCTGATATTGCACTACGGTGCTTATTTTATCCAATTCAAAAAATTCTCCTATATCAGGCTTGCTGGCTATGAGAGCACCCCTCTGAGGCTTCCCATGTTTTGCAGTGATAAGATGGCCTTGGTAGAAGTATGCAGGCAGTTAGATAAATTACACAGAACCTGCAGAGACAAGAAGATTTCTGGTTTGCACTTTCCCATCTCTTTGGGAAACTACACTTGTAAAACAGCCCTGGACGCACAGAACATAGAAAGAGCCCTGGTTCCTATCACTGTTCATTTCTTCAAGCCAAGAAATTGCTTCGACTTGAAGAAGTTCATTGAACAGAACATCAAGATAATATATCATCATAGGGCAGATACAGAAGACTATTGGGTTGACTGTGCAGATGATTTTGAAGCTAGAAGGAGGCACTATGGCAGGTTCTCTCTGCAATTGATTCAAGAACTTGGCTTGTACCAAGTTCCTGAAGGAATCTAGGATGACAATTCTGATCTATACTCATATGAGTATGACAATGTGGTTAAGCACACTCCCTTGGAGGACTTGGATTGGAACAGGAAAGAGAAAGATGATCTGGACAAGATCCTTGCTCCAATCTTAGTCAGGACTAAGGTCTGGTTTGACAGGAAAGTTCGAGAGCTCAGAAGGTGCTAAAGAGAATCCTCCTCTGAGGATGTTTCAACACCAAGGAGGGAAGCATCGACTCCCATATCATACACACCTGTGAAAACCCCTCCTGCCTCATCAACACAAGGACCTACAGCTTCCACTCCTTCTTCATCCACTCAGGTGTATCAAAAGAAACTCAAAGAGGTTAAGAAGGAGCCTGTGGAAAAAGATCTTCAAAGAAAGCAGGTAGAAGTGCCTTTGGGACCAGATAACATCATTGTTCTCAGTGAAGAGAGTGAAATGCCAACCCCTGCAAATGCTCCCGAAGATCCAACGGATAAAGATAAGGAAGTCCAGAGCACTGAACATCCAAGTGTTGTTGATTCCTCTGCAGCAATTGTCTCCAGTGCCCCACTCACATCTCAACTTGAGACCACAGCTGTGCAAACCTTGAGCGTCATGAGCTCTACATCTCTTGGTCCTCTTGCCCCTCCTGCTGCTTCCTCTTCCTCTTTTACATGGGTTCAACCTTTTGTTGAAAGTAGAAAGAGGAAATCTTCCTCTCGGAGCTCAGGGCCAAATTTTGATGCTGTGGCAGCCATGTTGGGCACTACTCCTTCTCACGCCAAGAAATCCAGAACCACCTCCAGGATTGTGTCTGATGCTCAGGGTCAGCAATTCCTGGAGATTGCTAAGCCTACAATAGATAAATCAGAGCAGGAATTACAGGCATCTGACTTATAACTCTCAAGGATTCCAATGGGAGAGTCTACTCCTGAAGGTGAGATCCACAACCTCCAGGAAACAGTCACAAGAGTCATTGGGAGGGTAGATAAAGGGCAGCAAACTATTGAACATTTGGAGGAACAAGCCCAGATTCTCACTGGCTTTATCAAATCTCTTTTGTCTAAGGACAAAGTTTTGGACCCTACCCCATTGACTACTCTTCCACCACCTGTAATTTTGAGCCAAGATGAAGTACAGAGTATCAAAGATATGCACAAGTATTCTATCTATGGTAGAGCTATGGAGGCCATGGTGGAAGATATGCTTGTTGCAGGATTGAACTTCATCGATGAAGCTTTCAAACTCCACGGAAAGGTGAATAATTTGCAACAGAAGTTCTCCTCCACTATCGGGGTCATAGATAAAGAGCTCAAACTCTGGAGCAGTTGCATAGTAGACTTCCGTCTCATGGGACAGAAAGATGAGAACATTTTATTAGCAAATAAGGTTTTTGATGATGCAAAGGATAATCTGTCAAAGTCCTGGGTTTACAGCGTGGAGTGGAAGATCAAAGTCTTGGAGGAGGCTTTGGGAGAGCTGAAGAATAGCTGGCAGAAGGGTGAAGCTTTCAAGACACTGGTTGTATCAGCTTTCAAAGATATACATTGTCATATTCATGATGAAACTTCTGGTGTGCCTCTTTCCTTGCGAGAAATCAAAGCTCAATTCAGAGCTTTTGTCAAAGATAATCTATTCAAGGAAAGCTCCATTTCCAAAGAGAAAATGAAGGAGATCTGCTCTCTTCAATCTGCCATTGAGGAAGCAAATAAAGATTATCATACTCATGTCGAGTTTGATAAAGAAATGGAGAAGTGTCTCAGACTTTTGGGTCAGTCTACAGCCAACACGTCAGTCCCCCGTGGTAGAGACATAGCCGAGGCATTGAAGAGATTCAGGCAGCGAATTTTGAAGTCAGTGGGTCCCTGCCAGTCGTAACCGCCTGTCTTCTTCTCCGTTTTCTTCTCTTCTTTTCTAATTCTTTTTCTCGAATTCATTGTAATTAGTTGAGGTATTGCGATTGGCAATCCTTAACTAATCTTTAGTTAAAAGAAGTAGTTACAAAGAGTAACTGATTTGTAAGCTATATAATGGCCTCTCCACGCCATTTTGAAAGGAGGAAGAACTTGGTTTATTTTCTGAAAGTGTAAATAGATCATAAAGAAATCAATACAGAAGGGCTTTCCATTCTTTGTCTATCTGATCTCTGTTATCCCTAAGCTTTCATTTAATTTTTGTGAAGATCATTTGTCTCTAGTTTGTTAGTCTTGCCGATTGCATACTCTCCAACTTTGCAAGCATGGTGATCTTGTATAACCAAGAAGGAACTTTGTGTCCTTGATTAATGAATCTGTGTTATGTTAAGAAACTTTGTGTTCTGGCAGATGTTATTTACAGAACTTTGTGTCTTTAAATTCCATCTTATTTATACGATACAAGTGATCTTGTTTCAATTCACTGTAACTTCGCATACATAAAGAATTACTCTGTTATCTATAATTCTGCATGTTGCCTTTCTGCTCATTCGCATATTCTCATTCCTTAGTCCTTTTGTAATTGATGATCTTTATAGAAAACACTTTTGTAATATCCAAGTTTAACCAGAAAATCATGTTTTGTATATTTGTAAATAGGTTTGTTTCTGAATAAGGGAACCTCTCCCATTAAAGAGGAGGGACTTCTTGTCCCCTGACTGTTGCTCTTCGTAAAGTCCTATTTGATGACCAACAGATCTGAATTAAATAGGAGAAGTGCAACTAGGGATAGGTGAAAAACCCACACCAATTAGCAATAAAAAATATATCTATTAACTGAAATCTGATTTTCTAATTTTTAACAACCAATGCAAAAAGAGAAAATCATATTTTAAGAGATCAAATATGCTGAAACACTTCTCAGAAATATACAATATATTATAGCTGAAAATGACACTTTTAAACATGTAAAAATTCACAGAATGGGCTGATTCAACCACTAAAATATAGATTTATTAATAGCACCAAACTCATATCCAAAAACAACCTTGCACATACCAAATATGAATAAAAATGGGTCTTTCCACTAGAGATAAATATAATAACACTGATGCAATATTTCTTCAAACCCCTTGATATAGAAATCTGTAATATCCCTTCAACTACTAGAAAATAACTAAAACATCTTTGCAAGCTCAATGGAATTCCCTGTGTAGAAATAACTCACATGCTCTAAGATGGATTTCGTTCTCTAGAGGTAGATTCCAAGGGTTTTCATCCTTAAATTTTATTTGCAAAAGCTCCAAGCTTTAGACACAATTCAGAAACTATCAAATGATCATAGAATGTCCCCAATACAAGTTGACTTTTGCTTTTAAGGAAGGAAGTGACCCAAAGTGGCCCGACATGAAACCAATCACCTTTCTCCTCCATTAAATGTTTTCACCCACCTGCTTCATTTAATGTTTTCCACTTACTTTATCTAATATTTTCTCTTTCTTTCATTTAATATTTTTCTCATATTAAATGTCTTTTTCCCTCCAAATTACCTTCCCAATGCAACTCAGCATTCCCCTTAGGGAGAATACAAAACACATTTAATAATTATTTTTCCTATAGAGAATACATAGTGAAATGGGCTTTTATCCTTTCTAAGTTCCCATTCCCCTTTTACGGAAAGTTTTCATTTCTCCTAGGATGGATAACAATTTATATTTGGGCCTTTTCCATCCTAGATTTAATGATTATTAAGTAATATTAATAATTATAAGTGTTATATATATATATATATATATATTATTAATGACACTTGATAATAACTTTAAAATGACTTCACTCACCCTTATATGTTTCCTTTTTCCATCGGGTTGAAAAAATAGGCCAAAGGTCTTTAAAAGGAAAGGGGATATTACAATCCTCCTTTCCCAAAATTGCTTTCCCTCAAGCAATTCCACATTTGTTTTTTCCAAGTGCTACGCACAATAGACAAAACATGTTGAAGTGATCCGAGATCCTTGCACCAGAACCTATCAAACGAGAGGGTTGTTGCAAAAATAGGTAGGTCTCATAATTCCCATTTTTATAAATTTGGAACAAGTAATCCACATGCTTTATTCTACAACTTTTATTATTGTACACCTCATGAAAAAATAAAATCTCAAATGGTTCATTATGCAACAATAAATATGACCCATTATTATGGTCTTCATACCTTGATTATGATCAATGTATTTGTGAATTTTGGTCTTCAAAATGACTTGACTTTGCTGCAAAAAATCATGAGCACTATTGTCCACAAAGGGCTAAATATTATTGCAAGTCAACTTCTGCAATAAATAAGATGACATACCTTCCTCCACACAATCTTCAAGTTGTGCAATCTGCCCTTCTTGGAAATATATTTCCATGCTCCTGACTACCATATCTTGAGGATTATCATCCCTCATACCCCGTTTTCCATTAATTGAAGAGGTATTTACTTTGAACTCTTGTAAGTGTTGTTCCTAGCAACTCTAGCTCTAATATTCCATTCTTCACACTTTTTAAGAGTTTCCATTACATCCTCCTTGCTTGCATATCTAAACTTTTTCTCATGTCTATTATCAATTTCACTAGCAAGAAAATTTTCACTAACACAATAATTTTGTTCAATGGAAACCATACCTTTTGAAGCTTCTTCTTCTACATTATCTGAAACTATCTCAATGTCAAGGATAGATCCCTTACCTTTGAAATGATGGTTAGGTGTCAATGGATCCTTACAATCAAATCATAATTTTTTTCTCCTTAACTCATTCCTTGTTTCTATCTTGGAGTTTTTTCTTTCCCATTACTTTTCCTTACCCCATTGCCGACTAACTAATACCCCTTTCTTATCATGTTGAGCTTTAATTTGTTTTTCAAATGAGTTATTTTGTTGCCCCAAATGCCTTTTTAATTTAGGTATCACCATATGATCATCTCTCTTGGGATTTCTACCAATATTCATACTACAATAATATGGAAATCACATATTATCTTTGAAACCCTTGCTCAAAGATTAATATTTCCTCCAACAAGAATCCTCATCAATCAACTCTATTCGATTCTCTTTATTATTGTTCTCACCTTTTTCCTTATTGTTTCCAGATCTGATCTGATTCAAATTTTGAGTGAGATAGCTCAATTAAAGGTTAGTGGCTTCCTGTTGTTTAACCATGTTGATAAAAATTTCCTTCAGAAAACCCACATTGAGATCTTTTCAATATGGCATTATTTTTTTACTTCATTCACTACCGAATAGGCTAGAAGAAAGTCTGATCTGATACCACTAGAATATCCCCAATGGACATATTTTTACCCCTAAATAGATTTTAGACAATCCCAAACTCTAAATGAACTTGTAGAAAAAATTCCAATAAATTAGCATACAAATCTGAATTAAATAGGGGAAGTGTGACTAAGGTTAGGTGAAAAACCCGCACCAATGAGCAATAAAAAATATATCTATTCACTCAGATCTGATTTTCTAATTTTTAACAGCCAATGCAAAAATAGAAACTCTGATTTTAAAAGATCATAAATATGCAATATATTATAACTAATAATGACACTTTTAAGCATCCAAAAATTCAAATAACGGGTTGATTCAACCACTAAAATCCATCTTTATTAATGGTTTCTAAAAATAACCTTGAACATAACAGATCTAACTAAAAGTGGGTCGCTCCACTAGAGATAAATAGAATAACATTGTTGCAGTAATTATTTAAACCCTTGATATAGAAATCTGCTTAATCCCTTCAACAACTACTAGAAAATAACTAAAAAATATTTGTAAGCTCAATGGAATTCCCTATGTAGAAATTCCTCACATGCTCTAAGAGGGATTTTGTTCTCTATAGGTAAATTCCAAGGGTTTTCATCCTTAGAATTTTTTTGCAAAAGCTCCAAGCTTTAGACACAATTTAGAAACTATCAAATGATCATAGAATGTCACCAATACAAGTTGACTTTTTCTTTTAAGGAAGAAAGTGACCCAAAGTGGCCCGACATGAAACTAATCACCTTTCTCCTCCATTAAATGTTTTCATCCACCTGATTCATGTAATGTTTTCCACTTACTTTATTTAATATTTTCCCTTTCTCTCATTTAATATTTCCTCTTTCTTTCATTCAATATTTTTCTCATATTAAATTTCTTTTTCCCTGTAAATTATCTTCCCAATGCAACTCAACATTCCCCTTAGGAAGAATACAAAACACATTTAATAATTATTTTTCCTACAGAGAATACATAGTGAAATGGGCTTTTATCCTTTCTAAGTTCCCATTACCCTTTTAAGGAAAGTTGTCATTTCACCTAGGATGGATAACAGTTTATATTTGGGCCTTTTCCATCCTAGATTTAATGATTATTAAGTAATATAAATTATTATAATTGACACACACACACACACACACACACACAGATATATATATATATATATATTATTAATGACACTTGATAATAACTTTAAAATGACTTCACTCACCCTTATATGTTTCCTTTTGCCGTCGAGTTGAAAAAATAGGCCAAATGTTTTTAAAAGGAAAGGGGATATTACAATACTCCTTTCCCAAAATTGCTTTCCCTCAAGCAATTCCACATTTTATTTTCTAAGTGCTATACACAATAGACAAAACATGTTGAAGTGATATGAGATCCTTGAACCTAAACCTGTCAAATGAGAGGGTTGTTGCAAAAATAGGTAGGTCTTATAATTCCCATATATATATAAATTTGGAACAAGTAATCCACATGCTTTATTCTACAACTTGCATTATCGTACACCTCATGAATAAATAAAATCTAAAATGGTTCATTATGTAACAATAAATATGACCCATTATTATGGTCTTCATACCTTGGAATATGATCAATGTCTTTGTGAATTTTGGTCTTCAAAATGACTTGACTTTGCTGCAAAAAATCATGAGCACTATTGTCCATAAAGGGATAAATATTATTGCAAGTCAAATACTGCAATAAATAAGATGACATGCCTTCCTCCACACAATCTTCAAGTTGTGCAATCTTCCCTTCTTGGAAAGATATTTCCATGCTCCCGACTACCATATCTTGAGGAGTATCATCCCTCATACCTCATTTTCCATTAATTGAAGAGGTCTTTGCTTTGAACTCTTGTAAGTGTTGTTCCACTTGAGTGGCTATCAACCTAGCAAATCTAGCTCTAATATTGAATTCTTCACACTTTTTAAGAGTTTCTATTACATCCTCCTTGCTTGCATATCTAAACTTTTTCTCATGTCTATTATCAATTTCTCTAGCAAGAAAATTTTCACTAACACAATAATTTTTTTCAATGGGAACCATACCTTTTGAAGCTTCTTCTTCTACATTATCTGAAACTATCTCAATGTCAAGGATAGATCCCTTACCTTTGAAATGATGGTTAGGTGTCAATGGATCCTTACAATCAAATCATAATTTTTTTCTCCTTAACTCATTCCTTGTTTCCATCTTGGAGTTTTTTCTTTCCCATTCCTTTTCCTTACCCCGTTGCTGACTAACTACTACCCCTTTCTTATCATTTTGAGCTTTAATTTGTTCTTCAAATGAGTTATTTTGTTGCCCCAAATGCCTTTGTAATTTAGGTATCTCCATATGATGGTCTCTCTTGGGATTTCTACCAATATTCATACTACAATAATATGGAAATCGCATATTATCTTTGAAACCCTTGCTTAGAGATTGGTATTTCCTCCAACAAGAATCATCATCAATCAAATCTATTGGATTCTCTTTATTATTGTTCTCACCTTTTTCCTTATTGTTCCCAGATTTGATCTGATTCAAATTCTGAGCGAGATGGCTCAATTAAATGTTAGCGGCTTCTTGTTGTTTAACCATGTTAATGAAAATTTCCTTCAAAAAACCCCCATTAATATCTTTTCAATATGGCATTATTTTTTTACTTCATTCACTACTGAATAGGCTAGAAGAAAGTCAGATCTGATACCATTGTAATGTCCCCAATGGACATATGTTTACCCCTAAATAGATTTTATACAATCCCAAACTCTAATTAAACTTGTAGAAAAAATTCCAATAAATTAGCATACAGATCTGAATTTAATAGGGGAAGTGTGATTAAGGTTAGGTGAAAAACCCGCACCAATCAGCAATAAAAAATATATCTATTCACTCAAATATGATTTTCTAATTTTTAATAGCTAATGCAAAAAGAGAAACTCAAATTTTAAAAGCTCATAAATCTGCAATATATTATACCTAATAATGACACTTTTAAGCAACCAAAAATTAAAATAACGGGTTGATTCAACCACTAAAATCCATCTTTATTAATAGTTTCTACAAATAATCTTGAACGTAACAAATCTAACTAAAAGTGGGTCGCTCCACTAGAGATAAATAGAATAACATTGTTGCAGTATTTCTTCAAACCCTTGATATAGAAATCTGCTTAATCCCTTTAACAACTATTGGAAAATAACTAAAAAATATTTGTAAGCTCAATGGAATTCCTTATGTATAAATTCCTCACATGCTCTAAGAGGGATTTCATTCTCTATAGGTAAATTCCAAGGGTTTTCATCCTTAGAATTTTTTTGCAAAAGCTCCAAGCTTTAGACACAATTCAGAAATTATCAAATGATCATAGAATGTCCCCAATACAAGTTGAATTTTCCTTTTAAGGAAGGAAGTGACCCAAAGTGGCCCGACATGAAACCAATCACCTTTCTCCTCCATTAAATGTTTTCACCAACCTGCTTCATTTAATGTTTTCCACTTACTTTATTTAATATTTTCCCTTTCTCTCATTTAATATTTTCTGTTTCTTTCATTTAATATTTTTCTCATATTAAATGTCTTTTTCCCTCCAAATTATCTTCCCAATGCAACTCAGCATTCCCCTTAGGGAGAATACAAAACAAATTTAATAATTATTTTTCCTACACATAATACATAGTGAAATTAGCTTTTATCCTTTTTAAGTTTTCATTCCCCTTTTAAGGAAAGTTGTCATTTCACCTAGGATTTATAACAATTTATATTTGGGCCTCTTCCATCCTAGATTTAATGATTATTAAGTAATATAAATTATTATAAGTGCTATATATATATATATGTATATATATATATATATGTATATGTATATATATATATATGTATCTCTATATATAGTATATGTATAGTATAAGGAGTAGATGTATGGATATAGTATAGATATGTATATGATAATATAATAGATCTATATAAATATCTATATATAGATATTATATATATATATATTATCTATATATGTAGTATATTATATCTATGTTATATGTATATCTAGTGCTATATATAGTAGAGTTGTGTGTGTGTGGGGGGGGGGTGGAGTAGAGAGAGAGAGACACACAGAGACAGACAGAAGAGAGAGAACAGAGAAGACAGTACAGAGAGACATACTACAGTACCTACATTAAGACAGACATACATAAATAGATATATATAGAATATATAGATACATATATATATACACACACACATACACACACACACACACACACACATATATATTATTAATGACAATTGATAATTACTTTAAAATGACTTCACTCACCCTCGTATGTTTCCTTTGGACGTCAGGTTGAAAAAATAGGCCAAAGGTCTTTAAAAGGAAAGGGGATATTACAATCCTCCTTTCCCAAAATTGCTTTCCCTCAAGCAATTCCACATTTGTTTTTTCCAAGTGTTATGCACAATAGACAAATCATGTTGAAGTGATCCGAGATCCTTGCACCTGAACCTGTCAAACAAGAGGGTTGTTGCAAAAATAGGTAGGTCTCATAATTCTCATTTTTATAAATTTGGAACAAGTAATCCACATGCTTTATTGTACAACTTTTATTATCGTACACCTCATGAAAAAATAAAATCTCAAATGGTTCATTATGCAACAATAAATATGACCCATTATTATGGTCTTCATTCCTTGGATTATGATCAATGTATTTGTGAATTTGGTCTTCAAAATGACTTGAATTTGTTGCAAAAAATCATGAGCACTATTGTCCACAAAGGGCTAAATATTATTGCAAGTCAACTTCTGAAATAAATAAGATGACATACCTTCCTCCACACAATCTTCAAGTTGTGCAATCTTCCCTTCTTGGAAAGATATTTCCATGCTCCTGACTACCATATCTTGAGGATTATCATCCCTCATACCCCGTTTCCATTAATTGAAGAGGTATTTGCTTTGAAATCTTGTAAGTGTTGTTCCGCTTCAGTGGCTATCAACCTAGCAACTCTAGCTCTGATATTCCATTCTTCACACTTTTTAAGAGTTTCCATTACATCCTCCTTGCTTGCATATCTAAACTTTTTCTCATGTCTATTATCAATTTCTCTAGCAAGAAAATTTTCACTAACACAATAATTTTTTCAATGGAAACCATACCTTTTGAAGCTTCTTCTTCTACATTATCTGAATTTATCTCAATGTCAAGGATAGATGCCTTACCTTTGAAATGATGGTTAGGTGTCAATGGATCCTTACAATCAAATCATAATTTTTTTCTCCTTAACTCATTCCTTGTTTCTATCTTGGAGTTTTTTCTTTCCCATTAATTTTCCTTACCCCACTGCCGACTAACTACTACCCCTTTCTTATCATTTTGAGCTTTAATTTGTTTTTCAAATGAGTTATTTTGTTGCCCCAAATGCCTTTGTAATTTAGGTATTGCCATATGATGGTCTCTCTTGGGATTTCTACCAATATTCATACTACAATAATATGGAAATCACATATTATCTTTGAAACCCTTGCTCAGAGATTAATATTTCCTCCAACAAGAATCCTCATCAATCAACTCTATTCGATTCTCTTTATTATTGTTCTCACCTTTTTCCTTATTGCTCCCAGATCTGATCTGATTCAAATTATGAGTGAGATGGCTCAATTAAAGGTTAGTGGCTTCTTGTTGTTTAACCATGTTGATGAAAATTTCCTTCCAAAAAACCACATTGATATCTTTTCAATATGGCATTATTTTTTTACTTCATTCACTACCGAATAGGCTAGAAGAAATTCGGATCTGATAGCACTGTAATGTCCCCAATGGACATATTTTTACCCCTAAATAGATTTTATACAATCCCAAACTCTAAATGAACTTGTAGAAAAAATTCCAATAAATTAGCATACAGATCTGAATTAAATCAGGTAAGTGTGACTAAGGTTAGGTGAAAAACCCACACCAATCAGCAATAAAAAATATATCTATTCACTCAAATATGATTTTCTAATTTTTAACAGCCAATGCAAAAAGAGAAGCTTGGAGTTTAAAAGCTCATAAATATACAATATATTATAGCTAATAATGACACTTTTAAGCATCCAAAAATTCAAATAACAGGTTGATTCAACCACTAAAATCCATCTTTATTAATAGTTTCTAAAAATAACCTTGAACATAACAGATCTAACTAAAAGTGGGTCGCTCCACTAGAGATAAATAGAATAACATTGTTGCAGTATTTCTTCAAAGCCGTGATATAGAAATCTGTCTAATCCCTTCAACAACTATTGGAAAATAACTAAAAAATATTTGTAAGCTCAATGGAATTCCCTATATAGAAATTCCTCACATGCTCTAAGAGGGTTTTCATCCTCTAAAGGTAAATTCCAAGGGTTTTCGTCCTTAGAATATTTATGCAAAAGCTCCAAGATTTAGACACAATTAAAAAATTATCAAATGATCATATAATGTCCCCACTGCAAGTTGACTTTTCCATTTTAAGGAAGGAAGTGACCCAAAGTGGCCACACATTAAATCAATCACCATTCTCCTCCATTAAATGTTTTCACCCACTTGATTCATTTAATGTTTTACACTTACTTTATTTAATATTTTCCCTTTCTCTCATTTAATATTTTCTCTTTCTTTCATTTAATATTTTTATCATATTAAGTTCCTTTTTCCCTCCAAATTGCCTTCCTAATGCAACTCACCATTCCCATTAGGGAGAATAAAAAAGACATTTAATTATTATTTTTCCCTCCCGAAGCTAGTCACATTTTTCCTAGAGAGAATACATAGTGAAATGGGCTTTTATCCTTTCTAATTTCCCATTCCCCTTTTAAGGAAAGTCATTATTTCACCTAGGATGGATAAAAATTTATATTTGGGCATTTTGCATCCTAGATTTAATAATTATTAAGTCATATAGATTATTATAAGTGTTATATGTCTATTTTTTATTGATAATGCGGGTTGAAGGGACTTGTTACCTATTCAAAAGATGAGGCCAAAACCTATGAAAAAATACAGGCTATAATAGCCAAAAAAAATAACAACAACAATAGCTACTTTCCAACTTACCAATGTATCTAGAAACTAAAAGCTAACCATATTGTAATATTAATCCAAAATTACTTCCCATCCTGTGATAGAAAACAATCTTCAATGCTTCCCATTCGACCCTTTTTTATTTTCCTCCTCTTTACTTCTTGCCACCTTCCAAGGTCAGAGGAAATCACCATCCCCAGGTAGCTTGAGTTCACCATAGCCATCATATTCTCTGACATCGAATCTCAGTCTAATTCTAAACTTTCAAATGTATGTCCCCTTTTTATTCCCCCTACAACCAAGTGGTTTTCCTGCATTCCTTCCTCTGAGACATCCTTCCATGAAACCACTTTACCACCTGTGTTAAGATTACCCATACTGTCTTTAAACTTCGAAGCGGATACGAAATCTGGATTTACAGAAGCCCGACCACTAGATGACGTCGATCCATTCTTTTTTATAGATTTCTAGTTTTTATTAAAATGAAAAGAATCTTGTAAATGGCCCGTATTTCTGCATACTCTACACCGAAATGGAGTATTCTCATAGTCTAAAATCTGTGAATGATTAAATTTACCAAAATTAATATTAATGTGGTATGGTATACCTTTTCTCAAATCAATTTCCACGCACATTCGTGCATAAGAACATAGACCGAATGTGTTCTATCTAAGTCCACTTTAGTAAACTTTCCCAAAGCATTTCCAATATCTTCCAGGGCATACCACATATGCAAGGGGAGGTTAGGTAGTCTGACCCAAACTGGCATTTTGGCCACTGAATAAGTATTCGGATCGAAATATGGAAACCATGGAGTTAAAAATAAACCCGCATACCCCCAGAACAAAGGACCACTAGTCAAACAATGTTGATAATCCTCAGATTCCCTAAAATTAACAACAAAAAATCCCTTGGAACAGAGAGATATTTCACATTTATTGGTCCAGTTTTCAAAGACCCACTAATAAAAGGTAGAGGAGGAAGGCCAATAGCCATTAAACCTACCAATCACAGCATCCTGAGATAAATTTTGGAAGTATTCCTCAACTTCTACGTTCACGATGGTTAACGAAAGAACAGCCTCGGCCAAATCAACTAGGTAGTTCTAGGTACATGATGCTTGTTTTCCCAGGAACCGACCACCTTTGTTAGCTATCGCCTCTTTGAATGAAGCAGATATATGAGGCTGAGCCAAACCTCCAATGCCTGAAACCTTGCCCCAATTCTTCCTACAACAGCCGCTGCCAAGCCCACATGTCCCAACCGAAGTCACATTTTTTATTGGAACCCTAGGATTAGGGCACAAATTCTCAGCCAGTTTCTCCCAACTGCCATGACCCTTCTCTCCTCCATTGGGCTGTAATCCTTCCACACCCCTGCCTAACCCCACCACCTCCCATTTCCTAGCCTGCAGCCCTTCATGGTTCTTCCCAACGATTCCTCCCTCTTTCGCATGTTTCACACAATTTCCTTCCATTTTTTCGCACTGGTCTGACTTTTGGTGTCCAAACATAAATTTAAAATATATATATATATATATAATATTAAAAATAAAAATAAATAAATTTAAAAAAAAAAAAAAAAAGTATTAAAAAAAAAAAAAAAAGTAAAATAAAATTTAAATTTAAAAATAATATTAAAAAAAAAGAAAATTAAAAAAATTAAAAAAACAAAAAAATTAAATAAAAAATAAAAATAAATTAAAATACAATATACAAAATTTATACTAGGGATGTACCCCCTAGGTGACATACAAATACCCCACTCCATATGTCACGGGTAAATTAGGATATGCAATCCTGGGGGCTAGGTGTGAACATGGGTTGTCGGCTCTACAGGCTAAGGGCCCCACTAGTTCACCATAGGGTCATCCCCAAAAAATTTATACTAGGGATGTATCGCCTAGGTGACATGCAAATACCCCACTCCACATTTCATAGGTAAATCAGGATATGCAATCCTGGGGGCTAGGTTTGAACCTAGGTTGTTGGCTCTACATGCTAAGGGCCCCAACAGTTCACCACAAGGTCATCCCCCTATTTTTTATTTTATTAATGACACTTAATGATAACTTTAAAACGACTTAAGTCACCCTTATTCGTTTCCTTTGGTCATTGGTTTGACAAAATAGGCCAAATGTCTTTGAAAGGTAAGGGGATATTACATAAAGATCGTCAAAATGTATGTGGATTGATTTAAGGACATTGTGAAGGATATATAATGTGTATGTTATGATGGTAGGAAAAATTATAAAAAGAATGCCGCAAATGGGCTATAAATTGGAGTACAAACACTCAAGATATGACAATAAACAAAGTATTGTGTATTAGTTAGGAGAATAAATGCAAAATAATGACCATAGTGACGTAGGTGATGAAAAGTAACTATAAGTAGTCAGTTGAAAAAGTGTTTATTCAATTCATTTTTCTTTGACGCGATTGTGAGAGTGATTGTTGAGTGAGTTAATATGTCACAAGTAAGAGCAACACATTCTAGCTGGTTTGAGAGGGTAGCGACCACTGTAGAATCATAGACGATGATGGAATTGGTAAGAACGATGTTTTTTCACGACATGTGTGTGTGTGTGTTACTTGGTTTAATCAGATTTTTACAAATTTGAGATTATGAATTTTCTCAGTGTTTTAGACCTGAAGAAGAGTTATGACAGCCCTAGTGACCCTTGGAATAGGAGAGCCCAAACATGGGTGTTGGTTTTCTGCTCTTGGGAGCCCCAGTCCTGCATCTAGGTGCCTTGGTCTAAAATGTGTGTATTTGATCTATAACAGTGCAATTGAGATTTCTAGTTTAGATTAATGTGATAAGTGAGTGTATTTGGACGTGTATAGCGTTCTAACACAGTGTTTGTTGTCATTTTATTATGTGTAGATGGATATTCACTCAAGGGAATTCCACGAAGGTCATCATTTGAGTACTTTTCTTAGACTGGGCTTGTATGATGATGATTAAGATGTTATGGACTATGTCGGCTTGCAGAACATAACACGGATGGGGGATGTGCCCCATAATATGCCTATACTGACAGTATTATACGATAGGTGGTGTGTGAATACATGTATGTTTTGGTTTCCTACGGGTGATACAATAGTTACTTTACAGGATGTGTATCACATACTGTGATTGTCAGTTATTGGAGAGAGAGTACATGTTATGTCGTTGGAGGATAAAGAGAGACAAATGTGAGCTGTTAGATAATATTTTATGGGGACTTGAGTACCTCTCAAGGCCCATATCAGTTTAGACATTATTTTGAGGTTTGGGATTCCACGTTTGCAGAAGTTGATAGCCATTTTGATTGCTTCATCTATAGCCATAAAGGGAGGAGGTGTAGACATCTTGTATAAGATGCATGATATATGCCCACAGATAGAGGATTAGAGAACTAGATATGCATGGGCATGGTGTGTGTTGGCCCACCTATACAAGGATCTATAGAGGTTTACTCATGATGAGCATGGTGGCGGGATAGGAGCTACCACACTATTACATGTATGGGTACATGAGCATATAGCCATGTTAAGGTGAGTTGGAGGTCCACGAGGAGAGTGGGATAGGCCAGAGATAGACGTGAGGAGGTGGATTAATGTTTTTTAGGCATAATATGCACACAAATACTTACAGGGAATTTATAGATAGGATGGGACCAGAAAAAGTTGTATGGAGGCCATACCATGATTATGGAGGGTGGTCAAAGGGTGTTGTAGAGATGCGATGTATTCATAGGACTGTGTGGTTGGAGGATTGATTTCCAGGAGTGGCTAAGCTATTTTAGGTAGAGAAAATATCACGACAGAATGACATGGATCAGGATGTGCCCCTAGAGTCATATATATGGTGGCAAGTAATTAGAGCACCGAGGAGGGCTAGGAATAGACCAGGGCTAACATAAGAGTATCTAGTACCTCCTGGGCTAGATGAGGTATACACGGCGAGAGAGCCAAAAAATTCTGATGATGTAGGTTGTATAGAGGAGTATCGCACATGGTGGATGACACATTGATGTGTATTGTTGTTTGTAGTGTTTGTAGACGCAATGGGGTTAGCACATGGAGGGGGAGGAGATGGGGAAGACCATACCCCTGATAATGTAGAAGTAGTTGTAGCTGAACGTAAGTATATGTATAGTTTTATTATGTACTTTGTTGTTTTGTCTATGTGGTAGCAATAGTTATCTAAGTCATTATGTTATTTTTTGTTGTGGGTCACGCGTATTGGTCCTTGATAGTAGAAACATCCATCCACACATTGATGTATAATGTACCAACCTATGTACTTGTTCGAGGGATACTTGATCATGTGGATGATATTACGGGTGAGCATGCCCATTTGTTTGAGCCAGTGGCCATAACAACAGTGATATGCATTGAATTACTAGGTGAGAGGGAAAAAGCACATGAGGAGACTTAATGATCTAGAGAGATGTTGGGAGGTGTTCCCTTAGCACAGGATGTATTTACATGACATGTTGATTTCCAGTGTAAATTTTTAGATAAATCTACGGAGGACACATTATTACATAGGAAAGTGGAGAGGTATCGAGGCTACAAACAGTGGCACAAAGTTAGTGGCGAGGCATCTAATTATAGGGATATCGCATTACCTGCAATCAATAGTGATGATGAGGTTTGATTTGTATTATTGTGTATGATGTGGGGGATTTATTCCGCAGTGATGAAACATTTTTTGTAATGATGGTTTTATTAGATATATATATATTGATAGATGTTATTGGTATATGATGAGTTTATTTAGATATGTGTCAATGTCACAATGTGACTAAATGATATATCCTTCTTGCTTATTGATGTAGAATCACACTATGACGTTGATAATGATAGAAAAAAAGTGTAATGTGAATGATGTTAGATAATATATGAAATTTGATTAACAAGTTGTGTGAGATGTATATTGGTTGAATGGAACTTGTAATGTGTAATTAGTGTAATGATGATAGTAGAATGTATGGAAAAATAGATAATGTATGATTACTGAACTAAAATTTCATGATGAATTTGATAATGGAATATGATCATATTATGTTAGCATAATGATTATGGGGGGAATATTAGTGATTCCCCCTAACATGGGAATGAATGAGATCATTTATCTAAGACCCGTCAGTAGTCAAGAATGATCCACTTAAGCAAGAGTGCATCATCAGGAAATGATTGAGTGTGCTATATGAATCAACAAAGTGTGTGATGAAAGGTTCTTTGATCAAAATCCTCAACAGTCATGTAAGAACTATAATAAAAAAAGTGTGTCATCAGGGGGTAAGTTTTAGAGGAATGAAAAAGATCTGGAGGGAATCTGTGAGCATCAAAACGTTGCACTCAACTAAAAAATGATGTAGCTTTAAGATCGAAGCAAGAAATCACTCGTGAGATCAATGTGCATGCACTAAGGGGGAAATGGCTCAAATCCCATACTCTATTCCATTATGTTTCATTGCTCAAGATGAAAAGTGTACATATAGTAGTGGGGTGTGTAACTCTCCCAAAAATGTAGCCGTCAAGAGGTGGGAGTTACATTCAGGGAATAACTGGTCAAATGTAATTCCTATGACGCTCTATGACATGTGTAAGGCCACAATGACACCCTAGGACACCTAAGCATGGTGAATCACCTATGTGGAGGAATCCCTTGTACTTAAAATATACACATGGTTAATATCCTACACCAACACCCCCCTAAAGCATAGCTTAGGTGGACACATAGATGAAAACAAGGAGAAGTGGGTCCTAGCAACAAGACTGATGAGGTACCCACGTAAAAGAAACTCTCGAAAAGTGGAGTAAAAGGAGAAAACCCAGTGGGAAAAACTCCCCCCAAAAAAGAGACAAGTCCACTCTCTAATCTAAGAAATATGCCAAGGATGGGTCTCAAACATAGACGAGCATGTAAAGGTACCCATGTACAAAGAGGAAATCTCTCAGAAAGAAGAATAATAGAGAAGAAGAGGGAGACAAGTGGAATGTAGAAGATGCCATGGATGGATCTAAACTCTACAGCTTTAGGAGGTCTCCCAAAATAATGTCGATCACGAGATACTCTACCTCTGGACTAAAGAAGAGCCAATAGCACCGAACTCTATGCCTACCCTTCGGAAGGAAAAAAATGACGTGCTAGAAGTCTGCCAATTCCATGAAGGAAACCAAAGGTAGCAACACGTAAAACTCTGAGTCTAGTCCACGAAAGTGTGACATAGGTCTAGCAAGTGAGTGCAAAGGAATCGAAAGTAATGTCATGAGTGCAGAACTATCAGAGTATGAAGGGTGAACACCTGTAGAAAGGATTTCCAACTGATATGAAGGAAATAAAACATCCCCCACAACAGAAAAATGGATCCACAAGCAAGGTTGGATCAATGAAGGTCTCCGGAAAAATGGAAGTAGTAAGAGTCCCATAAGGGGCACTCCCAACAACGGAGATGATGAACTCCTCTGAAATACCTGTAGATGGATGAGGAACCAGTAATACATCACAAGTGTACTCTATAAAAAGATGAATAAGGGCAAGTAGATACTCATCCCAATGAGGGGACTCAACAAACAGAAGAGTGATGTTAGATATGTATGAGTCATCCAATGAAGGTAGAGGAGTGAAAGGGGCCTCACACACTGAAGGTGGAAAAAAGGTTGGTGTGATGACTGTATGAGACTTAATAGGAGACTAATCGATATTTGATGAGATGTGGCATGTGTTAACACTCTCTAGAATAGTGAGAGGAGGAGAAGAGTCCTCTATAATACTCTTGACATTAGAATTGGGCTCACAATCCTCATAATCAAAATAAGAATCAAGCAATTATGTGTCAGTAGAAATATCATCACATGAAGAAGAGGAGATAACTGGATTAGAAACAAAAAAAATGGCAGTAGTATGTGAAGGGTCTCCATAGAGGGACTGAAGAATGCTCCAGATACAGTGGGGTGGATTTGAGTTTGCCACGTGAAACCAAAGAGATTTGGAGACATACATCATCAAGTAACCAAAAACATGGTCGTAAGTGTTGAGAAAGTCCTCTAGATAAAGATGATTAGTGGGTGCAGGAATTGGCCCAAGTAAGAATGTTGAAAGACCCTCGTGAGCGAAGTAACATTCCATGAAAGCACACCAAGATGAATAGTTCTCTCTCCTAGTAAGAAGTGGTGGAGGTAGTAAAGTGATCCTATGATGCTCAAGTCTGGAAGAGCACTCTCCATGATGTGAAATCAAAAGTGCAAGGTGCACAAATGCAAGACATCGGACTCAGCCGATAATGTGTCTACGTGTGAAAACCCAAGAGTACTAGTGAACCCCCTAGAATGTGGCACATTATAAATTAGTGTGTTTAGAAAATTGATAGTTTCATCATATAGTGTGCAAGAAATCATGCAACTTTGACTAAAGAAGTGCTAAAAAATGAGCAACGAGTCAAAAGTTATAGCAAAAATACAATTCCTGCATCTGATGGAAAAAGCTAATGAACTTTGCAAACTGATTTAAAAAGTACCCAAAATGGGTGCAAAGGATGTTGTGGGGGTACTCGTTGGAAATGGCATAATATGTCAGGCAGGGTTGTTTTACTTGCAAGGGAGATTAGCCTCCTGCCAACCTCAGACCTCACCCTTCATCTTCGACACACGAATGAAGGACATAATACAAGAAAAATAAAGCCTTAAAATTATTACAATGCCATAATAAGAATGTTTTTTCCTTAAAACATTAAAAACAAGTTGTTTTAACCACCAAACAAGTTCTGAAAGGGAAGGGCCTAGCTGAGGTGTCAAGCCATGGATGCACCAAGTTGAAAGCTACCTCTCTTAGCAAGTGAGGAAGTTGACTGAGCCAGGGGTCTATGCCATGTGCAGGTTGTAGTCTGCTAAGTGCAATGCAAACCAAGTTGGAGTGTAACATTCGCATGTAAGGGCATGTGGCAGAGTTAGAAGTAGTGAAAAATCCACAAGGAAAGTGCAATGCTAGTGAGAGGTCGAGCAGAGAGACCACAAGTGTCGAGGTGATAGATGGTAATGAAATGGTCAAACAAAACTTCTGAGACTGAGCAAGGACCATGTTTGAGACAAGTTGTGCACGTAGAGATTGCGAGGCTAGAAATGGTCAGGTAGACTATAACGAGTGACAGTGCAGAGTGTAGAGATTTCACACAATGAGGTCCCCATGAGTACGAGAAACACATTCAAATCTATAGGATGAGGCCAAAGCTCATAGTTCGATTGAAATGAGCAATAATTGGATGCATGCAGGGTTAGCATGAGCCGATGCAAGCAGGAACGAACCATGTAAATGAAATTGCATGAGTCGATGTGCTAACACAGATATAAAAGCCAGAGGCAGTCTAAGGTAATACCAAAAAATTGAGCTGATCACTAGAGATGCACAGTCCGAGCGCATATTAATAATGATCTCCAAAGGAAAAATTGACTCAAGGCAAGAGAAAAACCAAGTGGTTTTGAAATAAATTGTTAGAGTAATGCATAAGCTCTTTCAACCAATGCATGAGTTGAACAATGCACAATGGAAGAAGAATTTTCTCAACCAAGGCACGAGTTGCACATGGTGACTGAGCACGAGATAGTGATTCACATGAAAATGTGTGAGTAATCACGAACTAGTAGTGTTATGGCATGATCACAATGCATGCCAATGCAAAAATATGAGAATCCAATGCAAAGACTATCCATGCACAAGAAAACCAAAAAATGAGCCTTTGAATCCAAAACCGTGCCCAAGTAGCGAGTTCAAAAATGCAAATGAGACAATAGAAAGGAAATTTCCAAGCATAAGCAACCTTGAGCCAATAAATAAAGCACAATAATCCCTTTAAAAAATGCAAGTATAGCACAAAGAAAGGATGTGAATCTCCACAAGAAACTATGAGGTGGAGAGTAGTAAGCAACCAAGGTGAGCAAGCACGATTCCAATCCCTGAGCTCTGATACCATGTTAAAGGAATGACGAAGATCAAGAGGGAATCCATGAGCATCAAAACATTGCACTCAACTACAAAATGATGTATCTTCAAGATCGAAGCAAGAAATCACCCATGAGAGCAATGTGCATGCATTAAGAGGAAAATGGCTCAAATCCCATACTCTATTCCATTTCGTTCCATTGCTCAAGATGAAAGGTGTACATATAGTAGTGGGGTGTGTAACTCCCCCACAAATGTAGTCGTCAAGAGGTGGGAGTTATATTCCTGGAATAACCAGTCAAATGTAACTCTTATAACTCTCTATGATGCGTGTAAGGCCATAATGACACCCTTGGACACCTAAGCACGATGAATCACCTATGTGGAGGAATCCCATGTACTTAAAATATATACATGGTAAATATCCTACACCAATAGTAAGTTGATAGTAATTACCTACAAAAGACCAAGGCAACATGAAGCGGGGGAAGCATTTGGGATGGAAGCAATATGAGTGTATGAACCGAACTGAATGTCATTTGGATTTGCAATGGGATGGATGAATGAAAAGAGATGTGGCTGCCAATGTGAAGTAATAACATGATGTGTTTGATGATATGGATGGAGTGGATATGGTGGATGAGATGGTGCAACTATGGATGGATGTAGTGGAGAGAATGAGTAAGTGAAAACCTGTGGTAGTGGACTTATAATAACCATAGTATTCGATGGAGGAGACAAGTCAATGTGGGTAGAAATGCGCTGACGAGGTAGAGGAGAGAAATACTTCTCACGTGAGTGAGAGATAAAGGAAATGATTCCCTTATCCTCTAATTGTTGCAATATATCATGAAGGGAAAAACAATCATTGTCCCTATGGCCATTAATGTGATGATAATTCCAATAGGGTTGACCATGCTGACATTGTAGAAGATGTTTTTGATGATGTTGGTTAGAGGGTAAGTAAATTAGATGCTTATGAATTAAAACATGCAACACATCATGTGGTCAAGCATGATGAGATAAATGTAATGGCTCACGTGATACAAATGGAGTAGGTGGAAAAGTAGTCTTCTATGGAAGAGGAGAAGTATGCTTTGTTTATGGAGTACATTAAGCTTTATTGTTAGGTCAAGATGGATACTGTAGGATGCTCAACTGATGACAATGGAAGAGCACTAGATGATGTAATGGAAGTGGAGGTAGACGGATGGTCAATGACATGTGATAAGAGAAGATATTGTTCAAGGTCTATGACTTTGTAGCACAAGAGAGTGGATGACTCACATGTATCATATTGCAATATTTTATTAAGTGTGGAAATCAGACCACAATAGAAAATGAATTGCAGGTTGGAATATTAGTTTATGCATACAAACATTGAACCGTAAGATATAATCCTTGATAGGTTCATATGATCCTTGATGTAATGTAGGTAGGATGTCATAGGTAACTCTAGGGCCATTATTGGTGATAAAATGATGGAGGAAAGCATCCTCCATGTCATATTAAGTATTAATGGACCTATATGAAAGATGAGTGTACCATTGAAAATCTTCATCAAAAGAATATGTCAAAAGGCCTTAAACAATAACCTATCATTAGAATAGATGTCTATTGGCATGTGGTAATGATGGAGATATGAATGATGGTCACTAGTACCATCAAAACATGTGCATGTGGGCATGATAAATTCCTTAGGAAATGTAGAGTTATGAATCTTATTGGGAATAGGGTTATCGTGTAATGAATTGTTGTCAATAGATGCATAGTAAGCTCTATTTTCTAAAGTGAGAGACTGAACCTGAAATTGTAATTGACCTACAACATGATTGAGAGATAATATATCCTATGAAGGAATAGTAAGAGATGGCAATAATGTATTGAGGAGTTGTAACTTGCCATTATGAGTGATCATAGGAATGTGAAGAGAAGATAAGGGATATTTCTATGCTAAAGGGAACACTGGGAGTAGGTGTCAAAGAGGCTATATTAGATGATATAGATGGACTACTTGTATCAGTGGTAGAAGATGCATTAGAAACATCCCTAGGAGGTGAAGCCACTAATGAAGATACAATGAGAGAAGGATATGGAGCAACAAATGTAGATGAAGTGATAGGAGAAGATGAAATGGTAGGAGAAGAAAAATTAATAGATGCAGATGACTCATGAAAAGTGCTAGATGAAATTTCTAGAGAAGTTAGTGATGGAATAGGAGATTCACAGTCAGAAGTGTAGAAATAAGGTGAACCATGGCTATCAACTACCTCATCATCATCAGATAGAGGCTCAGAAATGAGAGTGTCATTAAGGATGTTATCAATAAGACCATCAACATAATTTGAAGGAGCACTCAAGCTAGTATGAGATGTATCATGAGAAGCAAGGTCAAAAAGAGGAGAATCATGAAATGAAACTATACGCACCCAAAATTGTATGTACTGTACTACCAGAAAGAGGTTACAGAAACCCTGATAATGATTTAGATCTCTTCGCAAGGTGATCAGAATCCAGAAATCACGCTGAGTATACATCTGCATCCCAAAATGCCATATCCATCCTCCACATGCTTTCTTCTGACCCTGTTCCACTCTTTTCTTGCATTTTAGTCTTTAGTTGTAGGACCGCCACCCTACACAAGGCGGAAGTCTTGTGCACATTTTCCATAAATTTCCAACACTTTCGTCAACATAAAAAATCAAGTGGCGCTCGCATTTCTCAACCACTCTTGCTTGTATTTAAGTTTTAGCCGCCTGGAAAATAGTAATTTCCTATTTTGTTTATCATAGAAGAGTTTAATTCAAACTTACCCTATAGTAAATCCAAATGCTATAAATACCAAGCTTGTTTACAAGCAAATGGCCCCTCTCCCTCTATGAATTATTATTCAGTGTGGTTTGAAATTTCTCCAATAAGTCTCAATAAGTTTAGATTTTGTAAAGATTTTAGCCTCTCAGTTCAAGGCTCCATATTTCTGGTTCTAGATCATGTCTATTTGAATCTTGATTCTACTTAGAATTATAGGTTGTCGTTTTATCACAGGAAGCATAAGTCTTATAGATTTCGGTATGCTTGCATTGTATCCCTATAACAATCTCGGTAGGAATTAAATAGTCAAGCTCTGTTCTCTTACACTATCCCTCTCCTACTTGTATTTAGTTCGGCTTATGTGCAAGATACCACTGTTTGAACATCTTCTGTTGTTGCCACTGTTAGATTCCCACTCTTCTAGATTCACAAGAACACAAAGGAACAAAGAGATCACACTGAGGGGAAAAGTCACAATATGACTATATTTTCTGTTGTTTTATAAACTCCAAGTTTGAATTGTTGAAGTTGTAGTTATGATATATCAAGTAGAATAACAAATCATTTTATTTCAGTTAAGCTCGCTTTCAGTATTACCAGGGAAGTTGTGGGGAATGATAGCTTCTGAGAAGCTATGATTTATTTCTCATTTTTGAGGTAATATTGAAGGTATTTCAATTAAATTAGTTAGTTATTTAATATTTAGGACAAGTTCACAAGTGCACAGGAAAATAACTACATCAGACTACCTTGTTTGTTTTAATTCTATTACTAGATTAATTTTTCATTATCTGAATATATTAGAATAGTTGCTCTTTAAATTTCATTCAAATTCATATCCTTGAAAATACAAAAAAAAAAATAAGCATAGTGTACATTTATTTTCATAATTAATTTACTTATTTTAGTTAAAGTTGGATCATCTTTTGCATGACAATTACGGGACCCAGAGAGCCCAGGGATTATGCATTCGAATCGGTAATACCTCAGCCAAATCTCTTCACAACATTAATGGATATAGATTAAGGTCTTAGGATTCACTTCTTTCAAACGAAAATAAACCCACAAGCAGTTAATGAACAATTGAGAGAATTGAATATTGAAGATGATAAATCATACGCATTCTAGTCAAGCTAACCCAACTATAGATTACCTTCATAGGATATCCACATAACCATACAAGAACCTGAAAGAGAAAAAATATTTGGTTGTCATCCATTAGTTCCACAGCCAAACGCAGGAGACCTTCTCATTGACATAGACACGGGCTTATGTATACAAGTTGCCAAGACACCCATAAGGTATTTTGAGAAAATAACACAAATTCTGGTATTAAACATAGAAGTTGAAAAGGTTTATAACCATTGGATAGTCGGAAGAAGAGATTGATTCTTCACACGACCATAATAGGTCCACAACAACCACAAACTTATGGTTGTGATCCTAAGGTCCCACAACCCAATGGGCCTACAAGTTACTTAAATATTCACACCAGTTTATCTACATTGGTATTTAGATCCTCACCACTCCCGCCAGATATCATAACACAATTTTCTAAATTAAACATAGAAGCCAATCAAGCTACTATTTTCTGGGCTAGACAAGAAAACCACCTGTAGTTTCCTACAAATCCACTACACTTCTCACTACCATTTTCCATGACCTTGTCTGGAAATATACACGAAGCACCTATAGGTCACTTTCCAAGCATCCAACAACTAATAGATAGGATCTCGGTAGAGCTTGACATTGATTGGATACTCTAAGTAGCTTTTATATCTGAACAATCCATTACATCAATTCAGGTTAGGAGAGCTTTCTTTGTCTTAGAATCACAGATCCCATTATTGGGTGTTGAGGATATATGATTGCCCAACTAGTTTTTCTATACCCACATATATTTCATTTCCACCGTCTGTCTCGGCATGACCTCGGGAGGTCAGGTACAAGGAAGGGCTACTTGTAGATTCTCAGGCTCACATGTCATTTTTCTATCATACAAAATTGGTGAACTTGACGTGAACGAAACAACTATTCCATTTTTATTTTAATTTCTTTCATGCATCTTCACTCTTTCCCATTATTCTATGGGTATTTATATACCCCCCGAATATGTCAAGATATGATGCATAGGGTAGACCTCTCTTAGGTCTCGAAGCATATAATAGTCAAACAAATAGACAACCATCACCCTCGCTTTTTACATGGGATGACAACTATTCAAGAAACTACTTGTCATCACAAACTCCTCCTCAAAGAACTAAATCTATTTATTCATTCCAAATTGAGGAGCTAGATCAGCTCACACAAACGTAACAACCAGAGCCCTCAGGATCTAACAATATGACATTTACTAGAGAATCCATTTCAGCTTCTTAGGTTTTGTTCAGACCACAAATTAGTAGGAAGTCATATCCACTCCCATTTTGGATGATGAGTACTTAGCATGCTATTCTAGAAGTGAACAACACTTCCAAAACATGTACCCACCTATCAGAAGTTTGCAAACACAAGCCGACACCCTGCTCTAAGAAAACACCCCCATTCCTCCACCTATGGAAAATACTCTTGTCAAATCTTGGCAGAGTAATGATCAATTCATAGCAGGATACCATACACCTCTACAACCTCAAGATGTACAACAACAACCATTAAGGAAAAGCACTATGTCATCACCAATCGAAGTCATCTCGACTTTGGTTGAGAAGGTTAGAGGACTAGAACTTGTTCAAGCAAATCAAAATTCACACTTTGGGCAAGAAGAAACTTCTAACCCTCCACATCATCCCAGTCAAGTTGACCTCCTCATAGGAATGGGAACGTTAGGCATGCCTCCTCAACATTCATATAACTAGCCATAGATAACACTAACTAGAACTGCATTTTCAAACGCTACTCCAGTTGAAAGTATGATACCTCCCGGTTTAGTATCAAACAACCCATATCAAAGAAATGCTCCTCCCTAATTAAAAATTTATTAAAAATCACCATAGGGATACATGTTCTCCTCTCCCAGGATGTTTGCTCAACCATAGGGATTCCCTTATGTCCCTGCAAATACATATGGTATGCCATATCAACAACCCATTCCACCTCCACCACCTCAGTAGGCACCATCAATGGTCAAAACCTATGCAGTAGGGAATTACTCAGAATATTTAAAATAACCTCTAGATTTCACCGTACGAAGCATCATGCTTCCAAGACCTCTTCCTGATTTTCCTAAATACAAAGGGGAAGGAGATCCAAATGTACATATCAAGGCCTATGCCATGGCCATTTGAGAATTTCTCCCTTAGGATGCGATTGTTGCTAAGATATTCCCTAAAACCTTAGAGGGTATTGCACTTAATTGGTATTACAGAATACCTAAAGCCTTGATACACTCATTCAAATAACTTGTGTTAGAATTTATCAAAGCTTTTGATATGAACAAATTGTTAAGAACATGGATCAAGGAATTCTTACATATTAAACAAGAGCACAATGAATCTTCTGCCCATTTTATTCAAATATGGCGTAGAGTCCTGTACTCATCAGCAAGTGCTCCAAACATGGATCAAATGGAACTATGCAACTTATTCCTTCATTCTCTCAATAGATAAATAAAGGAAGAAGTCCATAAATTCACACTAAGGAATTATGATGAAGTACTCGAGAGTGCTCTCCGAATAGATTAAGCGGCAATAGACATTGGTTGTAAGACATATAGAACAAATGGGAAATTAATCGCTCCCAATCAAAACACTATGACTTATATTAATGTTGGGAATACCAATCAATGACCTAAAATCCTTAACAAAAAATGTGAGGTTACAACAGATGGAGTCACAGACCAAGTTAAAAGGGTAAACATCATGAACATTTCACCACCTGTTAACAATCAATGAAATAATAACTTTACTCCAACAATTAACATGGTGGATTTTCATCATCCATCACGATAACAACAACAAAAGAAACAACAACGAAAAATCTAGACACAAGGTCAAATCTGAAACCCAAATGGATATCAAAATCAAAACCAAAGGCAATAGCCTCAAAATTTTAACTCTAACAACTAGAAACCTAATCATAGTTTTAGACCACAATAGGTTTCAAACCAAAAAAACTCAAAACTATAATCCCAACTTGTATTGTGGTTTCCACAAAATTCAAGGCCATGATACTAGGACTTGCTGAGACTACAATAAATTCATGCAATATTTTCCAGAAAACTAAAGAAAACTCTTTATAGATATGTTTTTAGGAAATTATGCAGTACCCACGCCGAACACTTATACGGGAGCAGTTTTCCCTCAAAATGCACCCCTCAAGATTTTTAACGATTTGCTCTTGAATCACTCTAATAATAACAGGTTAGATCCAAATGGGATGAACACGAGTGTTATAACAGGAAATAACGATCATGAAGCCTTGACTTCATTAAATCCACTGGTTGCACCCCAATTAGGAACTCGACCACAAACCAAGATAGTTTGTCTGGTAGAGTTAGATACCGAGCTACACGTAGAAACCATAACAAGAACACGAGATTATTCTTCTCAACTAGTTCCAACCTACCCATTAGAAGTAGACAACATTAAACAAACATTGGTTAAACCCATAGGCACTTACGATCTAATTAATGACCTAACATAGACCCTCTCTCACATTTCCTTCTTAGATTTGTTGAAGAAATCTCTCGCCCACATGGCTGATCTCTTAGAAGCATTAGTTCTTGGTCATCTAATTAACATCACTCCTCCTCCTGAAACATAAGTGAACGATGTAGACTTTGACATCTACCCTCCAGGGTAGGTAGATAGAGATACTAAGTTTATATTTGATATAAGAAAAATGCCAACAGACACTGAAATTACGCGTAAAGGTGACCCAACCTTGCATTTATAGGTATGGGTTTATAATAATTATGTTAATCACACAATGATTGATGATGGGACAACAGTTAACATAGTCCCCTTCGCTTTTCTTAAAAAGCTAGGATATAGAGAAGAAAATTGTTCCACAACATGAAATACACTAAGAGGTTATGATAGCCTCAAGGCCACTTCAATTGGGACTATAGTATTACCAGTCACCTTAGGACCTAAGACATTCCTCACTGAATTTTATATTATATATTGGGAAACTAACTATAATATGATTCTCAGTCGACCATGGATACATCACATGAAGGCAATCCCTTATATGTTATTCCAGGAAATAAGATTTTTACATCTAGGGAAAATATTTGTGGTGCAAGGTAACCCAAAACCATTCAATATACACCTAGCAGATTTGAAGAAGAGGTGAGTTGTTCACTCTGAGTTTGAACTCCCAATGAATCAATTTAACAAATCATTCAATTCAAAACCAGAAGAAAAGTTGATACCTACAACAGAATTAGAAATTACGAATCTAGTTGAAGGCATTCTGGAAATAAAAAATGATAATAACGTCATAGAGATGGTATCATTACGGACTATGGAAAAAATTATCAAGTTACTAGAGAAATATCTACCTATTCTCCTACCATTTGATTCCATGGGTATAGGATGTACCCTAGGAATTGGCTCCCTTCTAGCAAATGAAGTTTGTATGGTAGATGTCACTTAGGTAAAATAAGTAGACACAAAGAATGTCCCAACATCCATTTTTTTGAGCAAATATTGGACTCTCCACTTCAATGGAGCTAGATGTCATTTCAGAGCTGGGGTAGGTGTGATCTTTACCTTGTAGATTGAGCAATAGGGGCAGAAGCTTGATAATATTTTATTAAACTCAATCAACCAGCATTACAAAGAATGGGCTGCAATATTTATAGATATTGCACAGCCAAATACAAACAGGAAACTAAGTTACACAGGTACAACCATATTCCAAATTACATTAGCTTCCAATAACATCCAGGAAGCACAAATGAATAAAAACAAATATACTGTTAAAATAATATAACAACATCCATGAAAGAAAATATGGTTTAGAAACCATATAACAATATACAACAAAAATATGGTTTATATTATAACCATTATTATTTAATTAATAAAATTAATTAAATAATTATACTATGCATAATTAACCTAACATTCCCACCTTAATTGTGCATTTTTTTAAGAGATGAGGAGAAGAAATCTCTGAACAACTCGAACTTGTCACGTGCAAGTCACTTTGTGAAAATATCTGCTCGTTGTTTAGTAGTTGGAAAAAATTGAAGTTGGATGTCGTTGTTGTGCTTCAACACATGTTCGCGTATGAAATGAACTTGTACCTCAATGTGCTTTGTTCTCTTGTGAAAAACTGGATTGCGAACAAGTTTGAGAACACCTTCATTGTCAACATACATGGTGGTCGGTTTGTCCTGTGGTATTCCAGGTCCTTCTAGTATGTGACGTAGCCAAATCGCTTCACGGATAGCTTCTCATGCAGAATGATACTCGACTTCTGTGGAAGAGTAAGAAACAAAGTGTTGTTTCTTACTTCCCTATGATATTGGTCCAGATCCCATAAATAATAAAAATCCATAAGTGGATTTTCTATCATCAATATTTCCTGCATGATCAGAATCTGAATATCCAGATAAGAAGAAGTTGTCGTTATTCTTGTATTCTAGACCAAGATCCACTAATCTTTTGAGATATCTTAAAATGCGCATTTCTTCTTTCCAATGAAAAACTTTGGGTTCCTGCATGCACCTCGATAGATAGATCACTGCAAAACTGATATTTTGCCTAATTTAGGTTACGTAAATGAGACTCCTAATCGGCTACTGATAAAGAGTGGCACTTACCTCAGGAAATGGATCTGAACGAGATATCTATAATCTGTTCTCCATAGGTGTAGCAATTGGTGTGCAATCCATCATCTGAAAGTTCTCGAGCATTGTCTTGGTATATTTCATCTAAGAAACAAAAATATGATTCTCTTTCTACCACACTTCCAATCCAAGACAATAGTGCATCAGCCCGAGATCAGTCATGTCGAATGATCGATTAAGATCTTTCTTCATTGCATCGATCATCCTCACTAAACTACCAATGATGACTTGATTGTCGACATAGACAACAAAAATCACCATCTCCCCCCCCTTCTTTTTGATGTAGAGATTGGGATCGTATGGATTTCTAACAAATCCATGTTGTACGATATGCTCATCAATCTTGATGTACCATGCCCATGGTGCCTGTTTGAGACCATACAGATATTTCATGAGTCTGCATACCTTTGATTATTTACCAGGTACTACATATCCCTTAGGTTGAGTCATGTAGACTTCTTCTTGTAAATCTCCATTTAGGAAGGAACTTTTTACATCCATTTGGTGAACTTTCCATCCAAACTGAGTAACTAGAGAAAAAATCATCCTGATTGTTTTGATCTTAGCTGTGGGAGAAAATGTCTCCTCATATTCAATGCCTTATTTTTGTGTATACCCCTTTGCTACAAGTCTTGTTTTATACTTGTCCACTTTCCCATCTGCATCCAATGGGTTTCTTCCCTGGTGGAAGATCAACAAGCTGCCAAGTGTTATTCTTCATCACTGATTGATATTTAAAATCCATGGCATCTTTCCAAGCTTTTGACTATAGGGCTTCCTGGAGTGTAGAGGGCTCATCTGATTCAATAACTCTAATCATCAAAGAAAAATTGACTTCTTCCCTTGCTTTACTATGAGTCTGTGGTCCAAGGGTGGATGTATCCAGTGGAGCATCCAATCTTACATCTCGTAATGTACTTGTACACCATTTAGGCATACACTGAACTGTTCCCATGGGTCGTGGTTCTATCTGATTAACACCATCATCCCCATCATCACTTTCATCTTCTGAGGGAATATCAACTTCAATTTTTACAACAGGTGACAAATCTACATCTTGTGAGTCTGGAGGAGGAGTCTCTGCTTCCTTCTTCTTGAAAAACTCAACATCTCTGCTGATGTAGACTTTCTTGGTATCATGATCCATCAATCTATACCCAAGAGTCTCTTCACTATACCCAATGAAAATGAGTTTATGTGACTTCATGTCCAGTTTCTTTCTGTTTTGTTTGGGTATGTGCATGCTTTCTTTGCACCTGAATACTTTGAGGTGTGCAATAGATGGTTTCCTTTTTTACCATGCTTCTTGTGGTGTTAATCCATCAAGAGCAGTTGTGGGTACTCTATTCAACAGATATACAGTTATCTTTGTTGCTTCTTCCCAGAATGTCTTTACAAGTCTAGAATCATCAATCATGCAGTGTACCATTTCCATGATAGTACAATTTCTTCTCTCAACAACACCATTTTGTGTGGAGGAGGCATTTGTCGATGAATCCTGCGAGTTTGAAGGTAGTCTTTGAACTCATCACTAGTGAATTCCCACCCTCAATCTAAGTGGAGAGTTCTGATGTGACGACCAGTTTCTTTCTCAACTACTACTTTGAAATTTTTTAAGGTTTCAAATGCTTTAATTTTCTTGCGAAGACACAAAATCCACATTTTTCTCGACTAGTCGTCAACACAAATCATGAAGTACTGAAACCAAGAATGACTTGGATGCATTGGACCACAAAGATCGGTGTGAACCAGGTCAAGTTTACCATGAGCTCAAAATGTACTCCTCTAGAATGAAGCTCTGTGTTGTTTTCCTGCTAGGCAATGAGGACATTTGTCTATATCCTTTTGAAGAGATGGTAGCCCATGTACCATATTACACCGGTAAAGTGTTTTGAGATATTTGAAACTTACATGACCAAATATCTTATGCCACAATTGTTCTGAGGTGGAGTTCTTAACCACAAGTGCTTGATCATCTTTGTGAACAAAATCAAGTTGGAACATGCATCCCACATTTGAGGCTTTTGTAATTATTTTTTAGCCTCTTGATTTATCTTGAATCAAGCATGTTTTCTTGCCGGATTGACTATCAAAGTCAATTTTTAGGTTGTGATCTAGGAGTTGACTGACTGAAAGTAGATTCTTTGTCAACCCAAGGACATATAGGACACCTGATAGTCTGCATTTGCATGAACCAATGGGTAGAGAAATGTTTCCAATCCCCTAAACTGTATATGAAGAATCATCTCCCAATGAAACATGATTTTTTGATGGTGTGTCCCTCATTGAAATAAACCGGTCTCTATGGCTGGTCATGTGTCAAGTGGCTCCCGAATCAACATACCAGACATCACTAGATGAAGCGGATGGTTCACTTGATTGAGTAGTGAATAAGTAGCCTTCATTGTCTGATTGTTCACAATATTACCTTGCTAGTGGGGTCTTCTTTTCTAGTTCCCATTTTTCTACCCATGATTGTTGTTAGAATGTCCCTTGTAAGATTGTTGTTGTTGAGGTCTAGAGTTGTTGGATGAACCTTTCTTGTAATTATTGTACCAACAACCTTGTAGGTTATGTCCTCTTTTGCAAATTGGAAATTGCTTCTTCTGTTTTCTGTCCCCTTGATACTAATTTTGATATTGGGACTTCCTATAGGAATTAGGTTTTCCTTCCATTTTTTATGTGAAGACAATGCTTGCTCCTCTTCATCATCCTTATTGTGCATTGCTTCCTCTTGTTGCAGTAGGTTTACCAGTTTGTCAAAACCAACTATCGTATATGACATGTTTAGTGTTGTGACAAAAATGTGGTAAGAAGAAGGGAGTTCTCTCAGAACAATGGGAATGAGAGCATCATCTGTGACTGGTTCTCTAGGGCTAGAAGTGAAGCCCTCAATTCTGTAACTCTTCTTAAGAGAGCTTTAATTTTCTCATTCGGCTTAAACTTTAGTGTATGTAACTGACTCTATAAATTGAGTATAACATTCTTGTTCTTGGCCTCATATATTGTGCTCAATTTATCCCACACTTCTTTTGCTATTTTGGCATCTTGAATTTGGGGTTGGACATCATCAGACACTCCAAACAAGATGATGAGTTTGGCCTTCTGATCTACTTTATCAAATTACCGCTATTATGTTGTATTAGTGGATGATCTGGTCAGAGTACTATTCACAACAGGCAAGAATTCTTCAAACTCAAGCTGTCTCTTGATTTTTTCCTTCCATTCAGCATCATTGTTTCCTCTGAGTAATTGTGAATCCAGAAGAAAAAAATTGGGGGCATTGGTGCCCATTTTGTAGAGATCACTGATAGGGTTTGGCTCTTATCACTCTAGGTATTAGGTCTCCCAATCTATATACCATCAGTCCAATATACCAAACCTTTCTATATATGCACCCTTCTGATATACCCTTTGGTACTTGGAATAAGCTCGCCCTTTCTATATACCTGGCGGTACGTGAAAGAGGCATTAACGTATGTGAAAGAATTCAATACGTGGTACCAAGACAATACTAATGGGGTCTGTGTGATTATTGACATAGGGTCAAATAAATATCCTCATACACGTGCGTAACTTCTCTATATACTTGGATAGTTTCTCATTCCAGATTTATGTCATGCAATCGTTCACAGATGGATGGGATGGTTCATAGTGTGTGCACTGTGATATTATTACTCCCTGTCGATTTAAAGGGTCGATGCCTAGATGACGTTGTTATAGCTATTATAGGTGTTAAGTGTAGTAGTAGTCGTGATGGCTTTACCCGTAAGCACTTCCTAGAGGCACCGAATATACCAAATGCTGCGAATGAGATCTAGGATCTCGTGAGTGTTACAAAACCAATTTTATACTATTTTGTATTACAATTCTACTAGTTTTAGAGTAGTTACAAAGTTTGCAGTTGACTATGGAAACTTGCAAATTAGTACATTATAAATCAGTGTACAAATTACATTCAAAAATCTAGAAAATTTGAATGGCAAGCAAATATTTTTTTGTTTTACGGGCCCTGGTGGCCCCCTGAGCCCAATACGACCCAAAAAGCAAAGAATTGCAAAAAACCAGCTTAAAATGCAATTTTTAGGTATCCCCCTTTTGGAGAAAGTTGCCCAGAATGAAAAATAGGCTGAATGGGAGAAAAACGTTTTTTACCCTAAATTAGGGATTTCTCCGATAAATTTAGTTAGTTATAACTAAATTTAAAATTTCCACTAAAGTTAGCAGTTCCGCCAAAAAATTCTGCCAAATTCAAAAAATGAAATTGAAGGTGAGATTTGAACCCCACACCTCCCACTTCTAAATATTTCCCTCTAACCACCTTGACTCTATGAGCGCTTGATGTATAAAACTGAGCAAATTGTATTTAAATACATAAAATTCAAACTGACCTTTTTGAAAGAGGCAAAAAAGCTAAGGTGGACTCCATGTGGCAGAGGATAGAGGTGGATTAGGGTTTCCCAAGCTTATAAAATGGATCCAAAACTTTTTCTCATTCTGTTTCTTTGTTTTGTCTTCCTTTAGCCGCCATTTGGATAAGATCAGCAGGTTCACTATTTTGTTTTTTTCTTTTTGTTTTGTGCAGGTCGATGTGCATGGAGGAATTTGCTTTTGTATGCATAGAAAACAGATCTGTAGGTTCACTAAATGCCATTTCTAATCCACCTTTTTTGTTTGCTTGTGCGGGAACGTGAGGAGGGAGGATTTCTCGTGGCGTGGCCAAAATGGACAGCGTGTGGGGGTCACGAATGTCTATTTATATTTTTCTTTAGCCACCTTTTATTTTTTTCTCCTCCAGGGATTTGATTTACTTGTGTTGGGTTATGTGCAAGTTTCAAGTACTTTGATCACATCCACAAATAAGATGCAAAGAGTTTGCAAAGAGAGCAGGTGCGATGGAGGACTACTTGTGGGCTGCATGGTATTACTCCACTTATTTGATTTATCCCGCTATATTTCTCAAACTTGTTTGCCCGATGTAACTCTAGAAAACACACATGAGATTGTGAGTCTGCAGGGAGATGTGGGAAGTTGTTGGAAATAGCACTGGCTCTCCAATGTTACAAATTTCTTCTCCACGAATCCTTCTTCCTCTGCAACCTTCTCCAACCTTGCCAGGAGCTTGATTCACTCTGGTACCAAATGTAGATTGAGCAACAAGGGTGGAATCCTGATAATATTTTATTAAACTCAATCAACCAGCATTACAAAGAATGGGCTATAATAGTTATAGATATTGCACAACCAAATACAAACAAGAAACAAAGTTGCACAGGTGTAACCATATTCCAAATTACATTAGCTTCCAATAACATCTAGGAAGCACAAATGAATAAAAACAAATATACTGTTAAAACAATATAACAACATCCGTGAAAGACAAATATGGTTTAGAAACCATATAACAATACACAAAAAAAAATGGTTTATATTATAACCATTACTATTTAATTAATAAAATTAATTAAATAACTATAATATGCATAATTAACCTAACATACCTCTCCTGAGTAAAATATCCTACCTTTTTCCTTTAAGTTAAAATTTGAATGTACAAACAATGGGCCTGAATAAAAATCCCTCCTCCTTAGCCTCATCATAGCCAAAAGGATGGGCGTTGATAACATTAGAGTGCTAGAAGACTCGCAATTAGTTGCCAACCAAGTATCTGAGGTATATGAGACTAGAGATGAACACTTAGAACTCAATAAAGCAGTGGCATTAGATCTAACCAAAGGATTCAAATTCATATCAATCAAAGCAATCCCATGAGAACAAAACCTTTGCACTGATTCAATAGCAACCTCAGCTTACCATTTCACTCCAAGAAGTGAGTTGGAAAATACAAGTTTCATGGTATCTGTTATCCATATTTCACCCTGGGCTAAATATTGGATCGAATCAAAACTCTGCATAAGAGAAACCTGAGAAAATGCACTCAATCTTGCAAATTGGAAGCAAAAAAGGATCCAACAATGACGTGGTGGGGATAAAGAAAGAGAAAAGGATCATGCATGGAAAGAAACAACTCTGTCGGGCCGTTTTTATGTCTTAAATCCATTCTCAAAGTCCAAGCAAGGAAAAACTATGAAATTGCAAGGGTCATACAATGAGGATCAATGCTACAAGGAGCTAGAAGCAAGAAGGAGGAAGAAAAACAAATATTTGAAGTCCCCAAGCTTGAAATGATTCAGGAAAAGGAACAAAATTGACTAAGTATTAAAGTGTAAGCGGAGAGTGCCAAGTGTCAGCCTAGCGCATTTCCAAGAGTTGGCCCAAAGGCGGAGACCCAAACAAGCGCAAGCTCTCCACGTAGCCCAAAGTCTAAAAGTAATAAAGACTGTTGAAAAGTCCATAGATCAGTGGAGGCTAACAAAATTCAACTCGGAGCTCCTCCAAAGTCAAATTTTGGGCTGGGTTTACAAACAAGCGCGGTGCCTCCACGTGTTCTATCAATGGAGGCAGAGTTAGTTGAATAGTCAATACACAACAGGTTGATGAAGGCTGCCAAGTGTCTTAAGGGCACTGATTCAAGGGTGAAATAGAGAAAAGGTTTCCAAAAAAGCGCTAGAGTGACACATGTCCCAGAGGAAAGTGGGGCGTCAGGGAAAAAGTTGATTTTTTTCCCTTTGCCTTAAAAGGGAGTAAAAGTTACAAAATGGCCCGCAACTCTGCCTAGGGAAAAATTCAGCATTTAGACCCGAGTCAAAGCCAAGGTGGGGATTTGGGTAAAAAGGTGAAAATTTTCCTTTCACCCAAAAGGCATAAAGGTAAAAATGGGAACGCATTTTCCATCCAACCAAAAGGAGCCACGTGTCCGTGTGGAGCTTCGGGGCTGCGGGAATTTTTTTAGTTTTGCATTTTTTGTGCAAAAGGATAAAAGGTGAATTGCAGACCCACGGGCCCGAATTTTGTTCCATTTTGGCTTCCACATGTCCCAATCCAAATGGGGGACCTATTTTTCAAAAAAAATTCCCACCCATTTGTACGAAATTGATTCAAACTTCAAAGGGGCATATATTTTGACCCAAGACTCAAAATATTGCAAATATGACACCGTTGGAAAGATCTTGATCTCTTATACACCGTGGGAGTCTGAAACATTAACTTTCAAGAAGTTAGGTGGATGTAAAATGGAGAAACATCTTTGAGCTTTCAATACAGGATCATCAGTCTCAACAACCAGATTGAATTCAATCTATTTCCACCATTTCCTCTTCCTTCAAGGTGCCAAACCAAGGATCGATGCAGTAATGATGGATTGAAGGAGGATTTTAGTAGAGGCATTAACAGTTGTTAAGCCTTGACCCATGTTTTCCCGCTTCTCTCTCTCTCTCTCTTTCTTCTCTCAGGTTGAATCTATAAAGATGGATGCAGGGTTCATTGTAAAGGGTTGGATATTATTGGTTTAGCAAGATCCCTTCTCCTTCTAGCAAAGGATTTGTGGGGTTTAGGCCTTCCATTAAAATTGTAACACATTTCTACCTTTCAGCTATTTTATAGTGAACTATATCAATCTGTAGATAAATAAAATATGTTTTTCATCAATTTTAGACCCTTCTTGTTTCTTTTTCTTCTATCCGGTCTCTCATTACATACCTAGCTATCTGTGCTTGTTTATTATATGCATTTTATTGGTTCATGTCAAAATCAAACTAAGTTTTCATCATTCCTTTGGTGCATCACCTAGTAGTTTAGTTATTTCTCATTTCCTTTATTCTTTTATCCCTGTCCCCTTGGCAAGTTTAGACTAAATATGAGAAATAGATCCTTTGCAAATCCTCACATATGCACCTGAACAGAGGAATAAGGAACCAACCTTTAATCTAGAGATATTTTCCAATATGCAAGGTCCCACGCCTTAGGAAAAGTTCCATGTTATGCAATCACACCAGATGAATCTACCTTAGACAAGAAGATCTTTTAGAGCTCATATGGGGGTGCTATGATTCTGCACTAACAGTTTTGGCATGCCAAGTGAGATAAGAAGTCTCCATCTTATTATAGTAGGGATTGATTGACACTTGTTGTGATTCTATCTTTCAAGAAGCTTTTAAAACTATACGTCTGGTGACTCCAAAAGGAAAAAATCGACTGGTTTTAGTAGTCCATGTAATTTCATGAGAAGGATACAAACACGGTCAAGAACCAGAGAAAAGGGACTATTTGTCTATTTAGACTTATCCCTAGATAGAGGGAGAGGAAGAAGAATAGTCCAGAGGTCTCTATCCCTACCAAGAAGAGCTTTATCAACACCTCCTCCCGGTAGACCATTCATTCAATCAAGAGGAGTGCTTAGGCCAATCAGAATGGTTTAGCCAAATCCTTATGTTAATTTCATTGCCAGAAGTCCACTTGCCTTGAATGCACAAAATCTAGTTTCTATCGCAGTCTTAAAGAGTATCCCATTTTTCACTGGGGAGAAAAAAAAATCTCCAGGTGAACATGTCCAAGATATTGCAAATGTCTTCACAATCCATGAGATTCATGAAATGGACATAGTAGTCAAGCTGCTTGCCTCTTCACTCAAAGGGCAGGCTTCACAATGGTTCAGGAGTCTTGAGGTAGGCTCTATTCAAAATTGGAATCAGCTATGCACCACTCTTCACAACTAGTTTGGAGATAAAGGTGATAAATTGTCTTTGTTGGAGTAGCCAACAACAATCAAGAGAGCCCCAAATGAACAGCTGACTAACTTCAACCTCAGATTCTAGCGAACTTGGGATAGGATTCCAACAGTAGTAAAGCCCATTAATGAAGGTGCCTTCTTATACTTTCTTGGGGCTTTAAATTTTGATATTTCCCTAATGATTCAGTCAATGGGGGGCACTACGTTACCTGCAGCCTATAGCCTCTATATAGGGGCTGAAAATGATTTTATTTAAGCTGGAAAAATCATTCCTAGGCCATCCATGCCTCTATACCCTGAGTTAGGAAGCCCAGATACTAACCAAATGCCCACATTAGCTCCTATACTTTCCCCCAAGAGTCAAATCTCAGCTGATGCTTCCACTTCATCATCTAACACCTCTAAAGAGCTTCAAGAATTGATGAAGCAACTGCAAAACCTAGGAAATGAACTAGTGACCATCAAAAGGAAGCAAGCACAGAGCTCTAGGCCATATCAGCCTCAGGATCAATATCAAGCTAGACCCCAATACCAGCAAAATAGGCCACCACCTCAGACTACAAATTATAATCAAAATCAAGGACAACCTCAAGTTGCTAGACCTTTTAGGTCTTATGATCCTAGTACAGCCTCAACATCAAAGGTATTGGTCCCTACACAGAATAATATGACACAGGAATATGATTGGTGTTTTCCATGTAGTCATCCACATAACCAATCCATGTGTTTTAATGTTGCTCTAAATCAAGCTCTAATGGTGAAAATCAATATAGTGTCACAAGAGCCTAGTCAAGAGGAAGATCAACAGCAAGGAGCTCAAGAAGGGGAACCTCCAGGAGAGACCATGCTTATAAATTGGCAGGATGAAGATTTCCATTGGATGAATCAGTTCCCTCCTCAAAGTGTGGCTGCTAATACAAGATCCAAAAAGAGAAGCATTAGAGAGGGAAAACAACTGAACTCAGGTAATCCTCAACCTTCCATCACTCCATAATGTCCTGGTGTTCCAATTGCAACCCCCAACATATATAACTAATCTAAGCCACCTTCCAAATCTAGCCAGGCACCGATTGTAACAGCCCATGTGTAAGAAAGAAATGTGTCTAGGAAGGGGAAACAAAAAGATAGCTCATTCAATATCATTGAGAAAATGAAGAGGAAAAGTGTGAAAATTTCACTATGGGAGTCATTGGCCATTCTAGGGTAGAGGGATCTGTTACAAACTGCCATGCAGAATTGGTCAAGTTCAAATCAAACCCCTAATCAGCAAGAGAGAGTGCTTGCCAATGCAACTCAACCTGAGAAAAACCAAGGAGAAAAACAGGGTAAGAAATTGAGACCCCCTCCATTCTATGTCTCATTAATTATTGGGGACAAATTAGTTCACAATTGTATGATTAACTCTGGGGCTAGTAGTTCTGTGATTCCCAAAAAAATACTCGACCAGTTGGGTCTACAATATGAGGCTATCTCTAGAGGAGTAGTTCAATTAGATGGGAAAAAAGTGACCACTATGGTAATCATCAAATATTTGAGCCTCACCCTACATGCCTGCCCCAATGTGACTGTCTTGCAAAATGTTTCCATCATAGATTTTCCACCACAGTTTGCTTTGTGTTTGTCTAGGGACTTCATGGCCAAGATTAGAGGCTACCTGTCTGTTGATTGGTCACATATACTCTTTATGACAAGGTATGGGGCAAAGGCCACCATCAGATCTAAACTTATTATTGACTATCATATTTAATCCTATGTACCTAGCCCAATCAATGCTAACTACTCAGCTTTTGATCAAGAAGACCTCATGGGCATTAATGAAGCAAATACCAAGTTGGAATGTATCCCAAACTTGACTCTAGATGAGTGGGCTAGAAAAAGACATGATTTTGACCCCTATGAAGAAATGGAAGAATTTGAGCTAGGTGTCTAACTTCTACATGAAGAAAATCACCTCCTTCCTACCTTAATAAATCAAGAACATAAAGATGATAATGAGGTATGGAAATATTCTTTGATGGTTCAAGGAGTAGATAAGGAGCTAGAAGAGAGCTATGATTGTGTCTCCCAAATATACGAAGTTCTATCCAGCCTTTAGATTTTAGTTTGCTTTCCCAAATAATGCTATTGAATATGAGGCTTTAGTCTAAGGTCTTCATTGGGTAAGAAATTTAGGAATCAAGAATTTGTAGGTGTTTGGTGATAGTGAATTGGTTGCCAATCAAGTTAGAGGACTTAATGTTGTCAAGAATGGCCTACTCAAGAACTATAAGAATAGAGTATGGGACCTCATGGAGGATTCGAAGCCTTCAACATTGTGTCCATACCCAGAAAAGAAAATGAAGCTGCTAATAGACTTGCAATAGTTGGAGCAGCCTTTGATGTGGTGGAAAACATCAAAAGAGACAAAGAACATCCACATATCCATGTGGTTGTGAGGCCAACAGTGCTATATAATAATACATGCTAGCAGGCGTTTGAGAATGATCAACAGATCATTAACTTTCTACAAGAAGAATTTGAATTCTCAGCTAGAAACCAGAGAAAAATAGAACAGCAGTATGGGAATAAGATAGTACAGCTACATACAAACAAGATTCCCAAATGCTTAGTGACACTGGAATCCATTTTTAATCCTAATGATTAGTTCAGAAAAGAGAAGGCTAACATGCAAATCAAAGGAGAGGATTCAGAGTCAATCCCAGTTGGAGAAGAAAAAAAACTTCAAAAAACACTTCAAATTGAATTCAAGGTTTTCTTGGGGTGGCCACCCAAAAATAGCAGCAAGAAAGGTATGAATGAAGAAGGAACTCATAGAGACAAGTAATATTTCAAGCCAAGAATTCCCTCAGATGTGTTTGTTTGACTTGGTATTTGTTGTATATTTTTTCCTCCCGGCAGACACACCAAACGCGGGTTATGCAAAATCAGGGCAAGTCACGGAAGGACCTAAGAGGGGGGAGGAGCATTCAATCCAAATAGCAAACGCGGGTAGCACAACACACAATCGTTGAAACCCGACACAATGCAATTCGGATGGTGCAAAAGCTAGTCGAAGAAGCATGTCGGGGAGCTCAAAGCCCGACACAAAAATACCTATCAGTCGGGTTAACAGAAAACACACGGATCAGAGACGAGCAGTCCTCTATAACCCACATATTGAAGAGTTAAGTGCCTCTTCGATGAAGGAAGGTCGAGCTGAATTTGTGGAAAAAGGACTAATAGAGCCTCTTGGCATTTTGCAATCCCCCTTGGAGCAAATTATCATATTGTGGATGTTTTCCCAATCTAATTTACATCCTTCCGATCATTCAAGTTGGGTTTTATTGGCAAATCTGTTCTTCATTCCTCGTCCCAGTCAGAAATTAAAAATGGAGAAATCAGGAGAGCTTTTCCGATTTCGCAAGGTCCCACACTTAGGAAAAGCTGTTGACTTCAGGCGTTGCGGATTTGTGATTCGAACAGAGCCTCCCTCAAAGATCACTACCCACTCCCTTCAATGGAACAGATCTTACAAGTAGTTTCTGGGTCATATAGATTCTCTCTCTTATATGGCTACTCAGGATACAATCAGATCATGGGGAAAGAAGATGGTCAGTTTAAAACTACCTTCACCACTAAATGGTGCACCTATGTATACAAAAAAATGTCATTTGGACTGTAATGCTGGTGCTACTTTCTAAAGAGCCATGGATATGACACTTATAGGGCTAATCAACAAAATAGTGTTGATTTATCTGGATGATATCACTGTGTTCTCCAGGAATGCAGCAGACCACCTTTTTCATCTAAGGTAAGTGTTTCAAAGATACAGAAGATTTGGGGTATCTTTAAACCCTAAAAAATGAATATTCTTGGTCCATGAGGGTAGGATTTTAGGCCACATCATGTCTAAGGAAGGTCTATCAATTGATCCAAAAAGAGTTGAAGCAATAAGAGCACTGCCATTACCAAGTCACAAGAAGGCTCTTCAAAGCTTCCTAGGGAATATCAACTTTGTTTGAAGGTTTTTCCCAAACTTTTCTACTCTGGTTAAGCCAATAACACTGATACTGAAGAAGAGTTTAGCATTCAGATGGAAAACTGAAGGAAAGATAAGATTTGAAGCTGTAAAAGAAGCCATATCATAAGCCCCAACTCTTGTAAATCCAGATTTTTCCAAGGAGTTCATATTGTATGCCTTTGGTGGCAGTGACACTATCTTTGCAATCCTGGTTTAGCAGAATAAAGAAATCTCAGAACAACCAATTGCTTTTTTTAGTCAAATTCTAGAGGACTATGAGGTGAGGTATTACTTCATTGAGAAGCAAGTCCTGGTGGTGATCAAGGGACTGAAGAAGTTTAAGCATTTGGTGTCAAACAAAAACATCCAACTATTGGTCTCCCATGTAGGAGTCAATGAATTCCTCCTCAACAAGATGAAACAAATAGCCTCTACTCTACAAGATGAAACAAATAGTGATAAAGAGGTCATTCTTATCTTACAAGATGATCAAGGAGAAGGGAGAGATGATATACCTACTCCTTTTTGGACCCAAGATATGATACACTTCCTTCAAATAGGTCTATGTCCTCATGGGATGAGTAAAGGAAAAAGAAGACATTTTAGGCTATAGGCCATCCCATATGTCCTTATTGATGGTGTCTTGTTCAAAAGAGACATCAATGGTATTTTGCTGAGATGCATTGGGACAGATCAGCTGGAGAGAGTGCTACAAGAATTTCATGTTGAAGCAGCTAGAGGCCATTTCACTCCAAGAGTGATAGCACACAAAATCATGAAAGCAGGATATTTTTGGCCCAGAGTTTTTAGTGACTATTTCACATGGATCAAAAGGTGCAAGAGTTTTGTATTCTTCAAAGGTAAAGAGAAGCTAACATCACTTCCATTACACCCAATCTCAGTAGACCAACCTTTCATGCAATGGGGATTGGAATTCATTGGAGTCATCAACCCAAACTCAAGCTAAGGTCACAAATGGATCCTGACAGCAACTAATTATTTCACCAAATGGACTGAGGCAGTGACACTCAAAGAAGTAAATGAGTTTAGTATCCTAGATTTATATGAAGGGATAGTGACCAGATTTGGAGTTCCAACCACCATCATCTCAAATAATGCATTAACATTTATAGGTTCCAAAATTATAGGTTGGGCTATTAAAAATGGGACTTATTTGAGTACTTCATCAAACTATTACCCTCAAGGTAATGGCCAAGTTGAATCTACAAACAAAAACCTGTTAAAAATCATCAGGAGAACGTTGGATGATAATCAAAGGACCTAGCATATAAATCTCAACACAGCCTTATGGGCTGATAGAATAACACCCAAGAGATCTACTGGAAGCTCCCTATTCAAGCTCATCTATGGGAAAGAGGCATTGTTTCCTATATCACTTGAGTTACCAGCTTTGGAACTTGTGAAGCAACTAGAAATGTCTGAATTTGGATAGATGAAGACTAGGTACGTGGAGCTGATAGAATTAGAAGAAACCAGAGAAAATTCTCTCTAAGCATTGGAGAAGAATCAAGCCTCAATTAAAAGATTCTTTGACAAGAAGGCTAGAGCAAGGACCTTCCAGGAAGGGGGCCTAGTTTTGAAATGGGATGTAGATCGAGAAAAACTAGGGAGACATTCTAAGTTTGATGCCATATGGAGTGGTCCTTATATGATAACAAGATGCAAAAGTAGTAATGATTTCCAATTATCCACATTGAAGGGCAAGGAGTTACAAATTCTAGTGAATGGGATCACTGCTACTAAAAGGGAAGTCTCACCCTGTACATATTAGCTTAGTTTCTTTTCCTCCAAGTGCTTCTGCACATTGTCTTGTTGTAATATAGATTTATTTTCTCCTAAGTGATTTTGCACGCTCTGCATTTTCCTTTTGGAGCATGTATGATTTTCAATTTTTTACATAGTTGTGGTGTTGTTTTATTGCTCTTATGAAAATTCATTCAGAGAGATAGATGAATCCATGTTTCAAAACAATTTTCTACTCTCAGAAATATTCATTTTGAGAATTTCTTATAAAACATGAGAATGCAAGCAGCTGGGCTCATGAACCAGAGGAAGAATTAGTATCAGATTATTATTCTTGACTCCATGCCCAACATTTACGACAAGGAAAATCATATCCTCATCTAGCAGGTAGATGTCCTCGTGAGTCGCCAAATTGTTATCCATATTTCACCCCGGGCTAACTATTGGATCAAATCACAACCCCACATAAGAGAAACCCAAGAAAATGCACTCAATCCTACAAATTGGAAGAAAAAAAGGATCCAAAAATGAAGTGGCAGGGATAAAGAAAGAGCAAAGGATCTTGCACGGAAAGAAATAACTTTGTCGGGCCGATTCTATGTCTTAAATCCATTCTCAAAGTCCAAGCAAGGAAAATATATGAAATTGTAGGGGGTAGACAATGAGGATCAATGCTACAAGGAGCTAGAAGCAAAAAGGAGGAAGAACAAAAAATATTTGAAGTCCCCGAGCTTGAAATGATTCAGGAAAAGGAACAAAATTGAGTAAGTATAAAAGTGTAAGCAGAGAATGCCAAGTGTCAGCCTAGCACATTTCCAAGAGTTGGCCCAAAGGCAGAGACCCAAACAAGTGCAAGCTCGCCACGTAGCCCAAAGTCTAAAAGTAATAAAGACTATTGAAATGTCCACAAATCAGTGGAGGCTGAAAAAATTCAACTCGGCACTCCTCCAAAGGAAAATTCTGGGTTGGATTTGCAAACAAGTGTGGTGCCTCCATGTGTTCTATTAATAGAGGAAGAGTTAGTTGAATAGTCAATACACAACAGGCCGGAAAAGGCTACCAAATGTCTTAAGGGTGCTGATTCAAGTGTCAAATAGAGAAAAGGTTTCCAAATAAGCGCCAGAGTGACATGTGTCCCAAAGGAAAATGGGGCGTTGGGGAAAATCTTGATTTTTCACTCTTTTCCTCAAAAGGGAGTAAAAGTTACAAAATGTCCCACTACTCCACCCAGGGAAAACATCAGCATTTAGACCTGAGTCAAAGCCAAGGTGGGGATTCAGGGAAAATGGTTAAAATTTTCCTTTCACCCAAAAGGCATAAAGGTAAAAATGGGAACGTATTTCGCATCCAACCAAAAGGAGCCATGTGTCCATGCAGAGCTTCGGGGCTTTGGGAATTTTTTAAGTTTTGAGTTTTTTGTGTAAAAGGATAAAAGGTGAATTGTGGACCCTCGGGCCCAAATTTTGTTCCAATCTAGCTGTCATGTGTCACAATTGAAAAGGGGGACCCATTTTCAAATTCTTTTCCAGCCCATTTGTATGGAATCAATTCAAACTTCAAAGGGGCATTCTTTCAACCCGAGGCTCAAAATATTACAAATCTGACACCGTTAGAAAGATATCTATCTCTTCTATGCCATGGGAGTTTGAAAATTTAATTATTGGGAAGTTAGGTGGAGGTAAAATGGAGAAAAATCTTCAAGCTTTCAATGCATTATCATCAATCTCAACAACCAGATTGGATTCAATCTATTTCTGTCGTTTCCTCTTTCTTCAAGGTGCCGAACCAAGGATCGATGCAGTAAAGATTGGTTCGGGGTAGATTTTAGCAGAGGCATTAACAGCGGTGGTTAATCCTCAACCCACATTTTCCTTCTTCTCTCTCTCTCTCTTTCTTCTCTCAGGCTAAATCTATAAAGATAGATGCAGGGTTCATTGTAAATGGTTTGATATTCTTGGTTTTGCAGGCTCCCTTCTCCTTCTAACAAAGGAATGTTTGTAGGGGTTCAGGCCTTCCATTAAAATTATAACACATTTCTACCTTTCAACTATTTTTTAATGAACTATATCAATCTATAGAGCAATAAAATACATTTGCAATCGATTTTAGATCCTTCTTGTTTCTTTTTCTTCTATATGGTCTCTCATTTGAGATCTAGCTATCTGTCTTGTTTATTGTATGAATTCTATTAGTTCATGTCAGAAGAAAACTAAGTGTTCATCAATCCTTTGGTGCATCACCTGGTAGTTTTGTTATTTCTCATTTCCTATATTCTTTTATCCCTATCCCATTGACAAGTTTAGACTAAATATGAGAAATACATCCTCTGCAAATCCTCACATATGCACCTAAATAGAGAAATAAGGAACTAACCTTTAATCTTGAGAGCTTTTCCAATTTGCAAGGTACCACACCTTAGGAAATGTTCCATGTTATGCAATCACACTAGATGAATCTACCTTAGAGAAACAAATATTTTAGAGCTCATCTGGGAGTGATGTGATTCTACACTAACAGTATCACTTCATACTGAACCATTGGTGTGTAAAATACCAACAAACCTGATCCAGACTCGTATAGAAGCTGAGAATGAGTTTTCTATCCTAGATCACTTTGACAGTGATAGATTCACTCTTAGATATATAAATTCCTATGCAGAACTACATCGCACTCATCACATAGTATATTTTTCCCTAATCCCACATTCCTCTTCCTATTTTTGGAAATCCCATGATAAAATCTCCCCCACAAAATAATCTCAAAATCTACGAGTTAGAGAAAAGAGAAGGTTTGGAAGTTCCTCCAGCCCCGCATGAATTTGAAGAAGGAAATGCTTCCTTAATCGAAGGAATGATTGACATAAATATTGGAATGGAGGAAGAACCAAATATTTTGAAGTTGGGATCCTCATTAACTCCAGAGGAGTATAAATACATACCCAGATCCTCAACGAACATCAAAAGGATTTCACATTTAATTACAAAGAAATGATGGGAATTACACCACATATCATGGTACACAATCTTGTCACCAAACCAAATGCAAATCCAATAAAAAAAAATTCCAGACCAATAAAACCAAAAGTGGATCTCATGGTGAAAAAAGAAGTAATGAAACTTCTCCAGGTGGGATTCATCAAACCAGTCGACTATTCACAATGGGTATCTAATATCATTCATGTTCTAAAAAAGAATGGGAAGATACACATTTGCATAGGCTTCTGGGAAATTAATAAAGCTTGCCCCTAAGATGACTTCCCACTGCCATCCATTGATGTCATTGTTGACGCAATAGCTAGATTTAAGATTTTGTCTCTCATGGATTGATTTTTGAGATATAGTAAAATCAAAATATCTGAATAGGATCAAGACAAAACCACGTTTATAACTCCTTGGGGAACTTATTGTTACACTATCATGCCATTCGGTCTTAAGAATGCTGGCGCTATATACCAGCGTGAAATGACATACATATTCCATGACCTTATTCATAACATTGTGGAATCCTACATACATTACTGGTTGGCCAAGGCCAACAAGCACTGTTACCAGCCATAAGTACTTCGTATCATTCTCTCATGATTGATCGAATATGGTGTCACATTGAATCAATAGAAATGCATATTTGGTGTGATAGGAGGCAAACTTCTGGGTTACATTATATCATCACGAGAGATTGATGTCAATCCAGCCAAAATTTGAGCTATTCTTGAAATGATTCCACCATCAGACGAGTCTGGTATTAGATCATATCTTGGGAAACTCAGTGCAATTTGAAGGTTCATCCCTAACTTAAGTTTTGTTGTTCATCCAATCAAAAATTTATTAAAGAAGAATTATAGCGTTGATTAGACAGAAGAATGCAACAAGGCCTTCGAAGCAGTTAAACACTTCTTGTTGTCTCCTCTAGACCAAATTATCCTTTGATCTTGTGTTTGTGGGATATTGATGTCTCGCTAGCCTGAATGTTGGCTCAGGAAGATAATGATAAACAGGAATGTGCAGTCTATTTCATTATCCGAACGTTGCTTGATTATGAAACACGTTACACACAGGTAGAAAGAGAATGCCTTATCATAGTCTTCATAACGAAACGTTTAAGACATTACATGTTAAATCAAGAAACAAGGCTCATCATAAAGATAGATCACTTACAAACATTCCTCACATAAGTTTCTTTATCTAAAAAGGCTAGACATTTCATAACCTTAATGGGTGAGTTTGAATTAACATTTGTAAACTAGAAATCCATTAAGGGACAAATCATTGTAGACTGGTTAGCTAATAATCCATTAGATGGAGTGATTTGGTGGATCTAGAATTTATTGATGAGTGCATATATTTTGTCAAAACTAGGTCCCCCATCTCTATATGTCCTTAGTACACTGACATCATCAATTTTATCATGGACCATACATACCCAGAAGGTGCCACATTGTAACAAAGAATGTGGTTACGCATTATCACTGCTAAATATGTTATTTTATAATATATGCTCTATCATAAAGCCTTCGATGGAATGCTTTTAAGATGTGTTGACACAGAAGAATCCAAAAAGATTCTTTATGAATTCCACAGTGGGGTATGTGGAGGCCACTTTGGTGGCCACACCACTACTCACAAAATACATCGGATGGGCTATTTATAGCCCACTCTGGAACATGACGTGGTAGAATTCGTCCGCAAGTGTCATAAATGACAAGAATTCTCCCACAATATTCACATACCAGCACAAGATTTGTAACCAATCACAACCCCATGGCCCTTTTCCACGTGGGGCCTAGATTTGATAGGGAAATTCTCTCCCTTGTCAACAGATGGCCATAACTTCATAATCAAGGGAACATAATACTTTAATAAATGGGTAGAGGCCATGCCTCTCACCACTGTACTAAGTTTTGTAATTGCTAAGTTCATTTTGAATCAAATCATTTGTAGGTGTGGTGTCTTGTAAGTCATTATCCCAGATAATGGCACATCCTTTAAGAACTATGAGGTCCGTGAGTTATGCAAAAAATTCAAGATAAACCATCATACAACCTCTCTTTATTACCCTCAAGCCAATGGACAGGCTGAAGCCACAAACAAAACATTAAAATATATTCTCCTCAAAAAAGTTATGGAAAACAAACAAGACTGGCATTTAAAATTATACTCGGCCTTGTTGGCCTATCGAACGTCAATAAGAAAATTGATAAGAACAAACCATTTCTCATTGGTATTTGGGGTGGAATCAGTTCTCCCGCTTGAGGTCCAAATACCTAGTCTCCACATCTCATTACAAGGGATCTTGGGAGAAGAAGCCTATAGAGAGGTACACATCTCTCAACTAGAAATCCTTGATGAGGCCAGGTTAAACACTGAATAACGACATAGAGCCTATGTTGATCGAATGTGCTGGTAATATAACAAAGAGATCTATGAATGAGAAATATACAAGGGGAGTCTAGTTTTGAGAATAGACAACCAGGTTGATAAGGAAACTAATGAAGGAAGGAAATTCCAGCCCAAGTGGTTAGGCCCATATCAAGTCATGAAAGACTACGAAAATGGTGTGTATCTCTTGTGTACACTAGAAGGTGAGGAATTCAATGAAACTGACAATTCCTTACATCTTAAATGGTTTTATGCATAGGTCATCAACATCACCATTTGTATATTATATCTACCTACATTGCATTAGTCACTTAGTTGTTTCATTTTGTTCACTCATTTCATAAATTTTGTGTTCAAGGAACTTATTCTTAAGCAATTTATTATAAGCTTTTGAAAATATTGGCAAAAACATTCAAATCATATATCTTCAATTTTCATAATATGATCAAATGATTCCAAAATCATCTCATCAATTCGATGGACAAAGTCTTGAAACAAACCATACCAAGGCCTGCATACTTGGTCATACTCATTCTTTTCTACCAGGTTAATTTGTTCTTACCTGCGGTCTATTCTAGAAGCTTCTTGGTGTCACATCTATCCTTCTTACATCTCTTTGAAACAAGGATACTCCAAAATCACAAATTAGAAATGTCAAATTAAATCAAAATACTAAACAAAATAGAATATTTTATTTTTACACACTTCTTTACCACACCAACCTTCATTGATGAGCCCACATCTCTTACTGGTGATGTGAGGTTGAGAAAGGAAAGAAGTGCCCTTACTCACCCATGTCTTTCCTTAAGTGGTAAGTTCATACTTCTTACTAGTAGCATGGGGAAGGGTGTAGGGGTTCCATTCACGTAAATTAATGAATATTAGTATTTTAAAGCAACGTGTATTAAGTGAAATTAAGTGTCCAAAGTCCAAAGAGATCAAATCCTCAAAACCATATTTTTTCAACCAAGTTTCTATCCATGGATCTAAGTCTAGATAAATTAAAAAGTAAGTTGCATTCTAAACTATGTAGTAGTTTTGAGTAAGAGTAAGTACGTAAGTCTAAATTTGATTTTTGTCAAAACCTTGTCTTTCTCTCATCATTTCCATTCAGTCAAACTCATAGAAATTGCATCCTTCACAACTCTTGGTGTTGAACCCTCACATCTTACTAGTTGCATGGAGTTAGGAATGGGGAAATTTCATCTCATTATTACTACATATTCATCACGTTTTTCTAAAACAAGAAGAAGCAATGAACATTTCCCAAAGAAGCCAAAAGTTCAGTACTACAATATGTTTGCATCATCACATATCAGCATTACAAAAACAAATAAAAGAGAAACATTCTGTTCAACATTTGTTAGCAATTGTCATCCATTGCATACATTCTGAAAAGCATATAAAAACAAAGATTCTAAAAAAATCTAGTGTACACATGAGAAACGGATCACAAAACTCTAGATACAAGAAGATTTAGATAAAAAAAAGATATATATATATATATATATATATATATATAAGAATCATGTTCTACACACAATGCCATCATGCACTAAGCATGGTCAAAATGATCAATGAACCTGAAAAATACAAAAACAAATCATAGAAACATCCAGTAAAATCACTACAAAAAGACCAAATGGCCTCTCAATCCCTATGAGATCCCTCAGAGGGTGCACGATCACATCTAGGACTCCTGCTACGATGATGATCTAAATGAACTAAGTGCTCATGATCACGGCCACTAGCTATAGTCTCACTATGAGAATGACTCCGCCTCATCAGAAACTCAGCAGTTCTATATGCAGCTACCTTAGCATGAAGGGAGGTCACTAACTTTTCCACCTTCCAGATAAGGGAAAACACATCAGTATGTTTGCCAGCTACTGAAGGCTCTCCAATGTCCTTGAAAATATGAGCCCGAGTCATCTTCTAGGGGAGCAATAGGGTGTCTGTGCACACCCGGTGAAGCAAATCCTGCCATCCCTGAGTAGTCGCTGCAAATAAAAAAAGAGAAATAACACGTTAGAAAATCATCAAAAAAAAGTCAAGAACAAGCGAAACAACAAAAAGGAAATATCAATTAACATTTCTAGCCAACACAGTCAAGAGAAGAGTAGTAACTCACTCGAATCTCCAGGCATACAGGTAAAATCTCTAAGATCTATGCCTACTACCAACGCTGCTACTGACTGTGGAGCCTCGCCAAGATCTGGAAAGAAATGACATCCTGCCACAGACTAATCATCTCCCCCTAAGTCCTGAGAAGGAAAATCCTCTGAAATCAGGGTCACCTTCTCTGCACTTGCCTCTGCCCTCTCGGCCCTCAAGATATCTTGAGTTTCATCCCACTCAAAATCACTATCATCCTCCTCGGTCATCCCACCGGCCTTGCCTCCCATCGTCTCCTCCTCTATCTCCCCTCCTGTGAACTCCTCAGAGTCTGAGTCCACATCAACAAGCTCGTCCTCCCCTCAGTGAAAGTAGGAGTGGCTCCGATCTGAAGTAAAGGTGATCGAGGAGCACGGGTTTCCCCTCAGGCCTGAATTACCCATCTAACCGCTATAGGAACTCCAGAGGTAATCGTGGTCCAACCCCAATCTCCCCTAGGGACTCCCCAGGCATCACAAATAGCCCTTTATACTACCCCCACTAGAGGAAGCATATGAACTTAGGGGAGACCAGACTGCTAGGGGACTTGGTCAAATGGGTGGACCTCCACCCTCTCTATCATTTCTACTAACTGACCTATAGTAGAGTAGGAAATCAATGTAATTGTCTCCTCTCCCCATACTCCCGCCATAACTTGATAAGGAGTGTCCTCCACATCTTTGGTAGTCAATGAAGCCACTAGCTAATGTGGCATTCTGAGCACTATCACCCCCATCCACCACACTGCTCTAACAACCCTTGGATCCTCTACTAGTACACCCCTTCCATAGGGGATGATACACTCATACACCCAACTCATAACTAAAGTGGGTGACTCAAGGAATGCCCCTATAACTTTACCACACTATATAAATCATGGTATGTGTTCCCAATAATGTCTGATACCCAAGCATAAGGACGACCATGGGCCTGAATCTATGTAATAATGGGAGCTCGACATTATAGGAGAGTATCTCCTCCCTTATCCCCAATCAAGTGTGAGGCCAAGATACCCATAATAGGTTTATGGATGACATGGATAGGAGAAGCGGAAATGGATTGGACCATCACCCCCTTATTCAATCCAAAGGAGACAACATCTCCCATATAGGTGGCCCACTGAACCATCTGAGACCTAGATACTGCTGTCTTAAGAGACAACCTTCTCCCAAGAATCAGAACACCCAGTATGTGATAGACATCCTTTAGGGTGATAGTCCACTCACGCCTAACACCTGGTAAACGGAAAGTATTCCGGTCTACATCCCAGTACGATAATAAGTCACACAATATGTGACTAACAAGGAGCAACATGAGGAACCTGTGAAATCCTCAAAATATTGGCCCTCTGTACAGAGTGTCTCGCTCTGCTCTGGGTCAGCATGTCTAACACTATCAGGATCCAATCACACTCCCTCTCTCTACTCCACCGAATATACTCCTCCTTTTACATCCACCCAAAACAGAGAAAAATAGCAAGTTAGCAACATAGTCCAAAAGATAAGCTCATCAAAAACATAGGAAAATATCAAAAATGCAAAAACATTTAACTAAGGCATTGGTTTCCACTTTCTGTCCAAAACTACCGCCCTGTGCAGAGCGGAAATTCCATGACCACTGCAATCTAAGGGTAGTGGTCCTACGACTACCACCATCATAGGGTGATGGTCGCATGACTGGCACTCTATACAAGGCGGCAGTCCTATGTCGATTTGGCATGCACCCATGAAGCCCTAAAAATTCCTAAAAACAACAAAAATACACCATTTTGACTGAAATAAAATCCTACCTTATGGGCACCCCCCCTAGAGACTCATTTAACACTAATATTTTCCAAAATAACCCCCCCAAGACAAAGATTTCAACATTTTTATATTTTAGGTTTAAAAACAATGAATTGAGAAAAACTAACTTCAGACTTCACAGGTTGATCTCCTTCTCTCAAAGGTATGATCATGATCGCGCAAAAAATGTTTTGACTACAATCTCATAAAAAATGGTTACCGTGGGTCCGATAGCTCAAAAAATTACCAAATCGATACGTGTACAAATGAATAGGAAAAAATGAGCTTGTTATATATATATATATATAACATTCTAACCTTTTTTTGAATGTTCTTTTGCAGAGATGGAGTGCCGACGAAGGTAAGTTCTTATCCCTGCACAAATGGTAAGTCCTCATTTCATTTTAATTTAGTATTTATTTTTTTATTTCTTTTATCTATCTACACTTGAGTCCTCTTTTTGTTTTATAGATAGCGGGAATCTGGATGGCGACATTGTGACACACGGGCATGTCAGGTATAGCTTCTAACTCCCCATTTCAGGACCGCCATACTCAGACCAATCGTTTTATGCCCATTCATGGCTAAAATGCTTCTCCTAGGGGGCAATATGTATGTACCCAAAATTGTATGTATTGTACTACCAGAAAGAGGTTACAAAAACCCCAATGATGAATCAAATCTCTTAGCAAGGTGTTCGAAATCTAGAAAGCACGCTGAGTATAAATTCACATCCTAAAATTCCTTATCCAACCTTCACATGCTTTTCGCTAACCCATTTCCTCTCTTTTTCTTGCATTTTGGTCTTTAGTTATAGGACCGCCGCCTTGCTTGGGTGGCGGTCCTGTGACCGCCACCCAGGACATGGTGGCGGTCCTGTGACCACCCGCCCAGGACAGGACGACATTTTCGTGACTGCCACCCAGGACAGGGCGGCGGTCTCATGACCACCACCTAGGATAGGGCGGTGGTCCTGTAACCACCACCCTGCACTGGGTGGCGGTCCTATGTACGTTTTCTGGAACTTTCCGATGCTTTCATCAACGTAAAAAAATCAAGTTGAAAAATCAAGTTGCGCTCATAATTCTCAACCACTTTTTCTTGCATTAAATTTTTAGCCGCCTAGTAAATAGTAATTCCTCTTTCTTAATAATAGAAGATTCCAATTTAATCTTACCCTCTTGTAAATCAAAGTGTTATAAATACCAAGCTTGTTTACAAGAAAATGGCCCCTCTCCCTCTTTGATTTATTATTCGGTGTGTTTTAGAAGTTCTTCAATAAGTCTCAACAAGTTTAGATTTTTTAAAGATCCCAACCTCTCAGTTCAAGGCTCCACATATATGGTTTAGAGATCACTGGATCTCTCTAGTTTCATCGTATTCCATTGTTGTTCTCCAAACAACTGGCTTAGCATAAAACATTTCTAGTTCTACATTAAGTTCATTTGAATCTTGATTCTGCTTAGAGTTACAGGTTGTCGTTTCGTCACAGGAATAATAGGTCCTAGAGATTTTGGTGTGTGTTTGTGTTGTGTCCCTACAACAAACCTGCTTGGAATCACATATCCAATCTTTGTTCTCTTGCGACTATCCCTCTCCTACTTGCATTATGTTCGGCTTACGTCCAAGTTGTCCACTATTCAAACATATTCTCCTGCTACCACTGTCACATTCCCACTTTTTTGGATTCACGAGAACACGTAGGAATGAAGAGATCACACTAAGGGGACAAGTCATAATACAAATGGATTTTCCACTGTTCTATAAACGTCATGTTTAAATTGTTAAAGTTCGTAGTTATAATATATCAAATAGAATAGTAAATCATTTATTTCAGTTAAGCTTGCTTTTAACATTACCAGGGAAGCTGTGGGGAATGATAGCTTCTAAGAAGCTGTGATTTATTGCTCACTTCTAAGGTAAGATTGAAGGTATTTCAATTAAATTAGTTAGTTATTTATATTCAAGATCAACTCACAAATGCATAGGCAAATAGCTACATCTGACTACCTTATTTGTTTTAATCTCGTTATTAGATTAATTGTTCATTATCTTAATTTATTTGAATAGCTCGCTCTTTAAATTTCGTTCAAATTCACATATCCTTGAAAATATAAGCATATTGTAGATTTATTTTCATAATTAGTTTACTTCATTCAGTTAAATTTTGTTCATCTCTTGTATGACAATTATGGGACCCAGAGAGCCCAGGGATTACATATTCAAACCGGTAATACCTTAGCCAAATCTCTTCACAATGTTAGACCAGATATAGATCAAGGTCTTAGAATTCATGTCTTCCGAATGAACAACAAACCCACAAGTAGTGAGTGAGAAATTGAGAGAATTAAATATTGAAGACAAAAAAGCATACGAATTCTGATCAAATCAACCCAACTATAGATTGCCTTGATAGGATATACACATGACCATACAATAACCCGAAAGAGAGCAAACATGTGGTTGTGATTCATTAATTCCACAGCTAAATGTAGGAGACCTTCTCATTGACATAGACACAGGCTTACGCATACAAGTTACTAGAACACCCATAAGGTATTATGAGAAGATTGCATAACTCCTGATATTAAACATAGAAGATGAAAAGGCTTATGACTATTGGATAGTTGGAAGAAGAGATTGATTCTTCACATGACCATAATAGGTCCATAATAACCATGAACTCATGGTTGTGATCCCCAGGTCCCAAAACCCAATGGGCCTGTTAGTTAAACATTGACATCAGTTTATGTATGCTGGTATTTAGATCCTCACCACTCCCACCAGATATCATAACACAATTTTCCATATTGAACATAGAAGCCAATCAAGCTAATATTTTATGGGTTAGACCAGAAAACCATGCCCATAGTTTCCTACAAATCCATTACACCTCTCACTATCACTTTCCATGACCTTTTCTAGGAATATACACATGAAACACCTACAGGTCACTTTCCAGGCATTCAACAGGTAATAGATAGGATTTTGGTAGAGCTTGACATTGATTGCGAGCCTCCGAGCAACTATTATATCTTAATGATCCATTACACCAATTTCAGGTTAGGAGAGCTTTCTTTTCCTTAGAATCGTAGATCCTGTTATTGCGTGTTGAGGATATAAAATTTCCCAACTAGTTTTTCCACATCTGCACATATATTTCATTTCCATCGGCTGTCTCGGCACGACCTCAGGAGGTCGGGTACGAAGAAAGGCTGCTTGTTGATTCTCATGCTCGCTTGTCACTTTTCTATTGTACAGGACCTAAGTCAGATTCAATCCAATTATTAAAAAAATTAAACATTGGAATCCATTTTTTAGAAGCTCTTAAAGATATTATGGAGCTAAACATAACCATTAAATAAATATCTATCAAAACTCCAAGAAGGAAGAAAAACCAACCAAGAAAAATACATGTTGATGGAAAATTGGCTAGTATATTGTTAAGGGAAGATGAATCCTCCCAAATATGGTGCACATGGAACTCAAATAGTCATGTTTTGTATTGGGAATGTTAAGATTCCAAATGTGTTGATTGAATTGGAAGCTACAATCAATGTAATCACTACTTATACACTGTCAACATTATCCCTTTCGGAGTTACAATCAACTCTAATAGTATTATAAATGTCTAACCAATCTGTTGCTAAACCCAAGGGGGTTATAGAGGATGTAACCATTACAATTGAAGGATGGGATTATTCAGTAGAATTTAAGGTTATTAAAATAAATAAAAAGAAAATTAGATATCCCTTAAACCTAAGATACCCATGGTTATCCATTTTTGCATCACTTATTGACTGCAAGACATGTGATGTGACAATCACTAATGGACATGATTCAAAGAAATTATCTCTATACCCAACTGCAAAACCTTTTTCCACTTCATGCAAATAATGGTAGGTCGGTGACTTAAAGAAGGTTGAAGACGTTGTTTCCTCACAAGCTATGGTAATAATACAAGAACACTCAGAGTAGATCCAACATTGGAGGCAAAGGAAAGAAATTAGATGAAAACATGAAACTAATAATCTACCCTTTCACAAGGAAGAAATTCATTCATAAGCATTGGAGGCAAAGGAAGAAATTAGATGAAAACATGAAACTAATAATCTACCCTTTCACAAGGAACATTGATCTTAGCAAATGTGTTTTCCATAACATCTCTGAAATACATAGATTGTTGCCTCATAAATTCCCATTGAACTCATTACTAAGAGAGTATCTAGTGGTAATCTCTCTCAACCTAGATATAAAACATTTGCCTATATTTTTGGGAAAGACATTGGCAATTACTAGTTGGTTGACTAATCAAGAGGAGAATACCCTATTTAAGCCATTATGCTCTCATCCTCAAAAAAATTCTTGGGAATAATGTGATATAAATGGTATCCATCCTAACATTTACACACATTGCATTTATATAACTAACTCTAGACTATATAGGAAACCCCAGAGGAGGATAAACCCGAACTTGAGAGACATTGTACAGACTGAAATTGAGAAACTACTCCATGTAGGATTTATCTATCCAATCTCAAACAATTAGTGGGTCTCCCTATTGGTCATAGTGTCCAATAAAAAGGGAAAATGGAGGGTTTGCGTGGACTATAGAGAATTCAACAAAGCTACTCATGCAGACTATTTCCCTTTACCCTTCATTGGCCAAGTTTTTTATAACCTATCCATGAAGAGGTATTTTTCATTTCTAGATGGCTTTAGTGGATATAACCACATCATGGTAGCACCAAAATAAAAAGATAAGACCACAATCGCTTACAAATGTGGGAAATTTTCTTATAGAGTTTTTCCTTTTGGTCTATTTAATGCTCCTGTCACTTTTCAAAGAGCCATGCTAACAATTTTTTCTAATCTTACTTATGACTCAGTGGAAATTTATATGGATGAATTCACAAAGTATGGAACTACATTCTAAGAGGTAATATATAATTTGGATAAATTTCTCTCTAGGTGTGAGAAATAACAACTACCTCTCAACCATGAGAAGTTCCTTTTTATGATGGAACAAGGGATAGTTTTAAGACACCATGTTTCAGCAGAGGGAATCAAAGTAGATCTAGATAAAGTCAAGATCACTATACAACTCCCATCACCCAAGAATCAGACTGAAGTACAAAGTTTCTTAGGACATGCAGGCTATTATTGGATATTTATCTATGAATTTAGTAAAATAACTTCTCTATAGTTTTCCCTTATAACTAAGGATTCTAAATTCCAGTGGACAGAGGCTTGTCAAAACACTTTTGACATTATAAAGGAAAAACTAACTAATAATCCAGTCATGAGAGGTCCATATTGGAATTTTCCCTTTCATATTCAAATTGATGTTCTTTTATGAGGCAGTAGGGACTATTTTATGAAAATAAGAAGAGGGAGATGAACTACTCATAATCTATTACATTAGTAAAAATATCTCCCCAACTAAAAGAAACTATACTACCATAGAGAAAGAATTTATTTTAGTTGTTTATGTAATCAACAAATGTTACCATTACATCATAAGGTATGAAGTAATCATTCATAAAAACCATTATGTCATTAGATATTTAATGAATAAACTCCTTGGTTCATGGGATATTTGATAGATGGATTTACTTATCACAAAAATTCAATATTAATTAAAATAAAAATATGCAAATGGGGAGTCAAACTGACCTCGGAAGTTACCTGATAGAGTTAACTTAAAACCGAGTGTTGCACTACATATCAGACTTCATGTAGTTCTCTGTGTGTGTAGAATCATGCCCTAAGAAGATTTTGTGCAAGATGCACTGAATAACAAGAAATAGCTAGATGTAACAACGTAAATAGATGTGTGTATGTCAAAATGAACTTCCCCTCTTATGAATTATATACAAAAGCATGTAGTCACATGTCCCTTGAATGATAGCTAGATGGATGCTTTGATGCTCTTAGAATGTCTTTGGATGCAATCTTAGGTGGTGATAGTAAATGATTAAATATTGGTCCTTTATTATGGTCATATAACTTTGTATTTATATGATTCCCTTGTTTACATTTCATAATTTACAGCTAAAACACTCATCCATAAGAAAATAAGAGGCTCAAAAGGGGCGATCAAGATACAAAGAGGACAAGGAACCCAAAAGGGATGAGGGCACCTCGGCACTGGCATCTTGGCTGGGCATTGGTGCTAGAGAAAGATCAGACTGGGTTGTGGGGTGTGTAAGGCCAAAGAGGAAACTGGAAAGACAGAAAAGAGGTCATAGATATATGTCAATTACTAGTTTTCTTTCTTAGGATTCATATGAATAGTGATGTGTGATTAGTACCTAGAAATGTACCCAAGTGCGTGATTTAGTGTCTACAGTTTCCCCCACTTTATGTTGTTTGAGTGAATACCACTAATGCTACCAAGCTCAATCTTATAGATCCCAGAGCATTTCTTTCAAGAACCATCCATTCTTCATCAGTCATCGAATCTAGCTATGCATGCTCATCAATCGATAAGTATAGATCCTTTTGATACAAATAATCCTCCACATGCATCTTTCATATTTGATTATTAAGACCGTAAAATTTATCCACTATATATTTTATATCTTCTGCCATTTTTATGCTCCCACTCAATAAGAAAACCCTCTGTGAGTAAATCCTATCAACACACAAAATCCTCAAGAAAATATCTGATACCATATGCTAAGGTTAACCACATAATAGCGTTGCAAAAATTTCACTTCAGATTAAGCATATAAGTAATGAATGCAGAAATAAACCAGAAGATAAAATAAACAAGAGAAAAATAACACCACATTTAAGGTGGTTCACCTAGTGTGGGCTATGTCCACCAAAAAATGGCCAATATTATTATTCAGTGCTTTACAGAGGAAATATAATGAATATCTTCCATCTTCCAACACCTCATAGGATGTTTAATGTTTTTCCCTCACTCAGATACACTTTATTGCGCACCAAGGAAACTCTCACACAAATAATTACTTCTTACTTTCTTACACACCCTCATACAATACTTATATGCATTTATATCTATTTTGGGAAACTAACTATGATTTTACAATCGAGAAATCAACTTTAAAGAAAAATCTTTATTATAAATCTCAACCAAAAACAAAAACTTGACCACACAGGTTGACTGATGCTAATTCCTCACTGCAACCCCTAACCGATGTCATTTGTTTCCTGACCAATCTCGATCAGCCCTAACTGATGCCAGTCACTATCAAATCTAGCAACATGTAAAAGAAATCCTTTTTTGAATCAATTAAGCTCCACACTCAACAATCTCCCACTTGGAGATAATTTTTTTCATTGTACTGTACAACACCATCCTTGGTTCCTTTTCCTTGTCCTGTTTATTCCTCTTCATGTCTCAAACTAAAAGACCAACATAAGTGGAGTGAAGATCCAACTTCTCCTTCACCAATAGCTTTGTCAGCATATCTTTGAGGTTCTCATCTATATTGATCTTGTTCAACTTCAGATATCCCTCCTCCAATACCTGTCATATGAAGTGATATCTTAACTGAATGTGTTTTGTTCTCAAATGAAATGATGATTTATTTCCCATATGGATCATGCTCTGACTATCACTGTATAATCTTCAATCCTCTTTCCCCTTACCCAACTATTCCATGAACCTACTCATCCATATCATCTGCTTACTAGCTTCTGTAGCTACAACATACTCTACCTCTGTAGCGGACAAAGCCACAACCTTATGCAATCTCAAAATCTAGTTAACTGTCATTCCACATACTATGATAACATATCCAATGGTGCTCCTATTGTCATCCAAGTCTCCATCCATATCAAAATCAACATAGCCACATAAAGAAGTAATTGACCCTCCATAACATAACTCCATGCCAGATGTCCCTCTCAAATACGTGAGAATCCATTGGGACTATTTCCAATGTTCTTGACATGGATTAGCCATAAACCTGCTCACAACTCTCACTTCTAGTGCAATGTCTGGTCTGGTACAAACCATGGCATACACAATAATTCCTACTTCTGAAGCATAGGGAACATGTGCCATGTACTCAACCTCTTCGTGTGATTTAGGACACTGATATTTTCTCAATTTGAAGTGTCTAGCCATAGGTGTACTAACAGGTTTTGAATTATGCATGTTAAACCTTTCCAACACCTTATTGATATAAGCCTCCTGAGACAAATACAAATTCTTGTTTTTCCTGTCTCGATGAATTTGCATGCCATGGATTTTCTTTGCATCTCCTAAATCCTTCATTTTAAATGTGTTAGCTAGACCATTCTTTAAGATCACCAATGACCTGCATATCTAGATCATTGCAATCAGTATATCATCCACATACAATAAAAAAATAACATAGCTCCCATTTTCAAGATCTCTTGAAATAAACACAATGGTCAGATTCACATCTCATATAACCATGCTTACGCACAAAACTTTCAAATCTTAAATACCATTTCCTTAGAACTTGTTTGAGCCCATATAGGCTCTTTTTCAATCTACACACAAGTTTCTCCTTTCCCCTAAATTTGTAACCAAACAGATGCTACATATAAATCTATTCCTCCAAATCACCATGAAGGAAAGTTGTCTTAACATCAAGATGGTCTAAATGTAAATATCTCTATTGTAACCAAACTTAGAACAGTATAAATAGAAGTCATCTTAACTACAGGAGGAAAAATCTCATCAAATTCAATACCTGCTTTCTGTGAAAATACCTTTACCACAAGCCTCACCTTGTACCTTTTTAGTACATCCTCTTCTTCCTTGATCTTGTAAACCCATTTATTCTGCAGTGTTCTCTTACCCATTGACAACTTGACCAAATCCCATGTCTGATTCTATTCCGAGGAGTCCATCTCCTCATCTATGCCATGCTCCCACTGCTTTTGGGTATCCACCTACATTATTTCTTCAAATCTTTTTGGTTCACCACTATCATTCAATAATAAATAAGAGAAGTGAAGGTGAAAATATCTCTGGAGGTCTACTTACCCTTTGTGACCTTCTCACTGAGATCTGGGGTGTCTTAGGGGCTCAATCTATGCCTGTTGCACATTCCTGTCAATCTCTGACAATGACCGACACCAGACACCTTCTAATCTGACCGTGGTTCTATAACCAATCGTAGTTCCTCTCTCTTATTATCAGTCATGGTTTGGTGACTACCGACACCGGTTATAGGATTACCAACACTAGTTTTCTGTAGGTGTCTTTCCTGTACCCCAAACTTTCTGATCAATACCAATTAGCCCTGACCAGTAGGCGGATCTCTATAAAAACTGACACCGGTGTCTTTATGAATGTCTATTTCAAGTCTAGAAATTTTATTTTCTTTTAAAATATCATCAAGCATGTTCATGTTTAGGCACCAAAATCTGATCCCTGTATATTCTCTTTTCACTCCAATAAACGTCATGACTCCTAACAATCTTAGAATCTTCTAAATCCCAAAATTTTTATCTGAAATCGCCAGATCCATAACCAATGAAAGTACATATCTTATATTTAACATCCAACTTCTTCCTATTTTCCCTATCAACATACACAAAAGCTTTTGAGCTAAAATCTCTAAGAAAAGAATAGATCTACCTCTTTTCTAGACCAAAATTCTTCTGGTATTCCACCATCCAATGTTGATGAAGGACCCCGGTTTATCAAGTATACCGCTGTATCTACTGCTTCTGCCCAAAACTTCAAAGGAAAAATAACATGTATCCTTATGCTTCTAGCACATTCCATGATTTTCTAGTTCATTCTTTTTAGTAACACCATTCTTCTATGTGATTTTATAAGAAACATTCTTTCTCTCCATGTATTCCATTCAGTGAACAATAATCATTAAAAGCCTTGCTACAGTACTCACCACCATTTTCAGATCTAAGGCACTTTAACTTTAATTTTGTTTCATTTTCCACAAGGGATTTCCACCTTTTAAAAGTCTCAAAAACACTCAGATTTATTCTTAATAAAATAAATCCATACCTTTCTTGTGTCATCATCAATGAAATTCACATAATATTGGGATCCTCTAATAGAAGCTACTTGGACTGGTCCCCACACATTTGAGTGTACAAGCTCCAATTTCTGCTCCTTCTTTGTTAACCCAACCTTGAGAAATTTCACTCTCTTCTACTTTCCAAATATGCAATGCTCATAGAATTCAAGATGTAACTATGTTTCAAATCTGATAGCTTACCCTTAGACTTTAATATTTACATTCTTTTTTCACTCATATGACCTAGCTGATAAAGCAACATGCTTACATCTGAATCTGTAGTAGATAACATAGAAAAGGAATCAATAACACATGTAGAAAGATATAAATTTCATACCTTCTTTCCTCTTTACACAACAAGGGCTCCCTTGGTAACCTTCCAAGAATCGGCTGTGAATGTAACCATGCATCTAGATTCACCTAGTTTCCCTGCAGATATTGGATTTCTCTTGAGGCTTTGACACATGCCTCATATCTTTCAACACCCATGGATTTCCATTCTACAAATTTACGATGAACATCACCTTTACCAGTACTATTGCATGACTCATCATCTCCTAAATAAACATGTACAAAATCACCCTAAACATAATTTATGAAATAACCCTTATTATGGGTAGCATGGAAAGAAGCTACAGAATCTAAAACCCAAGATTCTAATTTACTATATAAGGAGAGAATAAGGGAATCTTTATTTACCTTTTCACTTGTAATGTTTTCCTCTTTATCTTTTTCTTTACCTTTTTCTGGTAGATTCTCTTTGTTTTTCTTTGGACTTACACTCCTTAACATGTCCTCTCTTTCCACAAATCTAGAAAAATAAATCTTTGAACTTGGATCTAGATCTTCCATGTCCTTGACTTTGTTATCTGCCATTCTTCTTGCTCTTTGATCATCTCTCCTTAGATATTCCCCTTCTTTCTACATTTAAAGTGTTTCTAGATAATGTTTCTCCTAAATGTTTACTACTTATTTCCTCATTAAGGATTACACTAATCACATCATCAAACTTAAAACCATTAGAAGTAGATGTTGTATTACTAACATCCATTACCAGAGTTATCCCAACTATCTGGCAAAGAACATAAGAATCAAAGTAATTTCACTTCATCATCAAAAAAAAAATTCTACCAATTTTAATTTATTTTATAATAGACCAGAAGTCATTCAAATGATTAGATACAAATCCATCTTCTTGCATCTTAGAATTAAACAATTTCTTCATACAAATAAACCTTATTCAGAAGCACTAGGAGTTTCATACAAATTTTCTAAATATTTCATCAACTCTATCATGGTTTTTACATCTGTAAAATTTGAAGCCACCAATGTTGTTAAGCTCAATCTTATAGATCCTAGAGCCTTTTTATCAAGAACCTTCCATTCTTCATCTGTCATCAAACTTGGCTTTCCTTACTCATCCAACGGTAAGTATAGATATTTCTGATATAAATAATCCTCCACCTGCATTCTCCATAGTTGATAATTATGACCGTTAAATTTCTCTACTCGGTATTTACTATCTTCAACCATTTTTCTACTCCCATTCAATCAGAAAACCCTCTGTGAGTAAATCCTTTCAACACACAAAACCTCAAAACAAATCCCTAATACAGGTTGATGGGGTTTAAACCATATAACAGTGTTGCAAAAATGTATAATCAGATAAAGGATACAAGAAATCAATGTGGAAATAACCAAAAGATGAAATAAATAAGAGAAAGATTACACCAAATTTAACGTGGTTCACCCAGTTTGGGCTACGTCCACCAAGAAATGACCAATATTATTATTCAGTATTTTATAGAGGAAATACAATGAAGATCTATTGTCTTCCAACACCTCTATGGATACTTAATGCTCTTTCCTCACTCAGCTACACAATATTTTCTCACCAAGGAAAACATCATACAAACTAATTGCTATCTTTTTACTTTTCTTGCCTTACACTCCAAAAAATGCATACATCCACATGAGTCTATTTTAGGCAACTTATCTTTGCTTTTACAAACAATAAATCAACTTTAAAACAAGTGATTTATTCTAAAATTCGGCCAAAAATAAAAGCATCATTACACAAGTGACTAGCAGAGGTTACACCCTGACCGGTGACGGCCACACCCTGACCTAATCTACCCGATTGGACCGACGATGGTTACACCTTAACCGATGCCGGTTACTATCAAAACAGTAACATTGTAAAAATAAGTTCTTTGTGAAGCAATTTATCTTCATACTCAACAAGATCGATCTTTTTGACCAAAATAATAAGTTCCTCTCCTTCTAATGAAGACAATTAGAAGGAATTGCTACTTTTACATTTGGTGATCATGTAGGGGCCACTCCAAATGACATCAAACTTGGAATGCCTTCCTGGTTTTTCCCAATCTACATCCCACTTTAGTGCCATGTCTCCAACTTAAAAATTCCTGGTTCTAGCTCCCTTGTCAAAGCATCTCTTAATTGAAGCTTAATTCTTCTCTATGGTCTATACTGCATGGTCTCTTACCTCTTCTAACTCCATCAGCTCTGCATACCTAGCCTCCATTGGCTCAAACTCAGGAAACTCCAACTACTTCATGAGCTCTAATGCGGGAAATTCTAAAGATATGGGCAACACTACCTCTTTCCCATAGACTAATTTGTATGGAGAATTACTTGTTGACATCTTAGGGGTGAATCTATCTACCCACAGAGCCAAATTGAGTTTTGTGTGCTAGGTTCTTTGATTTTCATCAAGAGTCCTCCTGATGATTCTCAGCAAGTTCTTATTCATGGACTCTCCTTGGCCATTACCTTTGGGGTAATAGTTTGAAGAGGTGCTGAGATATACCCCATTCTTAACAGCCCATTTAGTAATTTTTGTGCCAAGGAATTCCAATGCATTGTCTAATATGATAGTAGTAGGGGCACCAAACCTTCTGATTATCCCTTCATAGAAATCCAAGATGATGGATTCATTTTCCTCCTTAACTGCCACTGCTTCAGTCCACTTGGTGAAATAGTCAGTCGCTATGAGTATCCACTTGTGGCCCTGTCTTGAATTTGGGTTGATCACTCCAATGAATTCCAATCCCCATTACATGAATGGTTGATTTACTAAAATTGGGCAAAGAGGAAGGGCTACTAACTTTTCCCTTCTTGATCCATGAGTAGCAATCCATAAACATCGTAGGCAAATAGTAACTAGCCCTCATAATTTTGAGCATTGTTACCCATGGAGAAAAGTGGCCTCTAGCTTCTCCATCATGGAACTAATGTAACCCTTTCTCAATTTGGATTGTCCCAATGCACCTTAATAGAACGCCATTGATTTCCCCTTTGAACAAAACACCATTAATAAGTGCATACGGGATGGCTTGTAATCTAAAATACCTTCTCTTTTTTTTCCTCATTTCTGGAGGACACAAACCCATTTGGAGATAATGCACCAAATCTTGAGTCCAACATGGAATGGGTGCATCATTAGCTGGATGTTCTTTCTCATTCTGCGTTCACAAGACAACCTCTTCTTCATCCGCTAACTCAATTTGTTGTTTGGAAGTGAGCTTCTCACAAAGAACCTTCCCACGAACTAGCTTGGTCACTTTTGTTTCAATATCATACTCCATTACACGAGTGATCCAACTCGCTCTCTTCTCATTCAACTCCTTGTTTAGGAGAAATTCCTTGACACCAACATGAGACACTAGTAGTTGAATTTTTTTGTTCGAGACCAAGTGTTTGAACTTCTTCAAACTCCTAATGACAGTAAGGACATGCTTTTCAATGAAAGAATACTTTACCTTGTAATCCTCCAAGCCTTGACTGACGAAGGCTATGGGATGTTTAGAACCTTCCTTGTTAGGCTGAACCAAGATAGCTGAGATGGTGTCTGACCCTCTAAAATCATACAACATGAAGTCCTTTAAAAAGTCTTGGTTAATGAGAGTTGGGGCCTATGATATTGCAAGCTTGGTGGCCTTAAAAATATCTTCACCTTATGCTATCCATTTGAATGCAAGACCCTTCTTTAGCATTATCGTTAAATGTTTTACAAGAGTGGCAAAATCAGGCACAAACGTGTGGAAAAATTTTATCCTCCCTAAGCAGATTTGGAGGGATTTCTTATGATGTGGTAGTGGTAGTGTTCTAATGGCTTCAAATATTTCAGGGTCAATTGTCAACCCTTATTTTGAGACAATGTGTCCCAAAAACTTGCCCTCATGTGCCATAAATACACACTTCTTTGGATTCAATGACAACCCCAAATCTTCTACACCTTTGAAATAATTTCCTGAGGTGAAAGAGGTGGGCTGTTGCATTCTTTAAAAAGACAATGATATCATCTAGATATATCAGCACCATCTTGTTTATCAAGCCTTTGAATTCCATATCCTTAGCTTGCTAAAATGTTACTCATACATTAGACAATCCAAATGGTTTCTTCTTGTAAGCATATGTGCCCCATTTTGTGGTGAAGGCCATCTTTTATTGATCCTCCTCTTTCATCATTATCTGATTATAGCATGAGTATCCATCTAGTAATGAAAACCTTTCAGATCCGGCTACAAATTGCAAGATGTGTTCCATTAATGGAAGTGGATAATGATCCTTTAGTGATGCTCTGTTCAGATCATGAAAGTCCAGACACAGTCTGATTTTTACATTTCTTTTCCTCACAGGCACCAATTTTGCAACCCAACTTGAATGCTTGATGGGTAAGATGATGTTGGTCTCAATTATATTTTTCAATTATTTCCGCATGAGAGATTCAATGTGAGGGTTTATTGGCCTTTGCTTCTGTCTGAAAGGCTCAGATCTTGAATCTAGCTCGATAGTGTGTTGTGCCAACCTTGGGTTGAAACCTCTTAAATCCTTGTAATTACAAGCAAATATATCTAGGAATTCTTGAAAAAGTTGAATGAATTTAGATTTTTATTGTTGAGTACTCACCTTTCCAATTCGTAACATTTTTCCTTCTTCTATGGAAATGGGCTTTGAATCTTCACCCTTTACCTGAATATTTGCTTTCTCTTTCTGGAATTGATCATTTAGGTTGAAGATTGACTCCAAAGATACAAGACCCTTTAGTAATTTGTTGGTTCTCAGCTACACCACTTGGTCACCATACCATTGTCCCAACCTATCTTCATTTCTAGTAGAGAACTCAACTTCTTCTTGTAAAAAATTGACAATTTTCTAATCATTCTCGAAGACTTTCCAAATTTTATTGTTATTTGGAACAGTTTGTCTCACAACCTCTTTAATATGGGGCTGAAATTTATCACTCTTGATACTCTCTACTACATCTAATGACACCCTGATTGCTGCCAATCTATTTGCTACTTCATTCTTCTTCCTTGGTATGGAATTGATGCTAAAATATTCAAAATGTTCGATGATATCTCATACCTGATTCTTGTAGTTTTTTAACAGATCATTTTTGGCAGTATTTTCTCCTCAAACCTGATTTAGAACTAGGTCACTATCACCAAACACTTGTAATTTTTTAATCCCTTTCTTTCTTGCCCAATGTAGTCCATGGATCAAGGCTTCATACTTTGTTGTGTTGTTCGAGCAAGAAAATTCAAAATGGAAGGTTGAGTAATATTTTGTACCTTGAGATGAAATGAGAATAGCTCCTCCTTCGGCTCCTTGTCTACTCCTTGAGCCCTCAAAGAATAACTGTCATACCTCATTATCATCCTTGTGGTCTAGCTTAGTGATGTTAGGAAGAGGATGATTCTCCTCATGTAAACAATAAACTCCTAGCTCAGATTCCTCCATTTCCTTGTAAGCGTCAAAAGCATCCCTCTTGCTTGCCCATTTTTCAAGATTCAATTTTGGAATACACCCAACCTTGGTATCTACCTCATTAGTGCTTAGGAGGTCTTCCTGATCGAAGGATGAACAGTTCACATTGATTGGGTTGGGTCCATGAGGCTCAATATGGAAGTCCCCAATGGGCTCAGATCTAATCGTAGCCTTAGATCCATACCTTTTTCTAAAAATCATGTGCGACCAATCAATAGAAAAATAGCCTCCAACTTTATCTGTGAAGTCTCTTGACAAACACAATGCAAAGTGTGGTGGCAAGTCTATTACTTATACGTTTTGCAATAATATAACATTAGGGTATGCATGGAATGTGAGGCTCAAATCCTTGATGATTCTTGTGTGCATGTATAATTTGCTTAATGCTAAATCAAATGAAGCAAGAACTACCACCTAAAATAGTTCTACAATTTAGCTAAAACAAAGCATAAACACCATCATGATAAGAATTAAACAAGGGTTAGATGCTAGCATTCATCAATACAAACTTTGAAACTAACAATGCTAAATATCTAAACTCCTCTATTCTCTAACAACAAATAAATGAATGGACCTAAGTAAGCTCCATGGCTATCAAAATAGTTGTCCTTAATGCTCCAAGAACCTAGGAATGGGGGCTAATCAAAGTTGGGCTACAAGACCCTTTTGACACCTCCCATATGACCCAAGCACTTTAAGAAAGAGGCTTAACTCTTCAAGATGATGAACTCTCAAAAGGGCAAGGTGCAAGCTCTTAGTCTCTTTGCTATATGCTTTGCATTTACTCTCTTAGAAAGTTTAGGTGTAAGTAAAAAGGTAGGTGGAGGGCTCTTTATATAGCCAAAAGGATAAAGGATTCAACACATTCTCATGAATGTGGGATAAAGGTAAAACATGATTAGGAATGGATAAGGTTGTTTTATTAAAGGTAACCTTACTTTAGAAGAGTTTAATACATGTTTAGCAAGTCATGAGAGTTGGGGAGTATTTTAATTAATCAAAGGTGATTAATTAATAGGTAGGTGTAAGCTTATAGAAGCCAATTAGAAGAATATTAGTGTGATTTAGGCTATTAAAAGGGGATTAAATCAATTAAATATTGATTTATTGGTTAAATGGAAGGGAAAGCTAATTAATTAATAATAATTAATTAGTCTAGGTAGAAGGGGTGATTTATTAACGGAAGGTCGTTAATTAGGGTATTTGTTGGATAGGTAACTTAATTAATTAGCTTAGTGTAATTAATTAATGATGATATGAGGGAAAATGAGTGCCTTTGACGATATGTCGTTGATTTGCGAGAAAGGGGATAATTAGCACAATTTAAGTATTTAAATTGCTTGGGCGCAATTATAGGTGTCTACATTTGCCCCTCTTTGGGGTGGCATAAGTGATGCCACTTCAAAGATAGTAGACAAAAGAGATTTTGAAGAGATGGAAGAAAAATTAGTAGGAGGGAGAGATGCCCCCTCGAGTGTCAATGGGGTGATAGAAGAACTCGATCGACGATCGAAAAAGGTGAGAAGTAGGCAGAAGAATGGGGACGAGGCAGGATGCCCTAAGGAGAGGGAGAATTAAGGGTGAAAGGGAAGTGGTGCAGAAGAAATATGGATGAGGGGAGAGAAAAGCTTAACCTCTAGCCGCTTATTTGTTTGGAACAAATTTGATGTCATCATATTGCCATAGGAACTACATCATCGGTCCTTATGAAAAATATAAGCATACGACAAAGGTAGAATGACATGAAAAGCCATACTACGAACAATTTTCCATTGCTGAAAGTACCAACTCCACACAACATACAATAATGCAATGCAATACAAGAAGGAAACAAGATCATATAACAGGGAAAACAAGTATGAACACACATATCTAACCCAACAATGGTCAAGACAGTTGTACAAATGTTTTGTTATCAGTGCTGAAGAGATCCACAAGTTCGTGATTGACGACAAGGGTTAAAAATGATGCCCCAAGCAAGGATACAAGGGGAAATGAAAATGGACATGGGGTCCATGAAAAGTATTTGTGCGCAACGAAACAGCACCAGGCAACCAAAAGTGCCCCAGAGTACAGACGAAGCAAGCAGCTAGCTTTTGTGAATGGTTGTGAATCCAGTGATCCACGAGTCATATTAATCAGGGAATATGTGAGACAAACCAATAGGATATGGAGAAAATACCATGCGCAAGACACAAGTTTCAGCCATAAGAAGCAAGTTACCATTTTGTAGGGTGTTTTACTTTTTAGGATTTTTTTGAAAAATTTTGCCTTGTTTTTAGATTTTTTTGATATATATATATATATATATATATATTGTTTCTATTGTTTTCTCAAAATAATGTTCTATTGTTTTTGTGTTGTCTGAAACAATTTTCTATTGTTTTTGTGTTTGGTGAAACAATTTTATATTGTTTTTATGTTTTCTCAAAACAATGTTCTATTGTTTTTGTGTTTTGTGAAACAATTTTCTATTGTTTTTGTGTTTTGTGAAACAATTTTCTATTGTTTTTGTGTTTTTTGAAACAATTTTCTATTGTTTTTGTGTTTTTCTCGAAACAATGTTCTATTGTTTTTGTGTTGTCTGAAACAATTTTCTATTGTTTTTGTGTTTGGTGAAACAATTTTCTATTGTTTTTATGTTTTCTCAAAACAATGTTCTATTGTTTTTGTGTTTTGTGAAACAATTTTCTATTGTTTTTGTGTTTTGTGAAACAATTTTCTATTGTTTTTATGTTTTCTCAAAACAATGTTCTATTGTTTTTGTGTTTTGTGAAACAATTTTCTATTGTTTTTGTGTTTTGTGAAACAATTTTCTATTGTTTTTGTGTTTGTAACAGTTTTCCAAAGCTATGTGCAGGTAACCAAGAAAGCATGGATGCCCCCAACGTTAGGTGGGGAATATATAAGGGCAGAAGCCACGCGCTTATGAACAAGAAGGTGAAGTCGTTGAGTTGCCCCCGGCGTAAGATGGGAAATAACGAAAGACCACGTCCCTTACAGACGAATAGAAGAAGGAAAAGCCGGATCAAGGCTCGACTAGATGGTGTGCACAAGGAAACTCGAAGGTAGAACCAGGTCCAGGAAAAAGACAACTACCCTTCTAATACATAATGCTTGTGAACAACGAATCCTCCCGAGGCGCCGGAAACCGGTTTTCACCCAAGGACTTGTCCAAAGTGCCACAATTGCGTGGTTTTCACTAGTGGATGACCTGTTTTCTCTTTTTCTTTTTTTTTGATGTTTTTGATTTTTTATTTATTTTTTTTGATGTTTTAATATTTTTTTGTGATTTTTATGACTTTCTTGTGCCATGTTTAGGCATAAAACCTCTTAAGATGCATGGAATTCATGGGCTCCCGGAGCTCATCACCATTGGGGTGAGCCAACTTGTATGCCCCTGTGCCATACTTGGAAACTATGACATAGGGTCCTAACCAGTGTGGTTCGAACCTCCCTTTCTTTTCTCGCTCTGCTCTGGTGTTGAACTGGTTCTCCTTCATAACTAAATCACCCACCTCAAACTGGCGAGGGATGATTCTCTTGTTGTAGTTGCGGGAGATTCTGTGTTGATATAATTTTAGGTGATTAAGAGCACGAATGTGCCTCTCATCTAAGAGCTCTAACTCAGCCAATCTTGCCACTCGGTAATCTTCATCCTTATCCAAATAGTCCCGAAGAGAAATTCGCAGGAATGGGAGTTCAATCTCTAAAGGGATGATAGATTCTGTCCCGAACACGAGGGAATATGGCGTCGCACCCGTAGGAGTGCGAATTGATGTTCGGTAGGCCCAGAGGGCTGGGTGGATTTGTAGGTGCCAGTTTCGACCAGTTTTTCTAACCATCTTCTCCATTATCTTTACCAAAGTCTTGTTTTTTGCCTCAGCTTGTCCATTACCCTGAGGGTAATATGGCGTGGACCATTTCAATCTGATTTGGAACCGTTGGCAAAGACCTTTCACAGGTTTGTTCTTAAATGACTTCCCATTATCTGTGACAATGGCTGCAGGGATACCATATCGGTAAATAATGTGATTCATGATGAATTTAGAAATTTGTGCTCCTGTGACATAGGTTAAAGGGACAACCTCCACCCATTTTGTGAAGTATTCTGTAGCTGTGATGATATGTGTATGACCATCAGATGAGGTAGGAGTAAGCTTCCCTAGTAGATCAAGTCCCCACTTGGAGAATGGCCACGGGGTAGTGATTGGTTGCAATGGTTGCGATGGAGCATGGATGAAATTTCCATACTTTTGGCATAGCACAAATTTTCTAACATAATTACAACAATCAGTTTCTATGGTGGGCCAATAGTAACCTACTCTTAACAGTTTCTTAGCCAAGACCATTCCATTTGTATGTGCTCCGCATACTCCTTCGTGTACTTCTTTAATTGCCTAGATTGACTCTGACACATCCAGACAACGTAACAGATTCCCATCGTAGCCACGACGATAAAGTGTACCTCCTAACAGGGTGTAATGGGCTATTTGGTGAATTAGGCTCTGCTTTTCAGAGCGGGAGATTTCGAGAGGGAATGTACTATCCTTAAGATAGGTGAAAATGGGTTCATACCATGGTGAATGGGGACCAACAACCTCACAAGCCAAGCAAGATTCTGGCATGTCATACGCGGGCTGGCGTAGATTTTCTACGAAGAATGGCATATCATTGTTCCCTGGCGGAATACGAAGCATAGATCCCACCATTGACATAGCATCTGCCGATCTATTCTGTGCTCTTGGGATTTGCTCAAAGGTAATGCACACAAAATACTCCTTCAGAGTTTCCACCAACTTCTTATAAGGTATGAGCTTGTCATCCTTAACTTTATACTCATCATTAACCTGTTTGATGATTAGCTGTGAATCACCTACAAACTTCACATGTTGAATATTCCACTTGATGGCTAGCTTCATCCCTGCAATGAGTGCTTCATATTCTGCAATGTTGTTTGTGCAAGGGAAGGCTAGGTGGAAAGCCTGTGGTATAGGATCACCTGAAGGAGTAATAAGGACCACTCCTGCACCTGAACCATGAAACATAAAAGATCCATCAAAATGTATTTGCCATACGATAGATTCTTCAATGTAGAGCAAAGATGCATCTGGCAGATCCCAACTCAAAGGTGCTTCCGCTAGCTGGTCAACAAGTACTTGTCCTTTAATTGATTTTTGATGGACAAATTCTATATCAAACTCACTGAGTAGAATGATCCAATTAGCCATTCTACCTGTGAGGGCAGGTTTGGACAACAAATAATTGAGTGGGTCGACCTTGGATATGAGCTTGGTCTTAGTATTTAGCAGGTAATGGTGAAGTTTCTGAAAGGTAAAAACAACAGCCAAGCAAGCCTTCTCAATCTGAGGATAATTACATTCATAGGCGATGAGGGTGTGACTCAGATAGTACACTGCTTTCTCTTTATGGCTAAGGTCATATTGGGCGAGCAGTGCACCAATAGCATATTACGTAGCAGAAATATAGAGCAAAAGTGGTTCTCCTAGAGTGGGAGGCATGAGGATAGGTGGATTAGCCAGGTACTGTTTAAGCAAAGCAAAGGCTTGTTTTTGCTCAGGTCCCCAGATGAAAGTGATGTCCTTCTTAAGCAAATGAGTGAATGAGTGACATTTATCTGCAAGCTGGGAGATAAAGCGGCGAATGGCTTGAATTTTCCCTTACAAGCTATGCAGTTGCTTGATATTCTCAGGTGGAGGCATTTCTATGATGGTAGATACTTTAGCAGGGTCTACCTAAATACCTCGTCTTGACATGATGAAGCCTAATAGTTTCCCAGATAGCACACCAAAGACACACTTCTTTGGATTTATCCTGACTTTGTATTCACGTAGGCATTCAAAGATACGCCACAAAATGATAGGATGTTCCTCTCTTGTTTTGGACTTTCCCAGGATGTCGTCTACATAGTCTTCCATGATGTCATGAATCATATCGTGAAATATTACTGTCATGGCCCGCTGATAAGTTGCTCCCGCATTCTTAAGGCCGAATGGCATCACCTGATAACAGAAGGTGCCCCAAGGAGTTGTGAAAGCTGTTTTGGGTTGGTCTTCCTCAGTGATCTTAATTTGATTATAACCCGAAAAGCCATCCATAAGTGATAGCATTTCATACCCTACGGTTGAGTCAACAATCATGTCAATGTTGGGCAACAGAAAGTCATCTTTAGGGCAAGCTTTATTGATGTCCCTAAAATCTGTGAAAATTCGGATACCAATAGGTTTCTTCATGACAGGAACAATGTTCGATACCATTCAGAATAATCAATTGGCCTGATGAATCCTGTTGCAAGCAACCTTTCTAACTCTTCTTTAACTAACAAGGCCACTCTTGGGTGCATCTTTCGAAGCTTCTGTTTGATAGGCTTAGCGTCTGTGTGCACAACCAAGTTATGCATGACCAAAGTTGGATCTAAGCCGGGCATGTCTTTGTAAGACCATGCGAACACATCAATAAACTTTCGCAGTAGCATAGTGAACGTCTTTTATTGTCTGGCTGAGAGTGATGCTCCCAATTTTACTATCTTGGGATCTTCTTCAGTACCAATATTGACATCAATGGTTTCTTCAACTAACAATTTTGATAAATCCTCCATACGCGTGGGATCAGGAGGTAGGTTGAGATCTTCATCCAAGGATGTCTCTATGAGATTTTCATCCTTGGCATGGTTACTTTGTTTGTCCTTTGATTTTCTTATTTGTTTGTCAGCCAATGCCTCAAAGAGGTTTTCACTGTGTGACTTGGACTTTGATTTTTGCCTAGGCTTTTCTTTAGAACTCTTGCCCTCGCTTTTCTTTAAATTTTGTTGACCACGAAGTTCAGCCTCCTCGCCGAAGTAGGTGCAGGTGTCTAAGTCTATAAAGAAACCCTTCTTTGATCTCCAATGGGAATTGTATCCCTTATGCCCATGAACTCTGCAATAGCCTCGTCATTCTCGAATAAATCTAGTGGCACGTGACGTTGTTGGTCCCATTCAACAAGGGAGGGGTATACAAGGTCAAGGGTTGGTTCATTGGGGGTGATGGTTAGGATAGCATTATTCATGAAAAGGTTCGTGGAGGCCAGATCCTCATATTGGCTACAACAAGAATCTGTATCGTTGTCTAGATAAACGGAGCTATCCTCATGCTCAGAACAAGTCACATCTTGATCGTTGGGGTGTGCTCCATAAGGGTGAATCCCAATGCCATATCTTTCTGTTTTGAAATGTGGAAGAGGGACTGGTTCTCTTTGTCCTTGTTCATTCCTCCCACATCCTAGGCCTTTGTAGCCCATGGAGTACATCATTCTGCTAGATTTTTCATATTCTGGGGTTTGATAACAAGATGGCTGAGTGTCCTCAGGGACCCAAGTAGTAGGTGGATCAAGTAATTTTTCCTCAGGTAACAAGCCTCCAGGTAGGAACGACCCAATAGTATGTTCCTCTCTAGGTCTCTTGAAGCAGTAGTTGGGTCGACCTCTAGTCTTGGGCGACAAGGAGAGGTCTGAAACCAAGAGCGCTTGTTGTACATTATACTCCCCACAGCCATATTCCAGAATTTTCATCTCCCATGAATTAAATGGAGATGTTGAAGTAGATGCCACATGAGTGCAAGAATGAAGAGAATTTGAATCTACTCGAGATTCCATGGCCTCAGAATGAAGAGGGACAGCTATATCTGTGGAGGGACATGCATATGTACCCTTTCGTGAAAAGCTATTAAGAGCTCTACAATGAGCAAAGGGCTCTGAGTCTCCTGGTATTGTTACTGTATGTCCCTCATGCTTCAACTTGATGCATTGATGAAATGTTGATGGAACTGCTTACATGGCATGGATCCATGGTCGGCCTAGAAGCATATTATATGGAAGTTCCAAGTCTAAGACGTGAAACTTTGTCTGATGGCAAGTGGGGCCCACCTCCATTGGTAGCGTAATGGTGCCTGCTGACTCTCTTTCCGCGTTGTTGTATGCGGTGATAGTGATGATATGGGACTTAAGATCTGCCTCTGTATGTCCCAATTGTTTGACCAACTTAAGCGTGCAGATATTCAATCCTGATCCATTGTCCACAAGCACCCGTTTGATTTTCCTGCGGGTGACAACTACCTCAATGTATAAGGGAAGATTATGTGTAGGATTCTCAGTAGGGACCTCCCTATGGTTGAAAGTGAGATGCTCACTGTGTGCAATATTTGCCACCGCAACTTGAAGGTATGCAGGATCAACTTCTAAAGGCACTCCCGACCCCTGAAGAGTTTGATATAAAATTTCCTTATGCACATTAGATATCTTGAGAAGATCTAAGATCGAGATCTTAGCAGGTGTCTTCTCAAGTTGTTCTAAAAGGTTATATTTACCAGTTTGTGGGGTCAACAGAGAGGGTTCTGGAATCACGAGGCGGGCACGCCTTGTTACCGTAACGCAGTCCTTTCCCTTGACCCAGATGGTATTGACACGGTCAGTAGGGGAGCGAATACATCCGATAAGTGAATCGTAATTATTGTTATCTCTCTTGGTATACAAGTAATTCGTAGCTTTATAGGTTTGGGATGACTCTCCCCGATCCGGTTTTTCCTTTTCCGACTTATCATGCTTGGGGAATGGTTCCTTATAAATCCCCATTTTCTCGTTAGGTGTTTGCATGTGGCTAGGGTTATCCACCTCTATCTCCCCGTTGTCAATGAGGTCTTGAATATAGTGGCGAAGTCACAAACATTTGTCTGTTTTATGACCTTTAACGCGATGCATTTCGCAGTATTCATGCTCCTTATACCATGAAGGTTTAGGAGCGTTGTCATCGAACAGTTGTGTTGTAGGATAGGTCATCATGTGGGCCGCATCCAACTGTTTTAGTATGACAGACAACGGCTCATTGAGGGAGGTGAATGTTCGTCGCTTTGGTGGTGGTTGAATTGGGCCCTTGGTCAGTTTAAAAGGTTGACTAGTTTGGACCGTTTGAACACGTTTGGAATCAGTGATTCCGTCTCCCACCACGTTTTTGTTTTTGTTAAAGATCTTTGGCTTTTCAGCGGGTTTCACACTTTGGTTGTCTTTAGATTGGGTTTTGAGGGTGCCTTTGGCAATGAGAGCCTTTTCTATTTGAATCCCTTTCTCGATAACCTCCTCAAAGGTGCGGACACAATGCATTTGGAGGTGGAAAGCTATATTTGGGTTGAGATTAGGGATGAAAATACTAACTAGCTGCTTCTCAGGGAAAGCGCAAGGAAATCGACTAGCTATCCCTCTCCATCGTTGGAGGAAGCTTGCGAAGGTCTCATTTGGGTGTTGTTTTGTGCTGCACAAGTCTACCATGGTGATGTCACTCTCTATGTTATATGAGAAATGACGCATGAATCTTTCCACCAATTCTGGCCAGGTGAAAATTGATCCTCGTGGCAAGCGCATAAACCATTCTAATGCTTGACCTCCGAGACTCTTAGGAAAAAGTCTGATGAGGTAATTATCACTATAAGACACCTCTTGACATGCCATGTAGAAATATTTAACATGATCCCTTGGGTCTCCCTTTCCTTTGTATTTGTCAAACTTTGGCATATCAAATTTCTTTGGAAAGGGTTGAAGGGTCATTGTCTTGTCAAAAGGATAGGGGCATAGTTCTTCGTATTGGTATTTCCTAATACTCCCTATATTGCTTTCTTGTATGCTCGCAAGCGTTGCTTTCATAGATTGTACTTCTTGTGCGAGCAATTGTTCTTTAGTGGGAGAAACGGGGATGTGTACATGATGATACCTTGTGTCTTCTTCTCCTTGGTTTTCTCGATGGAGTTCGTGGATCCTAAACTTAGGATTTGACTTTTGAACGTTCTTGTTTGTGTCTTTCTGTACTTGGAAAGTAAGCAAAGCTAGTTGTCGGCTTAAGTTACTGAGTTGTTGTTGGATTGTGACTTGGTTTGTGTCTTCTTCTTCTAAAGGTTCCTCCTCTTTGTATTGTGGAGGTTCTTCCCCTATCTCATGTTCTATCTTGTTTCTTTGTGGCATTTTGATGAGGGGTATTCTATGCCCTACCACTTTATCATTTTCTGCGTAAGAAGTGGAAGCATGTCTGCCTGTTAAAATATCTTCCATATTGATAAGGGGGTGTTCCTCCTTAGTAGTGTCATTTGTTTGTAGTATTGGTTCCTTCTCAATGGGTAATTTGGCCCCTAATTCCATGACCCGTGCCAAAACTCTATCTTTGTTTCTAAGGATAAACTCATCTAGTAGAGTGGGGTCAAAATCAAAGTCTGCGTGTGGTGATTCTAATTCATTTCCACTATGATCGACCATCTCTTCTGTTTCCTTTTTCTGCAGAAAATAGTGGTCCTAGATCGTGTCCGATAAATGGGTTTGACCCTTGTCTGTTAGAGGTTTCCCAAGCTTGCGCCTGTTGTTCCTCATATGTTTGTTTCTTTAACCCTAGACGCGTCTTGGGAGCCATGTTTTTGTGATAAATTTCACTAAGGTAAGTTATAGATTTGTTCAAAATTCAATGTCTACCCCTAAGTGAAACACAAGATGTACGTGTTAAGAGTAAAATAACAGTGTGAGAATACCAATGTGATAGAGTGATAAATTCACCAATGAAACAATCGTTTGGTACCAAAACCTAATCAAATGAAATAATTCCTAGACTACGTTTCAAAGTAATTTGTGATACCAGATGATTAAGAAGATGTCTCCACTTATGCCAAGTTCAAAGGAATGAACAAGACGTAAGTAAATACATGAAGTTAAATGCGATCTCCCAATCAAGATATACGATGAGCAAGCTCAAGTCTGATTAAGACCTATATCTCAAAAAGTGTCAATTAAAATTTGCGAATGACACAACAATATCACCAAGATATGTTAACCCACTTTGCAAGAAAGTGGAGTATTGATATCGAGGTGTTATTGATATAACACGCACAAATGGTAGTTCCTAACACCTTTTGAAATCGAGGTACTAATAAAACTGAACAAAAGAAAAACTCAAAGTATAGCTAGGAATAGTTAAGAATGTGTGCAGCGTAACCGTACAATATAGGTATTTATGTCGAGTTTACAAGAAACAAGACGTAAATATCGAAATTGTAATGATACGAGACAAACAAACTAACTCCTCTTATGGAAGTCCGCAGTGATGAACCACGCCTAACTACAATGACGATCTTGACGTGGGTATCAAGATCACAATGGCTACCAAATGACGTGAAAACGCCTCCACTCACTTTAGATGTTTAACTAACCCAGCCGCAAACATGGATGGGCGTAAACGGACATAAAAGTGAGAGAAACAGTCGAATGGCAACACAAAGGTAATCACACCTCTCTTGATCAACAAAGTGTCAAAAGAATATGAAGGAAATAAATCAAGAAAAAAATGACAAAAAATGCTAGTCTTACTTCGGCAGAGTTTCGCCTTGCCCTAAGGCAAGTAAAAACTAGGCGAAAGTAATACATCACACATTTCTCAAAAAGAAGGTTCACAACTCAACACTGTTTTAAAGTGGTCAAAGTAGGCTCCTGGCCAAATTATATTCTCCTAGGTGGTTTCTCTCACCCTAGGTGTTACAAATTTTCCACGAGCGAGTGCGATTTACCCAAAAAGTAACACTGACTAGTTTGGGAGTATCTAGGCTTTACTTTACCCCCTTCAAGAACAGTAGGCAACTAGTGCATCTATGTGTACTATCACTGGGGTCACCACAATGGACACCCTATAACGCTATCTCACAAAGGAATCACTAGTCAAGTAGGTAGTGCGGAGCACTTCCTGTTTCATCCACAAGGTTCCCTCTTGCGTGGACTACTTTGGGGTTCCTGGAACCACCCCCATTGTTGTAGCTTAAGGCGTTATGCCAAAGAGGTTATGTTTCAATTGAGCAGAGAGGGACGTACCCTTTTCCGAAACCTAAAATACAGTGTTTTGAATATGTTGTTCTTTTTATCTTGTTTAATTAGGTGTGGTTTGCTTGAACATCTTTTGGCAACCTGTATAACAACTATATTAGTAGTTTTCTGACTTTTGTTTCGATTCCTCCTTTCTTTGACAAGCGTTTTTAGGTCCTGCACTCAAGCGTTAGTAATTCTCTAAGAAAATTACATTATTCAAAAGAGGATTAAGAGTTTCTTTTTTATTCTCAAGATCATCCAAGGATGCAAGAGAAGAGCATACACAACAAATAATCCAACTATATAGAAATGGAAAACTTCAAATCAAAGGACCATTGAAAAATCTTTTGTAAAAGGTTCGTTCCCTTAAACCAAAAGTGAAAGATGAAGTTTCTAATTTACCAAATGTTATAAAATGAAGACTAAAGTTGTTTTTGATTCTCAAGATCACCCTAAGGTGCAAGAGAAGAGCATACAAAAACTTTATCCCAACTATATAGAAATAGAAAACTTTAAAATCAAAGGACCATTGAAAAATGCTTTGTAAAAGGTTCATTCCCTTAAGCAAAATGAATAATCAAATTTCTAAGTTTAATCCCAATGTTAAAAAGATATAGATCAAAAAAAATTTTGATTCTCAAGATCACCAAAAGGTGCAAGAGAAGAGCATACACACGATTTTGGTCTAAATCAAGGAGGCATGGAAATACAACATTCATCAAAACATTGGACATGTTAGAAAATGACCAGTTTTAAACTAACAGAAAAACCTACAATTTATGTAAGTATAAATCCTGAATTTATGTTTTCATTGCATAGTTAACTTCAATACCTTTCCAATGCGAAAAAAATGGAGTCATTTCAAGGTTGGGAGCAAAAGTTATGGCCTTCGGAAGATGGGTTACGCATATGCTCTTATGCTCACGGTTATGCATTTGACATGCACTCAAAAAAAATGTCAAAAAAAATGGGATTAACACCATGTAGAATGATAAATAGCCTTAACTTAGCAAGAATTGAATAACAAAAATAAACACCATCAAGATAAGAATTAAACAAGGGTTAGATGCTAGCATTCATCAATACAAACTTTGAAACTAACAATGCTAAATATCTAAACTCCTCTATTATCTAACAACAAATAAATTAATGGACCTTAGTAAGCTCCATGGCTATCAAAATAGTTGTCCTTAGTATGCCAAGTAACCTAGGAATGGGGCCCTATCAAATTTGGGCTGCAAGACCCCTTTGACACCCTCTCATATGACCTAAGCACTTAAGAAAGAGGCTTAACTCCTCAAGATGATGAAATCTCAAAAGGGCGAAAAGGAAAGCTCTTAGTCTCTTTGCTATATGCTTTGCATTTGCTCTCTAAGGAGTTTAAGTGTAATTAAAAAGGTAGGTGGAGGGCTCTTTATATATCCCAAAGGATAGAGGATTCAACACATTCTCATGAATGTGGGATAAAGGTAAAACATGATTAGGAATGGATAAGGTTGCTTTATTAAAGGTAACCTTACTTCAGAAGGGTTTAATTTATGCTTAGCAAGTCATGGGAGTTGGGGGGTGTTTTAATTAATCAAAGGTGATTAACTAATAGGTAGATGTAAGCTTATAGAAGCTAATTAGAGGAATATTAGTACAATTTAGGCTATTAGAAGGGGATAAAATCAATTAAATATTAATTTACTAGTTAAATGAAGGGGAAGACTTATTAATTAATAATAATTAATTAATCTAGATAGAAGAGCTGATTTATTAATGGAAGGTCGTTAATTAGGGTATTTGTTGCATAGTCAACTTAATTAATTAACTTAGTGTAATTAATTAATGATGATATGAGGGAAAATTAGTTCTGTTGACAATATGTCGTCATTTTGCGAGAAAGGGGATAATTAGCGCAATTTAAGTATTTAAATTACTTGGGCATAATTATAGGTGTCTACACTTGCCCCTCTTTAGGGGTGGCGTAAGTGATTCCACTTCAAAGATAGTAGAGAGAAGATATTTTGAAGGGATAGAAGAAGAATTAGTAGGAGGGAGATATACACCCTCGAGTGTCGCTGGGGTAATGGAAGAAGCCGATCGACAATCGAAAAAGGTGAGATATAGATAGAAGAAGGGGGACGAGGTAGGATGCCTCGATGAGAGGGAGAATTAGGGGTGAAAGGAAAGTGGTGTAGAAAAAATATGGACGAGGGGGGAGAAGAGCTTAGCCTTTAGCTACATATTTGTTTGAAATAAATTTGGATGTCATCATATTGTCATAAGAACTACGTCATCGGTCCTTATGAAAAATATAAGCATACGACAAAGGTAGAATGACATGAAAATCCATAATATGAACAATTGTCCATTACTAAAAATACCAACTCCACGCAACATACAAAAATTCAATGCAATACGAGAAGGAAACAAGTTCATTTAACAGGGAAAATAAGTACGAATGCACATATTCAACCCAACAACTTTCAAGACAGTTGTACAAATGTTTTGTTATCAGTGCTGGAGAGATCTAAAAGTTCATGATTGACGAAAAGGGTTAAAAAATTATGCCCCAAGCAAGGATACATGCAAGGGGAAATGAAAATGGACATGGGGTCCATGAAAATCGTTTGTGCGCAACGGAACAACACCAGGCTACCAAAAGTGCCCCAGAGTATAGACAAAGTAAGCAAGCTAGCTTTTGTGAATGGTTGTGAATTCGATGATCCGTGAGTCGTATTAATCGGGGAAGATGTGAGACAAACCAACAGGATATGGAGAAAATACCATGTGCAAGACACAAGTTTCAGCCGTAAGAAGCAAGTTACCATTTTGTAGGGTGTTTTACTTTTTAGGATTTTTTTGAAATATTTTTTCTTGTTTTTAGATTTTATATATATATTGTTTCTATTGTTTTTTCAAAACAATGTTCTATTGTTTTTGTGTTTGGTGAAACCTTGTTGACGCACATCAAATAGGTCTATTGACGCGCGTCAATGAGGGTTATTTGTTGACGTGTGACCTTGACGGATAGTTGATGCGTGAAAATTAGGTATAATAGATATTGACGCATAGCAGACGTACAACAAAGAGTTTGTTGATGAGCGACATGGAAATTTTTTCGATGAGCAAGAAGAGGGTAGAGGCTGTAGACGCGAGACAGGATATTTATGTCACGCATCAAAAAAATGCATTGACACGCGTCAACAGACCTCATTGACCTGCATTGACGCACGTCAACAGACCTCATTGATGCACATCAACAACCTTGTTGATGCACATCAAAGAGGTCTGTTGACGCGCGTCAATGAGGGTTATTTGTTGACGTGTGACCTTGACGGATAGTTGATGCGTGAAAATTAGGTATAATAGATATTGACGCATAGCAGACGTACAACAAAGAGTTTGTTGATATGCGACACAGAGATTTTTTTGATGAGAAAGCAGAGGTTGGAGGCCGCAGACGCGCGATAGGAGATTTTGCTGTCGTGCGTAAAAAAAATGCATTGACGCACGTCAACAGACCTCAGTGACGCGTGTCATTATGGTTGTTGATGCGCGTCACTGAGGTCTGTTGACACGTGTCAATGAGGGTTATTTGTTGACGCGTGACCTTGACAGATAGTTGACACGTGACAAGGAGTTACAATAGATATTGACGCATATCAGACGCACGACAAAGAGTTTTTTGATGCGCGACACAAAGATTTTTTGATGAGAAAGTAGAGGTCGGAGGCCGCGGACGCGTGATAGGAGATTTTGCTGTCGCACGTAAAAAAAATGCATTGACGCGCTCGGACAACACCCTCAGTGATGCGTGTCAACAGACCTCAGTGACGCACATCATTACGGTTATTGACGTGTGTCACTGAGGTCTGTTGACACCCGTCAATGAGGGTTATTTGTCGACGCGTGACCTTGACGGATAGTTAACACATGACAAGGATGTATAACAGATATTGACGCATAGCAGATGCACGACAAAGAGTTTGTTGATGCGCGACATGAATATTTTTTGATGACAAAGAAGAGGTCGGAGGCTGCAGATGCGCGACAGGAGATTTTGGTGTTGCGTGTCAAAAAAAATGCATTGACGTGCGTCAATAGACCTCAGTGACACGCATCAACAACCGTAATGACATGCGTCACTGAGGTCTATTGACGCACGTCACTGAGGTCTATTGATGTGATTCAATGAATTTTTTTGACGTGCGACAGTAAAATCTCCCGTCGCGCGTCTACAGCCTTCTGTCGCAGCACTTGATAATCAGGTGAAATTTTTTCATACAACCCCCAAAAAATTCACCTTCCCACGAAACCGGTTCTGGGGATATTCGCCAGGTATTCTCCACCTCCGATTTCCAAGAGGTCTCTTAAAATGAACCCTGCTTCAAGTTCTTACCTTGTTTTCCTCCATGAGTTCCTTCAGGCTAAGCTGCATTGGTAAACACTTTCTCTTTTTGGTTGGGGGTTGGTTTGAGGCTGACCAATTGGCTATAGTATCCTGTAATAGGTCTCTCTATCCTGGGATAGCCAAAAACTCCCACATTGAGATGTTTACATTTATTCTCTTCATTTTTTCAATGATGTTAAATGGGGATGAGCTATCCTTTTGTTGCCCTTTTCCTTACACATTCTTCTCTTATACATGGGTTGTTACAACCGTTGCCTGAGTGAGTCTGGAAGGTGGCTTGGGCTGACTCTGCACATTGGGAGCTGCAATTTGTCAAGAAACAAAGGGCCATGGACCATTTAAATTGTAGGATTTACCCTCTCTAATATTCCTCTTCTTGGACCATGTATTTTCTACCACACTATGAGGAGGTTCTTGATTCATACAACAGAAATCTTCAGCTTGCCAATTGACAAGCATGGTATCACTTAGAGGTACCTCTTTTTAGGTTTCTTACTACTGATTTTCCTCCTAACTGTGCTCTTGGGACACACCAATGGTCTGTACCATCAAGGCATGGTTTAGTGCACCATTAAAACACATCGATTGGTTATGGGGCTGATTGCATGGGAAACACCAATCATATTCTTGAGCCATTTTGTTTTGTGTTGGAACCAAGGCCCTCAATGTCAAAGCTACATTTGGATAATATGGTCAGAAAGCCCTAGCAGCTTGGGGTTGTCATTGGTTTTTGTTTTGATTTACATCCTGAGCTGGTGGTTTATTTTGCTGATATGGGGTTCTAGCTTGATATTGGGTTTGAGGTTGATACGACCTAGAAATATGAGCTTACTGCCTCTTGATAGTCACTAGCTCATTCCCTAGGTTTTGCAATTGTTTCATAACCTCTTGTAGCTCTTTGGAAGTGCTAGAAGATGAGGTGGAGGCTTCAGCTAAACTCTGATTCCTTAGAGCAGGAATGGGAGCTAATGTGGGCATTTGACTAGTGCTTGGATCTCCTAGTTCTTGATATAGAGGAATGGGTGGTCTAGGTGTGAGTTTACCAGCCTAAATTAATCAATTTTCAGCTCTAATAGTAATGTTATATGAGGCGGGTAAAGTTATATCTACCATTGATTGAATCATCATGGAAATATTAGAATTTAAAGCTCTAAGGAAGTATAGAAAAGGACCTTCGTTCGTTGGTATCATACCCACCGGATTCCTGTCCCACGTACGTTGGAATCTGAAGTTGAAATCAGTCAATTGCTCATTAGGGGCCCTCTTGATTGTTGTCAAATGTTCCTACAAGGATAGATTTTCCCCCTTTTCTCCAAATTGGTTATGAAGGGTTGTGCACAAATGGTCCCAGTTATGGATGGATCCCATGGTTAGAATCCTAAACCACTGTAAAGCTTTACCTTTAAAGGAGGATGCTAATAACTTAACAATAATGTCCATTTCAACAATCTCATGAATTATATACACATTTGCAATGTCTTAAATGTGATCACCAAGAGTAGTTTGGTTCTCTCCCGTGAAATACAGAATTCTCTTCAATGCTGTAACTGGGACTTGATTTTGTACGTTGAGAGCTAGTGGGCTACTGCCAGTGAAATTAGTGTAGGGGTTAGGTTGTGCCATCCTGATGGTTTGAAGGAATCTAGTTGATTGAATGAAAGGCCTACCAGGTGGAGGTGTTGACAAAGTCCTATTTGGAGGAGATGGAGACCTCTAGGCTCTTCTTCCTCTCTTTACTCTTTCTGGGGATAAATGTAGATAGACAAATAGTCCATCCTCTCTAGTTCTCGACCTTCTTTATCTTCTTCTCATGAACTTTCCAATCTTAGATTTCTGAAACTAGTGAGTTCTGCCTCTTTTGGAGTCGCCAGATGTGTAATTTTAGAGCTTCTTACAAGCTGGGAACTTACAACAAGTGCACATCAATCTTTCTACACTAAAATGAAGACTTCTTTTCCCACCGAGCATGTCAAAACTATTGTTGCAAAATCACAGCACCCCTGGAATTAGTAACATGATGGGTTAAGATCCTCAATGTGACTGCACAAAATGGAGCGTCTCTCAAAGTGTGGGACTTTGCGAGTTGAGAGAGCTCTCCAGATGAAGGTTGGATCCTATTCCTATGTTTAAGTGCTCACATTTAGATTGCAGAGGGTCTATCCTAAATCATACTCTAACTTACCAAGGAGAGAGGGTTAAGGAAATATAAGAAATAAAACCTAATCTAACAGAGGTGATGCACCAAAGGAATGCTAAACATTTGCATTTCTTTTAAACACAAACCATTAAAATGTAAAACAATGTCCATGCATAGATGACCAAGATTGTAGTGAGGGATCAGGAAGAAATAATAAATCATAATAAGGTGTTGAAATCATCCACACACTTAGTCTATTGCTCCAATAATTGATAAAGTGCATTATAGCAGCCAAGAGGTAAAAATTGTGTTACAATTTATATGGAGGGGTTTGAGACTTTACGAATTCACCTGCAAAGTAAAGAAAAGGGAGGGCACAAAGCAAGAATGTTTAACCTCTTAAAATTGTCCCTCTTGTACCATATATAGGAAGAATGAGAGAGATAAAGGAGGTAAAATCCAACCCTGTTCCAACCACCCCTGAAGGGGCATTGAATTCCCCTGTCACAATGATGGGTCTTGTTGTAACACCCATGCCCCCGTCACTGTTCCTTGCTGGAAAAGAAGGGAAACCCATTCTTCATCACGGTGGCATGTAGGAGACTTGATGGCCTCAGTAATGGTGGGTCGAAATATTAATGGCAGAAGGTAGGTAGCAAGTGGTGACCTCTCTAAAACATCCCTTCTCACTCGATTCTGAGCATCTGATCAAAATATATGGCCACTTGAAGGGACTTCAGATCTAGAGTCTATTCATGCATGTCCACGTGGCAGCCTCATGCATCTCAAATTTTTTCCCCCTCCTCTACACTTTTGAAGACACACCGAAGAGACACGTGGTGGCTTTCATGGGCCTGCTCTATTTCCTTTATATTATGTCCAAGCTCCCTTGTTTGCAGAGACACGTGAAGAATCAGTTCCTGTTTGAATCCCTTCACTTTTGATGATCCCTTTGAAATTTCACAGTTGTGAGACGTGGAGACCTCTGCAAGCCTGTCCTGAGCTTAGACTTTTCACAGCTGGTGTTTCCTTTTTTAGACCTAGGACACGTGGAGGGCCTACACTTGTTTGGGATTAGCCTTTGGGCCACACCTTTTGAATTTGTGTCATTGAGGCATGTGTCACTTTCTGCTAGCCTGTTCTATTTCATTTTGTTTTGGCTAAGTCTCTTTTTCTTGGCAGGGCCATATGTCTGACCATAGACACGTGGAGGCTTGGCGCTCATTTGGTAACCCACTCTGGATTTTACCTTTGAATTTATGCCGTGGTGGCACGTGGGGACTTCCACCAACCCTCTTATACTTATTCAATTTTTGGTCTGCCTATCCCTTTTCTGCCCATTTAGGAGCCACTCATTGGACCTTAGACACTTGGAAGCTCCACGCTCATTTAGGTATTGTCTCTTGGGTCTCACTTCTGAGGATACACCAATTAGATGCATGGCACCCTCCATGGGCCTATTATTTACTTAGCCAATTCTAGATGATGAGACCCGACTTTTAGACCTTAACTACATGGCGCACTGGCGCTCATTTGGGACATCCTTTTATGCTTGACCTTTGAAGATGCATTGTTGAGGCACGTGGAGGCCTCCGTTGACCTTGTTGCACTTATTTATTTTGGGCCTGCTCCTCCTTGGTTTTTCGGTTGGGTCCCTTCTACTTGTTTAGGAGTGACTTTGTTGGGTTTTGGACAAGTGGAGACATGGTGCTTGTTTCGGGTCCCTGCTTTGGATTCTCCCCTTGGGATTCCACCAATAAGGCATGTGGCTCCTTCATGCTTGTTTGGGGACTGCCATTTGGTCTTGGCCTTTGGAGGTGCATCATTGAGGCACGTGGAATATTTTTCTAATTTTCTTATACTTATCTGATTTGGGCCTAAGTGGAGGCTGCTTTTCTCCATTGTCCTCTTGTGCACATCTGGTCTCTTCTAAATTTTTGCTCCTTTGCCGACCTTACCTCTTCATTGGCGAATATACCCGCCTCTTGATTTGGGATCAATTATGAGATTGCAAGACTGGAAAGACCCTTCATTTTTCTCCTGTGCAGGGGTATGTTTGATTAATTTTTCCTAAGGGGTAAAATTGGTCAATAGTTAGACTCAAAAATAGAAGATGTTGTAAGAACATGAATCGTGACATTTGAGTCTAGTTTTTAAGGTACTTAATTTTATTCAAAATGGTTAAGTTTAGGTGGGTAAAATAACTTAAATACCAACAAGTGCTCCTATTTTTGTTAAAAAAACATAATATACTGAATTTCATGTGCCCCACCATATGTTTTAGCACCATTTAGTATTTTTGAAAACCCTTTGGTAGAAAGATAACTAGGAGCATCTAGTTTGGGATCCATTTATTCTAGATTTTTTAAGCAAGTACTTTTGTATGATTTTTCTAGTACAAAATTTTTTAATTTTGAAAAATAATAGAGCTCTAATCATGTGTCCCCCCTAACTACCTCAAATAATTTTGATTTTTTTTTTGAATATGTATAGAATAAGGCCTAGTCTCAGCTTCTAGAATTTTATTTCAATTTTGATGAGCCAAAAAAAAGATACACTAAAAAAATAAACATGTTTAAATTTCAAAAAATAGCTATAAAAAGGCATAGTTATAAAATAAATAATATGGAAACCTTATATTAGTCAGAAAATTTGAAAATTTATATTTTTAGAAAGAAGAAAGTCTATTATATATCGTAGTGATATTTTTATTAAATGAATCAATTGTTTTAATTTTTTTATCATGATAAAATAAGTATTTAGCATTTTTTTTACAAAAACGTGTTGTTTACTGTGTTTGTATAGGTACATGCCTCAGGATTGGGGATCCAAACCAGATAAAATCCTAGAGGCATGCCTTGAAAAAATAAAAACAAAAAACACATACCTGTTATAATGCGTACGTGTTCTGCATAGTATAAACATTATATGGGGTTTTGGCATGTTTCTATTTGAAAAAATAAATATTTAAATTTAAGAAATAATAAAATATAAATAACAATAAATGAAAAAGTTATACCTAAATTTATTTTACTAAATATAATAAATTAGGGTCACTCTTTGCCTTCTGGAACTAGTCTCACAACTCAATGAATCACGGTTTAGGAGATAGTTTTTAATAGTATAATTTAGTCAGTACATAGGTAATTTTCATGATTTCAGCATTCATCCTAATTATTTTAACGTTTAAATTCTACAATCAAAACCCTAAACCCTAAACCTTGAGCCCTTAACCCTTAACCCTGAACCACGATCCCTAAACCTTAAACGCTATGCCCTAAACCATAAATCTTAAACATTCAACCCTTACCCATGAGCCCTAAACCATAAAACCATGAGCCTTAAGCCCTAAACCCTAAGCCCTAATCCCTAAACCCTCAACTATGAACCATGAGCCCTAAATGCTAAACCATAAACCCTATTAACTAAATCTTAAACCCTAAACCTTAAACACTAAACCCTAAACCCTAAACCCTAAACCTTGATCCTTAAACCCTAAACCCTAAACCCTAAACCATATACCTTGATCCCTAAACACTAAAACCTAAACCTTGAACTCTGTAAAATAAATCCTTAACCCTAAACCTTGAGACCTAAAACCTAAAATATAAACCCTAAACCCTAAAATTAAAATAATAAACTCTAAACCCTAAACATTAAATGTTGAACCCTAAACCCTAAACACTAAAACCTTAACTGTAAACCCTAAACCTTCAACCCTGAACCCTAAGCTATAAGGTCTAAAAACTAAATCAAGATCCTTGAGCTCTAACCCATAAACCTTAAACCTGTAACTCTAAACCACGAACCTTGATCCCTAAAGTTGAACCATGAACCCTAAACCATAAACCGTAAACCTTGAACCCTACACCTTAATCCTTGATCCCTAAACTATGATCCATAAACCTTGAACCTTGAGCCTTGAGCCCTAAAACATAAACCCTAAATCAAGAGCCCTTATCTCTAACCCCAAAATCTTAAACTCGTAACGCCAAACCTAAACCTTGAGCCATAAAACCTGAACCATGAACCCTGAATCCTAAGCCTTGAAACCTACACCTTTATCCATGAGCCCTAAACCCTAGACCCTAAACCATGTACCTTAAAATGTAAACTCTAAACCCTAAGCCCTAAACAATAAACCCTAAACCTTAAGCCCTAAATGCTAAATCCTAAATCCTGAAACCTAAACCATAAACCCTAAACCCTGAACACTAAATCATGAACACTAAACTCTAAATCCTTCACCATAAACCATAAAACCTAAACCTTGAACGATAATACCTACATACTAAATCCAGAGTCTTAAGCTCTAACCCCTAAACCTTAAACTCGTAACTCCAAACCCTAAACCCTAAATCCAGATCCCTGATCTCTATCCCCTAAATCTTAAACTAATAACTCTAAATCCTTAACTCTGAGCCATAAACCAAGAACCATGAACCCTAAACCCTAAGTCGTAAACCCTAAACCCTATACCCTAAATCCTAAGCCTTGAACCCTACACCCTTGTCCCTAAACCCTAAACCATAAATGATATAATTTAAGCTCTAAATTGTAAACCCTATAACCTAAACCTTAAACCTTAAACCCTAAACCCTAAATTGTAACCCTAAACTATAACCCTAAACCCTTAACCCTAAGCCCTAAACCCTAACCATAAACCCTAAAACATAAACCCTTAACCCTAAACCCTAAACCCAAAACGTAAAACCTAAATCCTAAACCATTAACCTTGAACCTTGAACCTTGAACCCTAAACCCTAAATCCTAAACCATAAACCATAAACCTTAAACCTTAAACCATTAGCCAAAAACCCTAAACCTCAAACCCCAAACCCTGAGACCAAAAACATAAACCCTAAATTCTAAACCCTAAACAATTATCCCTAAACTCTAAATCCTAAACCCTCAACCCTGATCCCTAAAGCCTAAATCCTAAACTTTGAACCCTGAGCCCTAAACCCTAAAGCCTAAATATTGATCCCTAAAACCTAAACACTAAATCCCTAAACCCTAAACCTTAAACCCTAAACCTTAAATCCTAAACACTAAACCCTAAACCCTAAACTATGAAACCTAAACCCTAAAACCGGAGCCCTAAAACTTAAACCCTAAATCAAAAAACCTCAACCCTTAACCCTGAACCATAAAACCTAAAATATAAACCCTGATCCCTAAACCCTAAACCCTAAAATTTGAACCATTAGCTCTAAACACTAAACCCTAAACCCTAAAACCTGAGTCCTAAACCTTGAACCCATAGCCCTAAACCCTAAACCCTAAACCATAAATCATAAACCTTAACACAAAATAAATTTGTAATAACATTATTCAGTGTGTTTCATTTTTTAGGGAATAGTGCCTAAGATGATAAATTAACTCATTTATTTTTGATGGGAGTCTGCTTCCTCCGAAGGCCTTAAAAGGCCATTTTTTGCCATTATGTAGCTAATTGAACACCTTTGGAAGTTTTTAGAGAAAATATAGAGCATCTGAGGGTGATTTTAGAGAGAATTGAAGATGTCTAAGTAATTTTAGGAAATAAAACCTCATTTAGGAACAATCTATTTAAGACTGGGTTTTTTAGGTGCATGGAATGAAAGCTAAAATGGTAAAACTTGACTTCTTTGGATGATTCCAAGAGTTATGGAAAAACTTGATGAAAAAAATAGGAATTGGAAGGATATTATAATACTCTATAAAGTGGAATAATCAACATTTATTCAAGACTTAAATATTTCTTTAGGTATTGTAAAACTCTTCAGCTGCCCCTCTAAGTTCAAAATGAAATAAGACCTAAATTTATAGTTGTAGGAAGAATTAGATTTTTAGAATAGTTTCATTCATCATGAAATATGATTTATAGTGTTTAAGTGAAGTATTGAGGTTAATTATATGAAACTCCTACTCAAATTTCATTCAAGTATTCATCCCTTATCTAGAGGAGGAAACCCATTTCCGTGAGGAGAAACTTGAGAAAAAAGGTGTCCATGTACCATAAGAATGCTTACACCTAGGTTTCATCTTAGTAAATAAATTGAATTGTGAAGGATTCATCATATTTAAAGGTGAAATGTGGAGCTTAAGGAGTGACTTGATGATCATCATATCCTAACTCTATCATTGTACCCAAATCTCTCCAAAGAACAAGCTAAAATGAGTTAGTCATGCCACCGAGGTATTCAAGACCATCATGTGTGAAGTATTAAGGCATGGTCTATCTCCCAGACATACATATAACAATGACACGTATGATAATCTTGAATTTAATTCTATGAAAGGATGGTTTTAAAGATAGGAAAGGTGAAGGGATGATTTTTATATGAAGCACCATGTTTCTAAGAATGATAAATCATCTGAGTTCACTTGATGCAATTCACTTGGTACTATTCGTAAAAACTCATTTAACACCTTTAGTGTGATCAAACCTTAAGGATGAGGCACATTACAATCACCTCATTTTTTCCATAGGACAAAAATCCCATTCAGGGAGAAATCCTCTATCTACAAAGTGAGGAACTCATTTTAGTAAGAAGTAGACAAGCATCATAGAGTTGTTGTGTCATCACTAAAGTGAATTATGGACCAAATTTAAAAATTGGTACCAATTCAAGTATTCGTAGGGAAAAAATCCAATCTAGGAGGTCAAAAAACCAACAAAACAACTAATGTTTTTTTGAGACAAAGACCTACTCCAATATATATGGCCTAAACATTTTAGATCATTGTTGAAATTCTGAAAATGAGTAAGTATTGTCCATATTAGAATTTGAAAAACTATCTTCTAGATTATAACTATCAAAGCTACGGGACCACTTTCCTCAGGTGCAGAGTGACCATAACTTTTAACATTTACTAAAATAAAATAAATGTTATACTTACAACATTTATTTTAGTAAATATGGATCCTTTAGGCCCTTTTAAAGTTCATATAGCTCAAAATGTGTACACATTTCATACCACTAGAAACACATACGCGTTTTAGGTTTTTGAATTAATGAGACTGAGAAATTGTAACATGATCACGTTATTGCAAAATGTGTACTCATTTTGCTCATTTTTTATTTGGTGTCCACTATTTGGGCCCCTAGATTGGTGCACTTACCCTATTGTTGACCATATAAGATTTGTTGTTGGATGTCATCTGGCATAGTAGGATTAGTATAGAGAGGCGTGAGCTCAACAATGGAAGCTTCATCATATATAAGATTGGCACTAAAATGAGACATGACGAGGAAAGAAGAATATGAAATATGGTTAGCCATTAGGGTTTTGAGCGGATTCGAGGGAAAAAATGTTCTAAAGTACGGGTTACCCAAAATAATTAACTAAAAATTAATGAATTTTATAAATAATCTAAACATGTACAATAATGAAATGACTAATCTAAAATTAAATATAAATGTTAACTAAATTTACTTGATATTCTAAATAAAATGAAATAATCAAAATAGAAGGGAAAAGGTACTAACCTTAAATGAATTTACCTCATAGTGATCTGGAACTATACTGGATGATGCACGGGTGGAACAGAGTATGACATCACACCTAGAGAAGTTGTATCGAATGAAGATTCGGATTGGGGCTCCCTATTCTGTAGTATAGGTGACTTGGTCTTGTTATCCCATAAAATTGATGAGGGTAATTTTACAGGTAACCATGCCAAAATTTTGTCCTGGTCCCTCGTCAAGGACCCCTCAGCATTCAGAATGTTATAAAATCCCTTTCCGGGAAATCTAGTTCTCCGAACTTAGTCATTCTGGTCCTTTTTGGTTGGGCGCACCTTTTATCTATGTAACACAGGCTAAATTTGCACCCCCTTCATTTCCTTTAGCACACCCTTTGAAGTCTTGACACATCAATTGTTTCACCTTCCTGTGATGTGCCTTTCTTGCCTGTGCCAAGGTGCATGCGCCTCCCTGTCAATAACAAAAATGTCATGTTGTTAATTGGTGCGCCAAGGTGCTAAAAATGAAGTGTTGATAGTACTAAATTTGTGCCAAAGGCATAAATAATTTTGTGTTGACAAAACCATATTCACACCAAAGGGCACAAAGTTTTATGTGTCGACACATGTTTTGGTGCGCCCCTTTAAAAAGTGGTTGGTGCATTTATTACACCTTTTCCTATATATAGGCGCATCCTCCCTGTCACTTTCACAATCAGAAAACACGTGAAACACTGTATTCCTCTGCGCCTATCAGCGTGCCCGTCATTCTCGTATCACGTTCGTGGACCCCACTTCGTCTCTCACATTCTATATATTCTGGGTAAGTGGTTCTTACTCCTCTTGTGTTTTGTTTTGTCGATTGTTTGTAAGGTAGGATGCATTGGACCTGAGAAGATTTAAACCCCTCCTTCCCATTTTGCAAATCTTCCCTCCCAAGCCGTTTTCACCCTCTTTCTAGATCTACTGGCCAAGAGGGATCTGCCTCAAAAATGGACCTTGACCTCTTTGCTGTGTTCCTCCCACTATCAAATCATGTCAAGAAAACCTAAAAATCACGAACTAAAGAGGAAAGAAAATTAAGAGTTGTTCCGGGGGCCTCATTTTCCCCTTAGCACAATCACCACCCTTGTTACAGGAAACACAGTCATGCCAAGAGGGTGCATTGACCTTGATTGCAACATGTAAAATCCCTGTGCCATGCATAAACTAAGTAAAACCTAAACCTGGCGCTGGCACAACCCCTTCTACAACAACAAACATGTTATGTAATCTTTTCTTGTGCCATGCCAAAAGCCACATTTACACACATAAAGTAAGTGCTACACGCAATAACCCTGCACCCTTTGGAGTAACCATAATTCCATGTTGCATGCGAAATACTTGCGCCATTGGCACACCCTACCCCCATGCAATACCAAAATTATTTGTGCCCAGTATAAAACACACATAAATGGTGCAGGCGCATCCCCGCTTACAATAACAATAATGTCATATGAAATAACCTTGTTCCCTACACCCTTTGGTGCTGATTTATTTCTTGTAACACTCTAATTCAGTGTGCCATTCTATTAACTTTGTAGCCTGCAATGTTCCTGCGCCCTGCGCCTTGAGGCCTTAAAATTGTTAACTCCTCATTCTGTAGTGATTTAATGGAAGATCTTACAGCTAACATGGCTCTACTGTGTTGGACTTTGCTCCTTCTTCTTACAGATCAGAAACTAAACTCATATCCATATATGTCTACATCAAGCAAAAGGCCAACCAAGTCAAAGGGTAAAGCTAAGCTTACAGAGGAAGAGATGAAATACAAATATCAGAGGGTCAGAATGCCCGAGTCCCAGGTAGAATGTGACCTAGACATTAGAGACTCTGAACTTGGCCACATTGACATGGAAGATTTCTGGGCCTGAACCATGAGAGTCACAGGAAGTCCTTGGATGGACAAGCTGGTGGGCAGTGGTCTGCATTTTGCTGGGGGAATCTCTGTCAGTACAGTAAACAATGAGTTTATGATGGTGGTAGCCCACTGTTACAACAAAGATACAAGGTGTGTCGAGAATGAAAAGGGTGAGGTCATAATCAACCTCACTACCTGACACTTTGAAATCATTCTAGGCATTCCCCACCACCGACATTTTGTGGCTATAAGCTAAGAAGACTGCACCAAGGCATGGGAGGATAACGAGGACAAATTCATACAACTAATGAATGAAGTGTACTTAAAGAACAAGAAGGTGATAACTAGGTGGCCACATGTTATTCACCATAGTGACTTCTTCGAGGAACTGAGTGATACCATCATGTTCCTAAGTAGAGTTTCTGGGATTTCTCACACCCATTACTTTCACAAATGGATGCTCAGGTACCTAGAGACCTTGAATAAGAATGTACCTGATCAGCATTTTTAATGGGCAGAGATAATAAGCAACACCATATCTGAGCAGCTCCAACAACTCACCATGACGGGGAGGTTCTACATGAACTCCTACGTAGTCTATGTTGCAGCCTCTGAGAGGGATTATCCAGCGCTGAGCCAATGCAGAGTTTGGCCTCAGGTAAAGATATATGGATACTACCCAAAGCTGAAGCTAGAGAACAACATCTCACAGTTTACCAAGATCAACAATTCTTTCTTATATGGCATCGTCTTCCTTTTGAGGCCAAATATGACTCATGGTTGGATGACCAAGAGCATAGTCACAGCGACTAAGAAGTGGGGAGCACTATTTACCCAATTCCCCACCTTCACCTGTCTCAGAGCAGCTAATTTCTTGGGCGAGCCCACTAAATTGCCAAGATATGTTGGCCGTAAGTTGATCCTGTTGGAGCTGTCCAGACAGCTCATAACCTACCATGAGAAGTGTTTGAAGAGAAAGAAGGGTGGAACACCTTTCCCCCTCACAGTGGCCAGATATAATTACACTTCTCACACCAAGGCCCGGGAGATGTTTGCAGAGCTAGAACTACTCAATCTAAAGCACAAAGTCTCGGTAAGGTCCACCTTCGATCCAAGAAATTGCCTTCCCAAGGCAAAACTCGATCCAATCCACATTCCACAGATTGAGGACATCTATATCGACCTGTATCATGAGGTCGAACTTAAAAGGAAGGATCACTCTCACCTAGCCTTGGCAGAGATTATTCAATATGGCGTGGCCATTGTTCCAAAAGGTTATCAAACAACTGATCAAGAAGTTGCTCAAGTGTATCTAGACATGGATGGGGAAAACTGGCCATTTTCTGCAATTGACAGGACAAAGGCACCCCAGACCATCGAAGAAAGGGTCAAGGAAACATTGCGGCAGACAGAACACTGGTACAGAATGAATGGCCTTATCTACCTCGGAGTAGATTCACTACGTCCCCATTGGGCAATGCACCGATCAGGCCGAAGCATCTGCCAAAGGGAAAAGGAAAGGATAAAGAGGGCAAATCAAGCTCTGCTTAAGAAGAAGCTCTTGAAAACCCTCCTTCCGCCGCACAAGAATAGGGTGTGATTCTGGTATCCCCAGAGAAAGAAGCGGCAGAAGGTGTTCCGACAGGCAAATCCACTCAGGGTGTTGCCACAGCTACAATTACTGACGTCCCTTCTATTCCTTCTCCCTTTCCTCCTTCCCCTCCCCATGTGACTCAAGCGACCATTCCTTTGGTCGTATCCTCTCCCCCATCTTCTATGGTTCCCCCTTCCTCACCCTCCATCTTATCTTATCTCATAGAGTTGTCCCCCACTATTTCTTCTCTCATCTCTCAGCTCCCTTCCATCCCCACGACTACTTCCCCTACAGTATCCCTCCCTTCCGTGAGCACTTCCTCAGCCTCCCTTTTGATGCCGCCACCAAGTGTCTCTACCCATTTTCCCTCATCCATTGTAGCTTCTCCCTCTTCCACCTCTGGTCTCGTTCCCTTAAGTCCAGCATGGATCTTCCAGCATCTGAGCCAATAGAAGAGGAAAGTCCCTATTACACCGATGGACTTCTCCATCATCCCAGCAAAGGGGGCTAAGAAGCAAAAGCCTATAACCCGCTTCTCTTAGAGTGCATCGGGAGAAAGAGTAATGGAGATTGCATATCCTAACCCCTCCAAAGATCAAATGGATCTGTCCCCTATAGATTACATAGTGACGCAAGTCACAATGGGAACATCTTATAAAAGCCTTCAAGGGGAGGCCCTGTATGTGGTAGATGCCCTTTGCAAGAAACTTCAAGAAGTGAAGGAAGAGAAGAGGTTACTAAAAGAACAAAACAAACATCTTCTCCACGCCCTGCAGAAAATGGGTAGTGCACCTCCTACAAATACCGCTGAAACTCCTGAGGTCCTAAGCCAAGATAAGATAAATGAATACACTAAAATTGGTGAACAAGGTATGACAGTTTCCACCTGGAGAGATCAGATCCTCAAAGACAGCGAGGAGGTAATTGTCAAGTTCACTGAATTGTATCAGAACATCAGTCAGGCAAACAAAGATCTCCAGGTGATTGTGGGAGCTATCTCCACAGAGTTGGACCATGCTAGGTTGCAACACGAGACGTTCCAGAAAATGCTCCACTGCTCAGTCGATGATTTGGTAAAGTTTGGCATTTTTGATCACCCCAGGGTACCCAGCAAAATCCTTGCTGCATTGGACTACTAGGTCGATTAGATGGAATTCATCCTAGAGAAGATTGACAAGGTTAAGGAGGAAGCCCTAGATGCAATGCATCAAATGGAGAAAATTGTTCTAAGAATGTCTCCGGGCTTGCTTACTCCTTCTTTTGCCTTGAGGAAGGCATATGAAACTATCCGGATCTTTAAGGAGATCATCTCGCAAGGGCTAGGGCTAGAAGCCACTTTTGACACTGAATGCATCAATAACCTTCTGTCTTGCCGTGGTTTTTTGGGGTACCTGATGGAGGCCGGTAATGAGTATTTCAAGCTCCCTAAAAAACTCAGAGATGAAAGGGAGACTTGTGAAGTTATCGGTGATCATACAAAGGGTCCTACCCAGGATCAACTTCAGCCGATGGTCAGTAAGTTCATGGAATATCGAACCCAGTTCCATATCACCTCTCCCAAGCAGCAACAGAAGCAAGATACCTCCTTTCAGCCGCGAGACGATGATGAATAGAATTCTTCTTCTTGGCTTCCTTTTTGTAAATATCTAAGAGTATGTTGGCACAAATGATGACATCATCCATGTTGCACCATGGGATGTTGCCATCCACCAAGTTGCCCAAAGTCAACATTGACTTTTAGATATTTTGTAGATATTTTGTATTTAGTTGTTGGTTTCTTTTCTCCTTCTCTCTTCTCCTTCTTCTATATATTCTTAGATACTTGTTGTATTCAAGGGTGGTGGATACTTTTTAGATGAAAAAATAGAAGTAAGTAGAAAAGGCTTTGTGCTGAATATGTGTGTTATGAGCATTTAATATTTCTTATGTCAGATCTATGCGTTTATTTTGTTGGATCTATCTCTACTTTTTTGTCATTTATTCATCAGTATTGCTTTGTTTGTCTATGCAAGTAGGTTCGGCTCTGTTTACTACCAGCCCAAAACATAAACCCTCTGACCTTTCTACTTTGGAATTCATTTCTTTTCTCCCTTCGGATTTATCCTATCTCCTCACCTCGCTTCTTTCCCTTCTTTTCACAGTCGGAAATACCCCAACTGGGATGAGATCCCAAACCCCCCCAGAAGGTAGAATATTGTGAGACTTGTGCAAGATTCCTGCTGGTGGAATAGCAATAAACCAGTTTCACTTTGTTGACTCAAAGAGGGGATTTACCCTGCACACTGTTGGCTTGTATATCTATAGATCTGCCCAAGAGATAGATTTTCAGACCAACAGTTTTTGGCGACTCTGTTGGGGATCGAGCAGATCTAACATATCTATGGTAGTGCTATGTTAGAAAATCAGTAAAAAATCAAAATTCACTACCTGTTTGCAAATTCTAACTTTTGTTCAAAATCCAGAATATTTGCAAAAGTGATCTAAACTAAAAATTTTCTTCAGTGATCCATAGATCGGGACTAGTTAGAGAGCTTTAGTTCACTGAGTTTTCACAAAAACTTGTGTTTTTCTGTATATCTGAGTTTTTGACTATTTTGTAAAATTTCAAACCCTTACCAAAAGTCAACTCCAAGATCCAAAAATCAGCCGACTAAGTTGGCCTTTATTTTATCCTCATTAATCTTTGTCATTAAACTGCAATCGGTTTCCCAAAAGAGGATAAAATCAAATATCTAGAAAAGTGCATGCTGCTGATTTTTATCAGAAAAATCGGAAAATCAGCAAGTACAACCAAAAAGAGTTTTTAAAATTTTCTCCAAAATATTGCAGATCTGGAAGGTACACTGGCGGGTAAACCATTTACTCGTAGCAGAAGATCTCATGGAGTAATCGATCCTACTTTTGATCTACTTCAAAGGCACAACTTCAGTGTTACACCGGCATGCTTCCCATTGCTAAGTTCAGCTGGCCGGTTATCCAGAAGTGTCTCACCTCCACGAAGGAAGCATATCTCGTAAGGAACATCCTCATCTCTTTGCAGTGATTTGCTATTTAGTGGAACTTCGCTTCCATCTCACGTCCTTTTTCCAGCCTTACAAATGGCAGTACCATGGGGAAATGCTATGGGCCCTCTGGCTTTGCCACATCCTGTTCACGTGCTCCCTCATGGAAATCAAAATAATTTTCCCAAATTTTATGGGAGCAGAAACCAAAGCACATATTCACACATATCCGCATTCATCATGTAATGCAGTATCCTGGATGTGATCCATGAAGATGTGTCAGTTCGCCTCTTTCTAGAGACCTTGCAAGGACCCACAACGGAATGGTTTCAGCATTTTCCGACTGGATCTATTACTAGTTGGGCCACCTTACGAACTGCATTTGAAGAAAGGTATAAGCCTTCAGAGGACGCATTCACGTTACTGTCCAAGATCACTCACCTGAAGAAGGAGGCCAATGAAACCATGCACAATTTCATCACCCATTTCAATTCACTAATCAACCGAGTTCCACCTGCCATACTGCCAACGCCAAAAAATTAGAAATGTTTCTTCGTGAATGCCATGAGCTCAAAAGTAAGTTTCTTACTCTTGCAAGAACAGGTCACTACTTTGGTTCTCACCCAAGTTGCTACCATATGGATTGAAGAAAACTTGCTAATATCTGGAGAATTAAAGCAAGAGCCATCCAAGCTGAAAGTTTCATCTCCTTCTTTCGTTACTTCATCTGATCCGGTATTTCTAAAGATGGCGAATGATTTGCTCGCATTAAAAAAGCATCTAGCTCAGTCTTTTCCCAGCTCTTCGTACCGAGATATCCCATGAAGAAATTTCACTTCTAATAATGTCTTAAAAAGGCTGCACCTACCTACAGCTACTCCACGGTTGGCGCTTGAGGCCCCTCCGGTCAATGCTTTAGCCGAAATTGAAGAAGAGGAGCAAAATTATGAAGAACCTTCATCACCAAGTGAAGATGATCAAGATGTCGGTGAACCAACTGGTGACTCTACTATTGGGTATATGGAATTTGATGAGGAGGAATATGACAAAGAAGAGGGTACCCAAGGGTATGCAAGTAGGCAGTCATATGCTATTTTCACCCGCTCATAAGGAAAAGAAGCAGAAGTTGCTACCAAGATGTAGAAAGAAAAGGCCGTGTCAAACATGCCTCCAACCATCACTAAAAGAGGTAGTCCCCTTCATGCTCAACCTGTTATTAAGTATTTTTCGAAGAAATGTTTTTCCCCTATCTCCCCTCTGAATCAGCCCTCTCATATTCCTATCAAGACTGGTAATCCTACCCTACCATCGTGAAATGAGGGACTCATTCCTTCATCAACGCAACCCTTGGCCGCATTTGAAATAATTGATCATGCTAAGAAGACCAAGATCCAAATGTCTGAAGCTGAATATCTTTAGTCTAATCCCAAACAACTTGTAAGGTTGACCGAATATATTCAAAGCCAAGTTGTCATAACTTTTCAAACCTCCCCAAAGGGAATTCTTCCTACTCCTCCTACATCTTGCATAAATGTTTCCTCGACATCTGCGTCAGGAAAAATAGAACCTTTTTATCTCTCCCTCCTAATCAATGGCTACAAACTAAGCAACTACATAATTGATTCTGGAGCTTCTAATAACGTCATGCCAGCAAAGGTCACCCATGCTTTGGGCCTCACCCTTACCAAGCCTTTTGGCAGATGTTATTCCTTGGAAACCAAGAAGGTTCCGTTGATCGGTCAAATCAAAGATGTGCAGTTTGCATTTGCGGTGTTCCCAGAGAAAAGAGTAAAGATGACCATCCTCGTTATCAATATTTCGGTAGCATATGGAATTCTATTGGGAAGGAGTTTTTACAATGAGGTTAGTGGAGAGATTCATATGGAATGGTCTAAGGCTAGAATCCCCATCAAAGGTATAATGCAAACGCTGGAGCCGAAATCTCAAAATAAATACTTGGTTACCGATTCAGACGACCCCAAAGTCCAAATTCTCTTCGAATCATCACGGATGGGAAACTATTTCTTGTCTACACTGTCTGATAGAATAGATATTCTTGTCCAAGAAAAGGATCATAATGAGATATGGACATTACAGTTTGATGGCAGCTGCGCAACTAGTGGGTGCGGTGCTAGGGCCATGCTAATATTTCCCGAGGAGGATATTATTCCTCTCTCTTTCAAGTTGCAATTTTTCAACACGAATAATACTGTTGAGTATGAATCATTGTTGTTTGGAATGCAAGCCACAAAGGAAAGAGGAATCAAGAACCTAAAAGTACAGGGTGATGTAGAGCTAGTCGTAAATCAAGTTAAAAGGATATATCAAGTGAAAAATGAAAGGCTCAGACATTACCGCAACGCGGTATGGGACAGCATTGAGGAGTTTGACACTTTTTCAATAAAATCCATTCCAAGAGCTCAGAATGACATGGTTGACTCATTAGCCATCTCAGCATCCCTCATGCTCCCTCACCCAGGTTTGAAAACCGACACATATACTATCGAGGTAGTTTTCCGCCCAAGCGTGCCAGACAATTCTCAGCACTGGAAGGTATTCAACAATGACAATCAACTTATTGCCTTTCTGGAGAAGGTGGAAAATTTTAGTGAGCTTCATTTTGAAGGATCCACTTCCGCATGCCGTGAATCTATTACTGATCGAGACGAATGGATACATGGAAGTGATGGCATATGTCAGCTCAAAGGAAATAAAATTCTAAAAGGTTTGGCTTCTCTAGAATTTTTGTTCGACAGACATGATCGTTTTGTTAGGAAGAAAAGGCAAGATGATCCTAAATCCTCCCCAGAAACCAAACCGATCAATTTAGGTTTGATAGAACATCCACAGTTTGTGAACATCAGAAAATGTTGCACACCTGAAGAAAAGCAGAAGTTTGTCAAATTGCTGAATAAATACATGGATGTATTGGCATGGTCCTATGCCGATATAAAGTCTTTAAAGCCAAAAAAACGTCCAACATGACATCTCGTTGAAAGAGGGTGTCAAACCCTTTCGCCAAAAATAGAGGCACTATAATCCTAAGATCTCAGGTACTATCCACGCTGAAATTCAGAAGATGTTGGATGCAAGGATCATTTTTCCTATCCATCACAGTACCTGGGTCATGAACATTGTGCTAGTACGCAACAATAATGGTGAGATATGCATATGCGTGGATTTTTGTAACTTGAATCAAGTGTCCTTGAAGGATAACTACCCACTTCCCATAATGGATCAGGTTTTATAGGCAGTAACTGGTTCAGAAATGTTGTCCATGCTTGATGGTTTTTAAGGCTATAATCAGATTGAAGTCTCACCTGAAGATCAATTCAAAAAAGCATTCACTAACCCCTGGGGCACATTTACCTATAGCAGGATGCCCTTTGGCTTAACCAATGTGGGCACCACTTTTCAGCGGGAAAAGGACTTCGCATTCAAAGGCATGATGGGGAAGGTCATTGTAGTTTATTTGGATGACTTAACTGTGTTCTCTAAATAGTGAAATGATCACTGGGATCATTTAGAACAAGTATTGACTAGATGCCAAGAGCACGGGATCTCCCTAAATCCAAAAAAGTCTATTTTCAGGGTCACAGAAGGAAAATTGCTAGGGCATGTGGTCAGCAAAGAAGGGACAAAAATAGTTGCCAAAAGGGTTAGGGCTATTTAGAGCCTTACTTTACCCACAAGAAAGACCAGCGTTCACTCCTTCGGAAAAGTGAATTTTCTCAGGCGCTTTGTCCCTGACTTTGCTGAAAAGACTCGTCACATATCAAACAGGATGAAAGGGTTGCTAACTTTCTGGTGGAGCGAAGAGGGGAAGGCGTCATTCGAGGATATAAAAGCCTCTGTCACTCGTGCACCAGTCCTGGTATGTCCCAATTTCTCCAAGGATTTTATCATATATAGCTAGGCATATGAGCATACTGTATCAGCCATCTTGATGCAAAAGAATTCTGAGGATGTGGAATCCCCAATTGCGTTCATGAGCTCTCCTCTCAAGCCTCACGAATTAAAAATGTCTCAGTTGGAAAAGCACGCCTTCACCATTGTCAAAGCCGTCAAGAATTTCAGGTATTACATTCTAAACTCTCATACAATGGTGTTGGTCCCTGACACGATAGTCAAGTCAATCTTAACTCAACAAGAGTTAGGGAGTTTGAGAGGAAATTAGATTACAAAAATTAAAGAGTACGATCTAGATATAAAACCAACCAAGTTGGTAAGAGGAAAGGGCCTATGTCAGCTCATGGCTGAAAACTGAGATTCAGAAGACCCTGAGGAAAAGGATGATTACACCGATGGAGCATAAAGCTAGCTGGAGAAAGCCAATTCTCTACCCATGGTCCTATTTATCACTACCAGTGATGAATGGTATTATGATATTGCTTTCTTTCTTACTTATGATGAGTGTCCAACTCGCCTAACTTCAAAGGAGAAATATGCTATAAATCTCAGAGAAGCTAGATATGTCATCTGGGATGACTGTTTATACAAATGCAGAATAGATGGCATCTTTTTGTGATGCCTTGATAAGCCATAGAAGATAAAGTTACTTAAGAATTTTCATGATTCAGCCTGCGGTGGCCATTTCTCCTCTTCTGTGATGGCACACAAGATCATCCAGGCTAGGTACTATTGGCCAACAATTTTTCAAGATACAGCCACCTGGGTAGCAAAGTGTGAGCTTTGCCAAAAATTTGTTGGCAAACTAAAATTGGCTACTTTTTCCCTTAGACCGGTCGTTATTGATGAACCATTCAGGCAGTGGGGAATCAACTTTATCGGAGCACTCCATCCCCAATCGAGTACCGGACATAGTTATGTCCTGACAGCAACAGATTACTTCACTAAATGGGTGGAGCCCATACTTGTCAAGAATGCCACCTCTGAAGTTGTTTACAATTTCATCAAAGAGAATATCATTGTCAAGTTTGGCATTCCAAGTAAGATTGTTGCTGATAATGCTTCTAATTTCTCCTCACGGGAAGTTGTTAGTTTTTTCTATGAACACGGGATAATCTTGGCCCACGCCTCGGATTATTACCCCCAGGGAAATGGTCAGGCAGAGTCTAGTAATAAAAAATTAGTGACCATCATATGGAATCTATTCAACGAGAGTCAACAAACATGGCACAAGTCATTGTATGATGCTTTTTGAGCAGACCACATTACTCCCAAGAGGTCTCTCGGTATGTCACCTTTTCAAGTGTTATATGGGATTGACACTGAGCTTCCCATTTCTGCAAAACTTCCTGCTCTGTGCTTGGCATGAGTAGTTGAAGATGAGACTTTCTAAAATTTCCTTGAAAATAGGATCATGTATCTATTAGAGCTTGAAGAAAAAAGAGTAAGAGTGGTCGACAGGATCACAGAACATTAGAATCAAGTTAAGAGATTGTTTGATAAAAAGGCTAAGCAAAGAGATTTCCAAGTGGGATATCTCGTCCTTTTGTGGGACAAATGAAGAGAGCCAAAGGGTGTGCATGGGAAATTTGATTCTCTATGGAGAGGGCCTTTCAAGATCAAGTAACTCAATGGAGAGAATAGCTTCTATCTCTTGTATTTAGACGGAACAGGTCTCCCGCTTCCCTATAGCGGGCAGCATCTCAAAATATTCAGGAAGTAGATCTTGCTCTCTTCTTTGTACATTTATCTTTTGTTGTGTGTTTGCTTTTGTTGTGTGTTTTCTTCCGTCGTCACCCTTGTTTTTGACTCTCTAGCCTAATGGATAGGCACATGTTGATATGGGGTTCTCTACCCTTGAGCTTCGCTCAAAGATAGTCCCCAGAAAGAGATAGTTGTTATCCCGTAAAATTGTACGAGGGCAATTTTACAGGTAACCATACCAAAATTTTGTCCTGGTCCCTCGTCAGGGGCCGCTCAGCATTCAGAATGTTATAAAATCCCTTTCCAGGAAATCTAGTTCTCCGAACTTAGTCATTCTGGTCCTTTTTGGCTGGGCACACCTTTTATCTATGCAACACAGACTAAATTTACACCCCCTTCATTTCCTTTGGCGCACCCTTTGAAGTGTTGACACATCAATTGTTGCGCCTTCCTATGATGCACCTTTCTTGCCTACACCAAGGCATATGCGCCTCCCTATCAACAACAAAAATGTTGCACTATTAATTGGTGTGCCAAGGCACTCAAAATGAAGTGTTGACAGTACTAAATTTAAGCCAAAGGCGTAAATAATTTCATGGGCGCAAATTTTTACGTGTCGACACGTGTTTTGGTGCGCCCCTTTAAAAAGTGGTTAGCACATTTATTACACCTTTTCCTATATATAGGCACATCCGCCCTGTCACTTTCACAATCAGAAAACACGTGAAACACTTTATTCCTCTGCACCTATCAGCGCGCCTGTCATTCTTGTATCACGTTCATGGACCCCACTTCATCTCTCACATTCTATATATTATGAGTAAGTGGTTCTTACTCTTGTGTTTTGTTTTGTTGGTTGTTTGTGAGGTAGGATGCATTGGACCTGAGAAGCTTTAAACCCCTCTTGCCGTTATTGCAATGTTTCTCTCCCAAACCATTTTCATCCTCTTTCTAGATCTACTGGCCAAGAGGGCTCTACCCCGAAAATGAACCCAGATCCTTTTTCTATGTGCCCCCCCTTTTTCACCGCTTAAAACCATGAGGAAGGAGGCCTGAAAGATCACAAACCCATCATAAAAGCAAGAAAACTTAAGAGTTGTTCTGGGCCTCGGTTTTCCCTTGGTGCAATCACCACCCTTGTTACAAGAAACACAGTCACACAAAGAGGGCGCACTAACCTTGATGGAAACATGTAAAATCCCCACACCATGCATAAACCAAGTAAAACATAAACCTGGTGCTGGCGCAATCCCTTCTACAACAACAAACATGTTATGTAATATTTTCTTGTGCCACGCCAAAAGCCCCATTTGCGCACATAAAGTAAGTGCTACACGCAATAATCTTGCACCCTTTGGCACACCAAAATTCCATGTTGCATGCAAAATACTTGCACCATTGGTGCACCCCGCCCCCGTGCAACACCAAAACTATTTGCGCCCAGTATAAAATGCACATAAATGGTGCAGGCGCATCCCCGCTTACAACAAAAATAATGTCATATGCAAAATCCTTACGCCCTGCGCCCTTTGGCACTGATTTCTTCCTTGTAACACTTTGATTCAGTGCGCCATTCTATTAACTCTGCAGCCTACAATGTTCCTGCACCCTGCGCCCTGAGGCCTTAAAATTGTTAACTCTTTATTCTGTAGTGCTTTAGTGGAAGATCTGACAGCTAACATGTCTCTTCTGCGTTGGACTTCACTCCTTCTTCTTCCTGATTAGCAACTGAACTCAGATCCATATATGTCTACATCAAGCAAAATGCCAACCAAGTCAAAGCGTAAAGCTAAGCTTACAGAGGAAGAGATGAAATACAAATATGAGAGGGTCAGAATTCCCGAGTCCCAGGTAGAATGTGACCTAGACATTAGAGACTCTGAACTTGGCCACATTGACATGGAAGATTTCTGGGACAAAACCAGGGGAGTCATAGGAAGTCCTTGGATGGACAAGCTAGTGGGCAGTGGTCTACATTTTGCTAGGGGAATACCCATTAGTACAGTAAACAATGAGTTTATGATGGTGGTAGCCCGATGTTATAACAAAGACACAAGGTGTGTCGAGAATGAAAAGGGCGAGGTCATAATCAACCTCACTTCCCGACACTTCAAAATCATGCTAGGCATTCCCCACCACCAACATTTTGTGGCTATAAGCCAAGAAGACTGCACCAAGGCATGGGAGGATAACAAGGACAAATGCATGCAACTAATGAATGAAGTGTACTTAAAGAACAAGAAGGTGATAACCAGGTGGCCACATGTTATTCACCGTAACGACTTCTCCGAGGAACTGAGTGATACCATCACATTCCTAAGTAGAGTTTTTAGGCTTTCTGACGCCCATTACTTTCACAAATGGATGCTCAGGTACCTAGAGACCATGAATAAGAATGTACCTGATCAGTATTTTGAATGGGCAGAGATAATAAGTAGAACCATATCTGATCAACTCCAACAACTCACCATGACGGGGAGATTCTACATGAACTCCTACGTAGTCTATGCTGTAGCCTCAGAGATGGATTATCCAGCGCTGAGCCGATGCAGAGTTTGGCCTCAAGTACAGATATATGAATACTACCCAGAGATGAAGCTGGAGAATAGCATCTCGTAGTTTACCAAGATCAACGATGCTTTCTTCTATGGCATCGTCTACCTTTTAAGGCCAAATATGACTCATGGTCGGATGACCAAGAGCATAGTCATAGTGACTGAGAAGTGGGGAGCACTATTTACCCAATTCCCCACCTTCACCTATCTCAGAGCAGCTAATTTCTTGGGCGAACCCACTAAATTGCCAAGATATGTTGGCTCTAAGCTGATCCTGTTGGAGCTGTGCAGACAACTCATAACCTACCATGAGAAGTGTTTGAAGAGAAAGAAGGGTGGAACCCCTTTCCCCCTCACAGTGGCCAGATATACCTACACTTCTCACACCAAGGCTTAGGAGATGTTTGCAGAGCTAGAACTGCTCAATCTGAAGCACAACTTCCCGAAAAGGCCCGCCTTCGATCCAAGAAATTTCCTTCCCAAGGAAAAACTCGATCCAATCCACATTCCACAGATTGAGGACATCTATATCGACCTGTATCATGAGGTCGAACTTAGAAGGAAGGATCACTCTTGCCTGGCCCTAGCGGAGATTATTCAATATGGCGTGGCCGTTGTTCCAAAAGGTTATCAAACAACTAATCAAGAAGTTGATCAAGTGTATTTAGACACGGATGGGGCCAACTGGCCGTTTGCTGCAATTGACATGACAAAGGCACCCTAGACCATCGAAGAAAGGGTCAAGGAAACATTGTAGTGGACAGAACACTAGTACAGAATGAATGGCCTTATCTACCTCAGAGTAGAATTCACTACGTCCCCATTGGGCAACACATCTGTCAGGCTGAAGCATCTACCAAAGGGAAAAGGCAAGGATAAAGAGGGTGAATCAAGCTCTGCTCAAGAAGAAGCTCTTGAAAACCCTCCTTCCGCCGCACAAGAATAGGTTGTGAGTCTGGTATCCCTAGAGAAAGAAGTGGTGAAAGGTGTTCTAACAGGCAGATCCACTCCAGCCGATGGTCAGTAAGTTCATGGAATATCGGACCCAGTTCCATATCACCTCTCCCGAGCAACAACAAAAGCAAGATACCCCCTTTCAGCTATAAGACGATGATGAATAGCCTTCTTCCTCTTAGCTTCCTTTTTGTAAATATCTAAGAGTATGTTGGCACAAATGATGACATCATCCATGTTGCACCATGGGATGTTGCCATCCACCAAGTTGCCCAAAGTCAACATTGACTTTTAGATATTTTGTATTTAGTTGTTGGTTTCTTTTTTCCTTCTCTCTTCTCCTTCTTCTATATATTCTTGGATACTTGTTGTATTCAAGGGTGGTGGATACTTTTTAGATGAAAAAATAGAAGTAAGAAGAAAAGGCTTTGTGCTTTTTGTAACAGGAGAAAACATTAATACAAATATTAAGACTTTGTGTTGAATATGTGTGTTATGAGCATTTAATCTTTCTTATGTCAGATCAATGCGTTTATTTTGTTGGATCTATCTCTAATTTTTTGTCATTTATTCATCAGTATTACTTTATTTTTCTATGCAAGTAGGTTTGGCTCTATTTACTACCAGCCCAAAACATAGACCCTCTTACCTTTCTACTTTGGAATTCATTTCTTTTCTCCCTTCAGATTTGTCCTATCTCCTCACCTTGCTTCTTTCCCTTCTTTTCACAGTCAGAAATACCCCAACTGGGATGAGATCCCAAAACCCTCCTTAAGGCAGAATATTGCAAGACATGCACAAGATTCCTGCAGGTGGAATAGCAATAAACTAGTTTCACTTTGCTGACTCAAAGAGGGGCTTTACCCTGCACACTGTTGGCTCATCTATCTATAGATCTACCCAAGTGACAGATTTTCAGACTAACAGGTCTACATAATAGCTCGGTACCTAAGTCTGAGTTGGTCATTAGATCTTCACAATAACTCAATCTTTGTTGTGTGTATGTCACATTAGCTTTGTTGATGTCATTTTAGATCTCCGATGAATAATCTCCTACAAAACCCAACACAAAATCATCAAACCCTAAAAAATAAATTTGTAAATGAATGGGTTGAACTGTCTTTAGCTGCTAAATGTATGGAATTAAAAATGATTGCTGCACTACATCTCCAACCTGATGTAGTTCTATGTGCATGTTTGTGTAATTATATGCCTAGGCTTCCCTAGTGCCAATGAACCCAAATTAATGGTGACTAACTAGATGTAAAATGAAAATGGTAGATGTAATAGAATGAATACAAGCCTTCCTATGAAATTTGTGATACAGAATAGTTCCCCAATGCAGTCCCTTGCCTTAGTAGATAGCTATCCCTTAGTAGAGATAGTTCACCCTTAAGATAGTGTGTATTTTTTCTTTATATAGGGAAATATTGCTCAAATTTTGACATTAATTACCCAACATGTCGAATAATACCTAGGGGAATGAGGGGGAAAACTAAAACGACAAACCTTAAGACTCTAAATTAGAACCAAAAGCAACCAGAACCAGGGGACCTAAAAAGTAAGACCGGGGAATCGACAGGATCCCCAATCCCTTCCTAGGTTCTGAAGTCAAATACTAGAGATGACCACTATGTAAATAATGATAGATAAGACTCCATGAGAGAAGACTAGAACTATGTAAGTAAATGACGATTATGTAAGACACTTAATGAAAATGACTGACTAAACTGATGATAAGACTAAGGGATGTGTCATTAGTGAATACTTTTCTTACGCGAGATCCATATATAAAACAACATATTTGGTTGTATAATAGTAGTAGTAAGTGTGTGATTTATTGAGTGCAATCGATACATACCTGAATTCATTCCTCCTTACCAACTTGATTTTTGAATTTTCACTCTGTTTATAATAGTTTGAATTTTGAATATCTAAAAGAAAAATTGTTATCAATGTTTTTTTAAATCATATTATAAACCACATAAATTAGATTTCACATCATGTTAACCCAATTTCTGAAACAGTTACCTTGGATGGTGTGCCAAAACACTAGGCCTTGAAATTGGATCAAAACAAAACTATAATGTGTTCACTATTTCTCATGTTCCATGATGGTCAAACTAGATGGATAAACATGCTTTATAACGTAAAGTATAAATTTTAAATAGCCCTCAATTTGTGTTAAATGTCTCTATAAACAAACATGCAAAATCATCTCTAGACCTCCTTGCTTCTTTTAAACTATTGTAACCTATCCCTTGTCATATGGTGGCTTCATACCAACCAAGAAACATCATAAAAACCATAGGAAAAAAGTTTTAGGAAATTTATTTTAGGCATACTTTGGAGAACACATTGTTGGGAGAACTACTTACTACGATTGAACCATCTTGGAATCACCTTTAATTTTATGCGTATGAGTTGTAGAATTAAACTTTGACCCTAAAAACCTCTTTTTTTTTATATGGATAATAGTGTAGCATATTTATTTTTACCAATTACCTTTGGAAAAAACATTTTGACACCCATTTTTGGATCCCGCTTGGGTTATTTTTCATGAGGGAAAACAACTAAATTCGGTAAATTTCCTTTGGAAAGTTGTTGTAGTTTGAGATTTAGTTACTAGTTTTCAAGCCTGAAGTTTTGTTGTGATTATTTGTATAGTAAAGAATAGTTTAAGATAAATCAGCAACCCATCTAGAGGTTTTGTACCCTTTCCTCAATCCATTACATGGCCACTTGGGCTAGTTTCCATAGCAACACGACTAAGAGCCATGGAAGCGTGCTGACCTCCTATGTTTTTTCATTGCGTAACAACTAACATGATGTTTTTAATCATGTATTAGGATGGTAAATACATTAACCATTGCACACTTAAATAATATAGTTAATAAAAAGTTAGAATCACATAATTTGGCAAATTTACCTAAACCCATGTAGCGATAACAAGAATGAGAACCTATGTTAAAGGTCATAAAACTTGTAATACTCTAAAAATATTATTGGAATTTAAATTTTATGGATTAAATTTTTTTTTTCATATCTCAACCCTCCCTGATTATCAAAATGTACTCATTTACTTGTGTAAAATATAATGAGTGTTTTCTCCCTATCTGTCTCTAAATCCTATTAAGTTGTCTTAGGTTGAAAAGTAATGAAAGTACATATTTTTAATCTATCTCTAACTATAAATTAATGTGGTGAGTTTTGATAGTAGGTTAGATAGGAGGGGTGGGTTCATGCCAACATTTCTTTAGTGGCCCATGATTACATAGTTTTACAGATTCAAGGTAAGAGGATAGTATAAAATGATAGATAAAACTAAGTGTTAATGATGCAGGTGCATCAATAGGATGTCTTTGAGGTGGTCATGTTTTGGTTGGATCCTAGGTTGTTTTAGGAATAAGTATTTTCATTTCCCTCTAACTTTTGTATTCAAATATTCAAACTTGGAAATTTGTGTGAAAAAACCTAAATAAGACCTATTTGTTGTATGGAGGCCAAAAATTAAAAAAATCAAACTTAGATATCTTATTCCCATGAAGAATTAGTCTAGTAAGTAGGTTTAAGAGTTTCTAGGGTCTTTTTTTAAGCTAGGAGGAGGTTGTTGAGTGAAGATAGGAAGTGGCTTTAAGATGCTAAATTAAGAATTTTGGTTTATATTACATGTAATTCTCTCATGGAGATGAATGACATGGGCATATAAAGCATGAATAAAACTAATATTGAATATTGTAGTGAGTTCATAATGTAATTGGAAATATTTTATATGTTTCTCATGCATCTTTGACAGTGTTCATGCACAGACCAAGTCTAGGAAGGTGGGAATCAATGTTTCAAGGTTTTGAGGCTGACTGTGATGATTGGATAAGTTGGAGGGCCTCATCAAAATCTCAATAAAATTTATTTAAGGTCTTGAAACCTTGGGAATCATTTTGTAGGCTAGATTGTTCATTCACTACCCTCAAACAAGGGCCTGTTAGATCTGGAGATTGGTACAGTGAAAAAATATAATCTTTTTAAATTCTTATGTCTTGTATGTCATCTAGCATTTGTTGAAATTACAGAGTCAAACCCCACTGGTAAGGGGGAATTTCATAAGACCCTGTGTTCTAGGCATGCACTTTACTAGTTTAAACTATACAGTGAGGTTTTTAGAGATGTTTACTGCATATTAAGACCAAATACCATTTGGATGAGAAGAGAAATGTTTCATTTAACCTCTTTGAAGGAGTTAGATTGTTGTATGAATCTCATGAATCTATTCACTCAACTATATCCTTAATAAAGACCTAAATAGGACTAAATCAGTCCTAGGACAGTTGGAGAAGTAACATTTTATACAAAGGAGTAGGTAGTGAAAGTTGGAATCATGTTAGGCCTCCATAAAGGGTCCCTTGGATCAATCATGAGAAAGTGAGGTTATCTCAGAGATACTTGAGATTCACTATCATTTGTGTATAGTAAGGATACTAGGAAATAAAGCTAGTATAAAGGAATTGATAACAAATATAGGGGTATGGTAGAGTTTTGAGGTCTAGTCACATCATAGTAAGTCAAACTAAGTGTTCCATGGTTGCTGAGAGAATAATGGTGATTAGAAGGATTCATTGTAAAGTATTATTCAAGGGTATGTGTGAGTAAGGAAGAGTGGCAAAAGCTATGGAATGAGGCTACAAAACCTCAAATCTTTGCTTAACTCGTATATGGACCATAAGATTAGAAATAAACAAGAAATTATCTATTTTCATGCATATATAAACTTGAAACAAACATTCAAACCCTAACATATTTAAATATCTCTCTAATCCATGAAAGCTTAATGAATGTGAACCGAGTTTAGATTCTAAGAAATCAAATTTGTTGGTTGTTTCTCAAGGTATTTGAGAGTGAGAGCTCACCATTAATGGCTACAAGACCATATGGTTCCCCTCATTTACTCAAATCTTGAGTGAATAGTGCAATGGTGGAGAAATAGCTTTAAAACAATGGAAGAGAGCTCAATATCCTAAAATGGAATAGTTTATGCTAAGGGAGGAAAACTCATGGTTTAAAGGGATGCAGTTAGGCTTGTATTTATAGATATTGGTTTGGAAGAGTTTGGAATTCTTGTGCATGCGAGACTAAAGTCTAAAAATAACTTTAGGATTAGGAGCTAAGTAAACATGCTTTAGACTAGTTAAGCTAGGATTATGCTAGTTAAACTGGATTAGGAAGTGATTAGAGGCTCATTGAGAGTTGGTAGGAGTTATATTAACCATAAGTGACTAATAGATAGCCTAGGAAGCTTGCAAAAGTGGCTTAGTGAGAAATAAGGAGGGTCTGCATGCTCAAAAGGAGGATTTTTTAGCTAATAAGAGAGATATTAACTAAATGGGTTGAATATAGGAGGATTACGACTACAAGAGGGTCGTGAATGGGCATCCAAAAATGGAGTCAAGAATAGCTAATTAGTGAAGTGTTGTTAATCATTTGAATCAAAGGAAATGCTAAGTGTAAGTATATTTTAGGTGTCTACATTTTCCCCTCTTTGAGGTGGCATAAGTGACATCACTTCAAAGAAAGTAGACAAGCATAAACAAGTAAAATTTTGAAAGGGGAGGGAAAATTAGTAGAATGAAGGATGCCCCCTCGATTTTCAATGGGGTGATGGAAGAACTCAATTGACAACTGAAAAGATGACAAAAATATAAAAAAAGAAAGCATAGTCTAAAGAAGAAGATATGGAGAATGAGGAAGGGGGAATGAGCCAACATCCATCCACTGCCTTTTACACTAGTGATCTTCATCATCGGTCCTTATTAAAAATAATGAACAAAAGTGTAGTACGAAATAAAAATCCATATATGAACAAATGTCCATTGCTAAAAAAACCAACTCCATGCAACATACAAAATACAATGCAATACGAGAAAGTAAAATATGCCTAACTTCATGCAACATACAAAATGCAATGCAATACGAGAAAGTAAACAAGCTAACCTAAAAAAGAAACATAATGTAATGTTTTATTATCAAGATTCAGTTCTAACCTATTCAAATTAACAAGGGTTAATAATGGTGCCCAAAGAAAGGATACATGCGAGGTCAATAATGAAGGATGCTTGGGTCCAATGAAAAAGTATTGTGTACTACGAAATAGCACTAGGAAACTCGTTGTACCCCAAAGTATAGACGAAGCATGAAGACTAGCTTTGTTGATGGAGGTAGATCAAGATGATCTGTGAGCCACACACATGAACAAGTGAGAACCAAAGAGTGACGTTTTGTAGGATGATTTTTAATTTTTAGAATTTTTCTTAAACATATTTGAAGGTTTTTGATGATTTTTCTAACATATTTGAATGTTTTTGATGATTTTTATAACATATTTGAATGTTTTTGTGATTTTGAAATTTTTTCTGAAGCTATGTACAGGAAGACAAAGAAGCATTGATGCCCCTAGCGATAGAGATAAATGTCACAAAATGTGTCTGAATTGGCTAATTAGAATATCATTGAAGGGAAGAAAATGGAGGATTCCTTGCAAAGGAATAAAAAGAAGGGGAAAAAAGAACATCCATGTGTATGCAATACCTGATTGTAATGTTTGACATGTGTTCCTTACATTTTTTTGTATTTTTTTGATTTTTAGGTTTTTTATAATTTTTGGAAAGCTAGGACCAAAAAAATCACTCCGTGTGATAGGATCCAAAAATGATGTTTTTAAATCCCTTGATAAAGGATATTTAGCGTGTTTGTTTATCAAAATTCATACTATCTCCATTCTCAATGATATTAGTGAGCTCATACTCAACAAATGACTACGATTTATCTTGAAACGTGGATTTCATATCCAGGAGGTTGAGTTCCCTATCCATAGTTTTATGCACTTTGCACCATAATTTATGGTTACGTGGATGTTTATTCTTGAATCGCACTTGATTTTTAACCTTAAGATTGTTGCAAGTGTTGGGAAATTTGGAGTTCTTGGGATGTGTAACCTGAGCTTGATGAAGAATTCGTTTTGGTTTCTTATGATTGATTATGTGACATGTCCGATCTTGAGAAACGGTATAAGAACATGGATGTTTAGAATGATATGACAAATGAAGAGAATATGGTCCAAGAATTGAAGAGGATGAACTACCAGGAATTGAGACACTAATAGAAGATGATGAAGGGGTGCTAGAATATGGCCCTAAGATGGAAGAAGTTAGGCTACAAGGACATGGCCCAAGAATATAAGATGATGGCATACCTAGAGGTGTCCCATGGACAAAAGAGGATGAAGGGTTACTAGAAAGTGACCAAAGAATAGAAGCTAATGAGATACCCCACTCATAAATGAAATATAATGGAGGGCTACCAGAACATGGCCCTAGAATGGAAGAAGATAATGAGGGACTACTAGGGGTGACCCAATTACAAAAAAGGAGGGACTACTCAGAGGTGTCCCATAGATAGAAGAGGATGAAGGGATACCAAGATGTGGCTCAAGAATAGAAGGTAATGGGCTAGCACGAGGTGACCCACAAGTAGAAAATGGAGGGATACCTAGGGGTGACTCTAGGATAGAAGAAGATGATGTGCTACTCAGCTCTAACCCAGGGATATATTTTGATTAAGGAATGATTTGGAAATGAGAAGATAGACCATGGATGAATGCTAGAACCCAACATCTCATCATATTTAGTGGAAGGTGAAGATGGAATAACAGAAGAAGAATCGAGTTCCATGTATTTAGGCTCTTCCTCTATGTTCTTACCAAAGGGATCAATTTATTCACTCTAATATGCAAGTGTATCAAGTTCAAGAAATAACCCTTGTTTGTTCCATATTCCTAAGAGAAATCAATCAATAGAGGTTGTTATTCTTCAACTATGGAAGGTTGACTAGAAGATACCAGTTTGAAAATAGGGAAATATTGATTGATAGAAGAAGATGAATATGTTAGATGATGTAGATGAGGGGAAGGTTTGACCTTATCACTCCCACGAAGAGTTTTGATAGTTCTTTGAAAATATATCTTAGCACATAGATTTTTTCTAATGGTTTGACGTGGTTGTAGACATTGATCTTTAGAAGATGGATGAGGAAATGGTACAATATGGTTGAAAAGGCTCAAGGTATGAAGAGGGATTGAAGTTAGACTGATAGCAGAAGATGAATCAAGAGAAAAAGTAGGCTTGGAGGTAGGTGTCTCATGAATGGATGATTTCAATCTGGACCTAAGTAATTTTTCTATAAGACAAAGTAATGTAGGTGTTGGAACATAATGATTAAGTGGTCTTGCCAACCCTTAATGTATATGGGTCCATCACTAATATATAGGTTAATATTTTAATAATATGAATAATTTATATTTCTATTATTAAATATGCTAACCTAGGTATATACTTTAGGTTAAATATTTAATATCATGAAATGATTATATTTCTAATATTAAATATTATAAACCTAGGTGTATGTGTCAACCATTTTAGGTTGAAAAGGTTAGTCGGGAGACATACCCAATCACCTTATATAAAAAGGACTTTAGGTCCTCATTTGATATATTCGGGAAATATATCAAAGGTGTGCAAATAAAGTGATTTGTTTTTACCCTTGATAAATAGGGTTTTAAAGGAGGTGATCTTACTAGATGTAAAATAAGTTCTATGAAGTAAGAGGTTATAAGTGGTTTTTACCCTATTAGGGTTTCCCACTATAAATATTGTATCACATGTGTTATTTCTTTCCTGTTAGTATTTCTTTATTTATATATGTAATGATGTAATCTTTATTTAAATATTTATTGTAACATTACGTAATATGTAAGTTGATTAAATCCATATTTATTAGAATCCTCAAATTCTAACATGGTATCAGAGAGATATAATTAAATAAATAAAGATCAAATGTTGTGTATTTTATTTATTTAATTTGTACATGTTTTTTCAACCAACCCAAAAGGGTATTTAAAAGTATATGGTCCCCTTCTTTTTTTTCCCAATTTATTTTGGCATTACATTTGTGCAATTAAACTCTCGGTAAACATTTTAGGGTTTTTCAATTTTAAATCCCTAATTTTTAGGGGGGAGATGTAATATGATATGATTCTTACTTTCATTTACATTTCGTAAATTATATGAAATTAATGTTTGTTTGGAGATTGATGTGTGCACAGGTGAAAGGGGCTTCAAATATTTACTTGTGTGAAAATCACATACAGAAAAAGAAAGGATTTATTACTGATGAAATAATTTTGATGTTTTCTATAATTTCAAATGTTTGCAGGTTAAATATTTTGGAAGGTAAATTCATACCCATGTTCTTTGGTTCCCTCTAAAAGGATTCGATTTGAAAAACTATAGTTTATAGTTAATCTATAACTATATCCTATACAATTTGAAAACTATATCATTATTTTTAAATAAAAATATAGATAATATAGAATAAGATTTATATAATAATTTATATAAACATCATATTAAAATTTATATAGTTTTGGAAAAAAAACTATATATTAAAAGCCTTTAACCATATTAATATTACATGGGATTGAGGGAAGAGTCAACAGACCATATTATAAGCTTAAATTTAAATTATATTTAAACTTCACTTATAAATCTAGGCATATATGGTTTTTTAAAAAAAGAAACAAACCAAAGTTAGAATCATATTTTATATATATGGTTAGTTTAAACTAAAAGAGGGTTTGAAAACCTGCAAGCGAGGATCACGAGGGACGACATGCACATCAACAAACGTGTGAATGACAGCGTGAAGATATTTCGAGAGGAGAGAGCATCAACTGAATGTGCATGCAAAAATTTGACAAACGGGAAGAACCTGGTTAAGCCATAAAAATCTCCTCTATCTCATAGATCAAAAGACGTGTACATGTAGGAGGTGTTGAGTAACCCCCTATGTTGCAATCATGACAACTCAAGTAGAGAGGGGGAGTTACGTTCCCATAGTAGAAGTGTAACTCCTAATGACACATATGACGCACTAACGCACTGACGTGCTGATGCATTGACGTGTAAGAGAATCTCATAATGACCTCTAAATGAAACATGGACCTACGACCTCACCTAAGTGAGATGACTCACCTAATGATGTCGAAAATAACACACACCAACACCCCCCCTTTATCATAACTTAGGATGAGGTGGTAAGTTAGAAACGAGAAATAGGTCCCAGCACAAAGCCTAATGAGTTACCCATGCACAAGAAAGAAGTCCCAAGTATTGAAGGAAAACCCAGTGGGAAAAACATCCACCATAAGAGAACAAAACACTCTCAAATCTAAGAAAGATGCCAAAGATGGGTCATAGCTATAGATGATCCTGAAAAGGTACCCATGTACAAAGAGGCAATCTCTTAGAAAGAAGAAGAAGAGAGAAAAAGAGGGAAATGAGAGGAATGCAGAAGATGCCATGGATGGATCTGAACTCTACAGCTCTAGGAGGTTTCCCAGAAGAATGTCGATGATAAGATCCTCTGCCTCTGAACTGAAGAAGAGCCACCCGCACCAAACTATGTGTCTACCATTAGGAAGGAAAGAAATGATGTGCTAGAATTCCACCCACTCCATAAAGGAAACTGAAGGTAGCAACACGAAGAAATCTGAGTCTGGTGCACGGAAGTGTGACATAGGTCTAGCGAGTGAGTGCGAAGCAATCAAAGGTAATGTCACGAGTGCAAAACTGTCAGAGTATGAAGGGTGAACACCTATAGAGAGGATGTCCAACTGATGTGAAGGAAACAAAACATCCTCCACAATAGAAAAGGGATCCACAAGCAAGGGTGAATCAATGAAGGTCTCTGGAAAAGTGGAAGTGGTAAGAGTCCCAGAAGGGGCACTCCCAACAACAGAGATGATGAACTCCTCTAAAACACCTGTAGATGGATGTGGAACCTGTAGAGCATCACAAGTAGACTCTATGAAAAGATGACCAAGGTCAGGCAGATACTCGTCCCAATGAGGGGGCTCAACAAATAGAAGAGCGATGTATGATAGGTATGAGTCATCCAATGAAGGTAGAGGAGTGGAATGGGCCTTGCACACTAGAAGTGGAAAGGAGGCTGGTGTAATGACGGTGTGAGACTAAGTAGAAGACTACTCGATATCTGATGAGATGTGGGAAGTGTCAACACTCTCTGGAATAGTGAGAGAAAGAGGAGAAGAGTCCTCTGTAGTACTCTCGACATCATAATTGGATGCATAATCCTCGTCATCAGAAGTAGAACCAAGCGAGCCTATGTCAGTGAAACTATCATCACATGAAGAAATGGAGGAGATAACTGAATCAGCAGCAACAATAATGGTGGCAGTATGTGAAGGGTCTCCATACAAGGACTGAAGAATGCTCCAAATATGGTGAGGTGGATCTGAATCTGCCACGTGAAACCAGAGAGAACAAGAGACATGCATCATCATGTGACCAAAGACATGGTCACAATTGTCAAGGAATTCCTCTAGATGACGATGATCAGTGGGTGCAGGAAGTGGCCCAAGTAAGTAGGCTGAAAGACCCTCGTGGGCGAAGTAACGTTCCATGGAAGCACGTCAGGCTAAATAGTTTTCTCTCCTGGTGAGAAGTGGGGAAGGTTGTAAAGCAATCCTACGATGCTCACATCTGGAAAGAGCACTCTCCATGATGAAAAAATGCAAGATGTAAGGTGCACAAAAGCAAGACGTCAGACTTGGCAGATAATGCATCTGTGTGTGAAGGCCCAGAGTACAATCAACCCCCCAAAATGTAGCACTTTATAAAAGTAGTTCATTTACAAAATTGATAATACTATCACATAATGTGTGAAAAATCATGCAACTTTGACCAATGAAGTGATAAAAAATGAGCAACGAGTCAAAAGTTATAACATTAAAACGATTCCCGCAACTGACGGAAAATACAAATAAACGCTGCAAACACATTAAAAAAGTGCAAGAGATGGGTGCAAAGGGTTTCGTGTGGGTACTCGTTGGAAATGGCATGGAATTTTAGATAGGGTTTGTTTTTCTTGCAAGGGGGCATTAGCCTCCTACCAACCCCGGACCTCACCCTCCGTCTTCGACAAGCATAGGAAGGGATTAAATTACAAGCAAAAACAACCTTGAAATAATTTACAATGCCATGAACTGAATGTTTTTTTTAACACCTTAAAACATAAAAAAAGAAGGTGGAGGGGGGCCCACATTGGAAGTGGTCAATGCCACATGTCAGCGAGAGGTGAGCTCCTTGTTTGAGCCAATAGGTGGCTGGCTGTGCATGTAACGGTGCTGCGTGCCAAGAAGATGCACCAAGAGTAGGTTTGAACCAAAAAGTAGATTTTTGGAGCATTACAGCAAGCTAGAAGCCACGTGGTGAGGTGCTCTAGGAATTGTTGTTGTTGCTGGAGATGTACGTTGGAGCCGTTGGAGACAAAAATGTTTTCTTACATAGGAGGCAGCAAAAAACGCCACGTCTGGAGGAGCTGGAGGTGCTGGTGGTGGTTTGTTGTTGTGGCGCAGGTTTAAAACTGTTTTTCAATGTAACCAAAACATTTTTCAAAGCACTTCAGTAACCAAATTTTTTTTTCCAAAGTACCTCAGCAACCAAAAAAAAATTTCCAATGCAAAGGAGGGCACGTGGGAGCTGTTGGACCCTGGGAGCATGTTGGAGGGGTCACCATGGAGTTTGAATAGTACAGAGGCTGTGCAGAGGCTGAGAAGACTGGAAATGGATGTGTAGAGGTGAGTTTGAATGTGGACCAGGCTGGGAGATGCGCAGGCCTGAGAAAATGGTTGTATCAACGAGCCAAGCAAAAGAACCATGAGCCAAGGATGCAAAATAGAGCACTCAAGGTGAATATACAATCGATGGTCCAATGTAAGGGGCTGCAAAAAAACGTTCATGCAGAAGGAAGTCACGAGCCAGAAAACCAAAAGAAACATGAACTGGATACCAATGCAATGAGTAATGCAAGGTATGAGCCACGAGTTGAGGTCTGTTTAATAAAGCACTAGTCGAGGATGATGACACCAATAACCAATGCAATACACCTCATAAAAACACCTCCAAACGTGCATGCAAACCCAAATAATCGAGTGGTTAAAGACACTAAACTCGAAAAAACACCAGAAATTTGAACAACCACCTCAAACACACGAACAACCCAAGGAGAGGTATAAACACCCCAAAATTAGTGCAAGAAGAGCACGGTCGGAGTAACCATTATGACACATGCAATGAGAATCTGAAGATCACACCGGAAGTTGGAAAACGCACGAGCAACACTGATGAGTGCACGGATCCAAAAGATCCACACTGATACAATGAAAGAGGGTTTGAAAACCCACAAACGAGGATCACGAGGGACAACATGCACATCAACAGAAGTGCGAACGGCAGCGCGAAGAGATCTCGGGAGGAGCGAGCATCAACTGAATGTGCATGCAAAGATTCGAAAAATGGGAAGAACCTAGTTAAGCCATAAAACTCTCCTCTATCTCATAGATCAAAAGACATGTACATATAGGAGGTGCTGAGTAACCCCCAGTGCTGTAATCATGACAACTTGAGTAGAGAGGGGGAGTTACATTCCTAGAATAGAAGTGTAACTCCCAATGACACATATGACACACTAACGCACTAACGTGCTAACGCATAAGGGAATCTCATAATGACCTCTAAATGACACATGGACCTACGATCTCATCTAAGTGAGATAACTCACCTAATGATGTGAAAAATAACACACACCAACATAAACCACTTAAAATATAAATTTTATTAGATTTGGTTTATATATGTTTCAAAAAAAACTTAAGTGCTTACTTATTTTTAGAAAGAGATCCTCTGTTTATTACTTGGCCATGAAGGGATTATTTTTTAAATCTTAATACTTATTAAATAAAACCTAACATGTGTTCCTAACCATTTATATTATCCATGTAAGAGGGCGGCCTCATTCATTTATATCTTATAGTTTATAAAAACTATATAAATAAACATATTTAAATGTTTTCTTTTATATAAGAGTGAGAGTGGAGAATAAAATGAGATAATATCTTAGGTATAAATGTAGAACTATCAAGTATAAATGGAGAATTAAAAAAAATGTTAATTTATTGGTGGCCCATGTGAAGTGTGATAAATATTTATTAAAATATTGGTAGTTATAGCCAGATAAAAGTTTTAAAGTTTTTAACTTGCAAGAATTATATAAAATATTTTGTAATATTTCCATAGTTTTAAATATGTGTGGGGTAAAATTAAGAGTAAATGAAGGGCGGAGACAAGGTTCATGAAAATAGGGATTTCAATTTATTTCATTGGTTGGGTGAAATTATTTGTCCCCTCTGTAAAATATGCAAGTTAATCTATACTCTCATAAATCTACTTGCACCTAATAAAATTATTTTAACCTGGTCTATGTCTTTTAAACCCCTTTAATAAGGGTTATGTGTTTTTTTATATAAAAAATATATACTATAGTTTATAATTTTTATGAACTATATGTTATTTTTTATTTACATTCTTTAAACTATATACCTTTTTTTAAAAAAAATTGTATATATTTTTACATTATAAATTATAATAGGTTATTATATTGTGTTAAAATATAACCTTCCTAATATTATACAGAAGAAGAAATTCTGGAATTTCACATTTTGGAAATACATAGAAATTTTTCACTTCATTAAATTTAACGGTCAAATGAACGTCATGGTAGACCAAACATAAGACAATATGATGGTAATTTAGATGTCAAATTTAATCTCATAGGTTCCAAGAAACTTTAACTGTGTTAAAATTGACCGTCATGACAGACCAAAAAATAAGTTATTATGACGGTCATTTAGACATCAAATTTAAGTTGGTCGTATTTTTTCTACATTAATTTTTTTAGAAATTTGAAGTTGTTATGCATTCTTATGGGTCTCTTCTTCACTTATATATGGTCGAAAATATTTTTTATATAAATATGGGGTATAATACAAAGCCCTTTATATTTTGGGTTATTATTTTGATCATGGGAGGTTAATTAGTATGCATTGTAATGATAGAATTAGTTATGATCAAATAGTTTCTTTAGATCTATAAAATTTAGATATGATTCTATTAAAAGTGTTGTTTTTATTATCGATAAATATGTATCTAACTCTATGGTACATTATATATTATAATGGGGTGTGTTTTACAAGTTTAGTAAAACAATGACATCTAACTATTTCTATCTTGACAAAACCTAAATCTTGAATGAAACCAACTAAAACATTTGGGTCAAAACAAAATTTATTTTTCCTAGATCTGAGGTTTCTTCCACCGGTTTTCAAGAAACTATAGATAACATGAATACATCCTTGCAACAAATGTAGGAGGATCTTTCTATGATTCTATGCAATGTGAATAATGAGTACCTTCTACACATTGGTAATATCAAACATCTGAAAGAGGTATGGACACAACTAGAATCCATGCATGAAGGATACTTGGTATATCAAGGATAGTAATGAGAGTACAATAGCTGAAGGAATTCAATAAATGGTCTGTATATTTTTTATGATTTCTCTTCTGCATCTTGTTTTATATCTCAAAGTTTGAATAATTCAAAACTATGACATGAAAGGTTAGGATGTGTTAATTATTGAAGCTTATATGAAATGTCTAGATATAATCTAGTGAAAAGTTTATGTCTTATCTTATTCTCTTGAAATTACTTCATTAAATGATTCTAAATGATGGTTTTGAATATTATTTAGTAAATGGTCATGATGATGTTTTGATGTTATAGATTTTTCTGAAACTTTTATCTTCCTAGATAAGAAATTAAATTGGGCTCAATCTGTGTTAGAAAGTTCAAATCCTATTAACCTTAGGAAAATGACCAGAAGCCATCATATGTACCATGCATTAATTACCTTGTATGAACCTGAGCCATGAAGTATTATAGGTTCTAGGTGGATATACAAAGTAAAATATAATGTTGATGGTGTATTAACAAATATAAAGCTAGACTTGTTGCTAGAGGTTTCACTCATATTCCTAGTATTGATTATGTTGAGACATTTCATGTAGCTAAAATGAGTACTGTTAGAGCCTTATTTGTAATTGCCACTCAATTTGGGTGGGAAATCCACCAAATGGATAAGAAAATTACTTTTTTGAATTGTGATTTAAATAAATAACTTTACATGTTTCAACCTAAACAATTTGAAGAAACTGATAAAGAAAACTATGTTTGTAAGTTGAGAGATCTTTGTATGGTTTAAAACAAGCTCTAAAATCTTGGTATGTGAAAATTGTTTCTTTCTTTAAATTGTTAAGTTTTGTTAATTATTCTTCTAACAATGATATATTCATTAAGTAATAAGGCTTGCATATTATCATTATATGTATATATGTTGATGGTTTACTTATGTCTGGTGACAATTATGATTTAATTCATAGGATTAAAGAGAAATTGAAGCAGTACTTTGAAATGAATGAGTTAGGTCTCTCACATCATGTTATTTTTATGATAGTATTTCATTATATTGTTATTTTTAAAAACATAATATGTAACCATTGTATTGAAATTTTTTCTTATGATTGATTGTAAACCATTGTCTAATTCAATGGAAGTTGGAATAAATATTGATCCTAAATCTGCATATGAAAAATGTTGATCCTATTTTATATACGTTATTAGTTGATAGTTTGATTTATCTAACTATAAATAGATCAAATATTTCCTATACAATAGGAATTACTTCAAGGTTTATGCAGGAACCTTTTTTAGAGATCATTGGACACTTGTAAAAAGAATTTTAAGATATTTGAAAGGAACAATCAATTATGAGTTGCATTATAATAACAATGAAAATGCTATTTTATATGAATTTTTTTATTCTAACCATATCGATGTTGTGTTATACAATATATTGGATATGTGTTCAATTTTTTTGGTGTAGGAACCATTACTTGGAACAAAAAGTACAATCAACAGTCTTTATTTCTTCTACTGAGGCAGAGAAGTCCAATGGAAGAAGTAAACAAGTCATGTGGCTGAAACGACTGTGGTAGAGATACACATGTAAGCTAAAGGAATTATTTCTCTTCTATGTGGTGGTCAGAGTTATATTCATTTTTATTAAGAATCTACTTCAACATCAGAGGATGAAGAACATTGAGATACATATATGCTTCACCCGTGAGAAGGTGCAAAGTGAAGAGATAAATATCAAGTTCATGTTGACTGAAGAGTAGGTTGTTGACATCTTCACAAAGTCCCTGAGTGCTGGAAAGTTTTGTCACTTTCATAAAAAGCTTGGATTGTCGGAGTTGCCATTGAAGGGGAGTGTGTATGAAAAATGTCACCTCCTAATGGAACTTAGTTTTTTGTAAAAACACCTTCGGGAATTTGTGAAAGACCTTCAGGAAAGTGTAAAAAGACCTTCAGGCATTTATACCTCCTCGGATTCTTTTTAGAAAGAAGTGTAGAAAGATCTTAAAAGTAGTCTTCAGTAAACTCTTTAGTGCTATTGAGTTTACTAGTAAACATGCAGTAAAAGCATATTTTTAAGGAGGTCCTTGGTTGTAAAAGGCTCCTATGTGCTTGTGTTAAATAACCTTTTATGAGAACTTGTGAGAACATGTAAAACTCACAACTCATACTTAACCACTGATCATGAGATGATCTTTTAGATTCCAAATTATTTTGTACCAAAAAGTAATTTGAGTATGATGAAGGTGTTATAATTCCTTCAACTGATATGCTAGCCTAAAACCTTTATGGTTTAAGGATTGTAAATCTTGTAGTGTACCGCGGGCAGGTAATCTATTGGCATATGTTATGTTATCCAAATTAACATTAAGGGAGAGTATTGGAACATAATTATTAAGTGGTCTAGCCAACCCTTAATGTATATGGGTCTAGGTTAATATTTAATAATATGAAATATTTATATTTCTATTATTAAATATGCTAACCTAGGTATATACTTTAGGTTAAATATTTAGTATCGTGAAATGATTATATTTCTAATATTAAATATTATAAACCTAGGTGTATGTGTCAACCTTTTAAGGTTGAAAAGGTAGGTCGGGAGACATACCCAATCACCTTATATGAAAAGGACTTTAGGTCCTCATTTGATATATTTGGGAAATATATCAAAGGTGTGCAAATTAAGTGATTTGGTTTTACCCTTGATAAATAGGGTTTTAGAGGAGGAGATGATCTTACTAGATGTAAAATAAGTTCTATGAAGTAAAATGTCATTTTCAAAGTGGTTTTTACCCTATTGGAGTTTTCCACTATAAATATTGTGTCACCTGTGTTATTTATTTCTTGTAATATTTCTTTATTTATTTATGCTATGATGTAATATTTATTGTAACATTATGTAATATGTAAGTTGATTAAATCCGTATTTATTAGAATCCTCAAATTCTAACAGTAGGAAGAAAAACAGTATCGCGTAACCATTCATTAAGTTGCAACGTAAGATTTGAATTGGATCATTGACTAGAGGAAATATGAGTCATATAAATCTTTGAAGGAGGAAGGGGTCATTGAAGCGACTGATAAAGGTGGCCGTGTGAAGGAATGGATTACCATGACTCAAGAGCCGAATTATATGTTCAACTGACAAAACTGGGAGTTTCACGAGTCTTCAAAGGTGGAAGACATCATTGAGGTGATTTGGAATAAAGGTACTTCAAAGAAAGGGAGGACCATGATTCAGGATTTGATCTAGGGGTATCCAAACAATAGTTGGGATACAAATCTTCAAAAGAAGCATGGGAATCCGAATGGTAGTTTGGATCTGAATTAGAAGATGAGTGGGGGGAACTTGAATAATAATTTGGATCAGAAGAATCCAAACCATAACACCGATTATGAGTTGAAGGTGGGGAATGAGGTTCCCAAATGGGTCCTCTAACGTGAATAACCAAATGAGGATTAGTCATAATGGGAATTTTTTGATATGAATTCCTAAACCTAGGTTCTGTATTGTTGTAATTATGAGGAACCATGTGATAATCATTAATTGTTTGTTTCATTTAGGTAAAAATTCCTAAACCTAGATAGTGTGATTGAATTCCTTCAAAGTGAAGAAATTTCCATGTCGATTCGGTTAACATAACGGTAACCAACTAGACATTTCGTAAGTATGAAGATGGGTGCGTGATTTTATAAAGAAGGTCTAAGGAAAATAGACATCGTGATGATGTAATTTTGATGAGATCAATAAGGATTTTCCTATAAAACAAATTTTCCATATGAATGATCATAAGGAACAATCATGCAAATGTGAAACACAAACCCAATCAATAAGGAAATAATCCATGTGTAAAATGTGTGTATGAAATCATAGTTTTATGCAAATATGATCAACACAATGTCAATACCTACGTCAAGCTCAAAATGAACAAGTCGTAAATATTAATAAAGGGTATACGTGACTCCCAAATCAAAGGATACCAGAACGAGTTTATCAACCAACAAGCCTAAATGTCAAAGGGTGAGGATTACAAATGTAAGCCACATAACCACACCAATTGGACATGTTAATCAAGCTTCATGAAGAAGTGATATATTAGTGCCAAAGTTGTATCAAAATGACACAAACAAACAAATAAAAACTCTTCAATATTTGGGACAATGTTTGAAATAAAACTAAATCAAATTATGTTAAGGATGTGTTAAAATGTGGGCAACGTAACGACACAGTGAGGACCCTTAAATCAAGTTTACGAGAAACATGATGTAAGTATTTTAATTGTGTTGAAATGATGCAAATAAGGTAACACGTCAAAGGGAGATCAAATGATGAATCAATCCTAACTATGATGATGATCTTGAAATCAAGATCAAGTGGCCATCAAATATATAAGGATGCATCCATGCACTTTAGACGTTTAACAACCTAACCGTAAACATGGATGAGTGTAAATGGACAAAATGTGGTGAACACTATCTATGACAACACTCCTAAAAGATTACTTCTCTTGCCCCAAATGGGAAATATGAATGCAAAGGTATAAATCAAAAAATGAAAATAAAATAAGTGTCACTTGGGCAAAGTTTTGCCTCATCCTAAGGTGAGAAAGAAACCAAGCTAAGTGATGCATCGTTCAATTTCATGATGAGTGACACTTATATCAAACTTAAGTGGATTTGTTACCATGTTCAAAAAACAAGGATTTGAATCTAAACAAGTTATCACTTCATGATAGAAAAGATGTGACAATGAAATTTACAAAGTGGACTCCAAGACAAAATGTATTTCCTAATAAGATCACTCAGCTAGGTGTCAATAGTGTTTCTAAAATGTGAGCTTGATTTACCCAAAGAGTCACACTGACTAGTTTGGGAATATCTTGACTTTACCCTACTCGCTTCTGATACAATGATCAACTAGTAAGTTCATTTATATTGTCATTGGGGTCGCAATACAGACAACTTTGACTCTAACTTGCAATTTAAAATCTAGTCAAGTGGGTAATCAGAGCGCTTCCCATTTCATCCACGAGGTTACTCAGCGATGGATTATTTTAGGGTTCATATAACTGCTCCCATTTTTTTAGCTTAAGGCGTTATGCCAAAGGGGTTATGTTCTAGCTGAGCAGATAGGAACATACCCTTTTCCGAAACTTGCAATATAGTGTAATGAAAGTGGTGTCTTGTTTATTTTTCTTAACTTAATATAGTTTTAAGTAGCACACTATTTGGCAACCTGTATGAAAAAACATATTAGAGGGATTCATTTTTGCAGCTCCTTTCTTCGACAAGCATTAGGCCCTACATGCAAAGAGTTAGTAATTTTTCTTAAAACATAATGATATCAAGAAAGAGAGATTGTGCGTTGCTTTTGATTCCTAAGATCACCAAAAAATTCACAAAGGAAGAGCATACACAACATGGAAACCTAACAATATAGGGAAAATACTTTAAGGATTTTGTAAAAGGAAACTCGTTTTAGCCAACTTTGACAAGTTAATTAATTTTAAAGCTTAAATTGAAGTGTTTTTGGAAGCAAAATAGAAGGTTTTTGAAATGTTTTTTATTCCCAAGATCATGTAGAAGGTGAGAGGGAAGAGTATACGCATTTCAAAGGACCCCTACAAATAAAAAATGTGAACACTCAACTAAGTTAGCACAAAAATATGACATAAAATAAACCTGTAAACCACTGTTAGGACTCTGCAAAAAAGTTAGAAAACTACAAAAACTAGAAAATTCTGAAAATCTATTTTTAGCAATTTTTAGTATTTTGCATTTTTGGAGGTCTCTAGGGCATTTTGGGCATATCCAAGTTCTGAAAATGAGTCAATGGGCAAGGTGATATGCCCCAAACTAGGAGCACTAAAAATAATAGGAACAAATCTGGATCAAACAGAGCCACCTACGCACCCAGAATGATGCATGCATGCCCCAACTACCGGATACACACCCCAACTAACGAATACACGTGGAAATAGAATATGATAGTGAGTTTGAACACCTACATGTCTAGAAAAGCATGTTTGTGTGGGTTTCAATGGATATGCTCTCAAATAGAGAGGTACGTGGGCAAGGTAAAAATGCAAAGTCAACAGAGTGGCATAGGACACCTACGTGTCGAGACTGACGGGTACCCATGTACTTTGATGTATATGCTCAGGTTTTAATGGATACACGCACCTTTGTAAAAAAATTTGATGATCAAGGTACAACAAGACAGGTGCACAACCAGTTTGATGGATGCACACTATTTTGACAGAAACACTCTGATCCAAGACACCTACACCCCTGCAAAAGATCATAAAATGATGGAAATGAAAATTTTGAAAGAGAAAACAGGTTATTTTTTAACAATGAAATCCTATTTATAATTTAAACCCATTAAATTCTTAAACAAATGGGAGATTTAGCCCATGTAAAATGTGAAATCTATTAAAAGACAAGATTCTAAAACCTAGAAAGCAAAAAAATGGTTAGAAATGGACATACAAACCTTAAATAGACCTCTATTAATGGAGTATGGACTAAGAGTCCCACCGGTTGTGCCAAATGTTAACAAAGAAGAGTGGTAAAAGCTATGGAATGAGGCTAAAGAACCTCAAAGATTTGCTAACTCATCTATGAACCATAAGATTAGAGCTAAACAAGAAACTACCTATTTACACGTATATATAAACTTGAAACAAACATTTAAACCCTAACATATCTAAATATATCTCTACTCCATGAAAGCTTAATGAAAATGAACCTATTTTAGATTCTAAGAAATCAAATTTGATGGTTGTTTCTCAAGGTATTGTTGACCAAAATAAGCTCACACTTATTTTTGGTCAACTAACACCATTTTCCCCCTTTTTGTGCTCCAATTTGAATTTTTATATATTTTAAGCACTTAAAGTCCCTTGAAAGCATTTCCATCAGATAGGAATTTTTTCCCCCTTCTTGAAATATAAAGAAGTCCTTCTAACTCCTCATATTTTTCAAATGGTGGGCCGGTGGGCCTTGGAAGGATTTTTTGCCAAAAATGGGCCAACAGGCTTGGGGAAGATTTTTTTCCATGGGAAAATTGTGGACCAGCGAGGCGGCTGGAGATATTTTGGCATTTTTTCACTTTTCACAAAAGGTACAAGTTATAATTGTAGGCTCGCAGATCCGAGAAGGATTACTTTTGCTAAGTGGAAAATGCGGGCCAGCAAGCCCAAGGATGACTTTTTGCCAAATGTAAAGTTATGGGGCTGCAGAGGAAATTTAACCCAAGTGTAAATGTGGGCTAGCGTGTCCACGGGGAAATTTGGAACTTTTGTAATTTTCACAAAATGGCACAATTTATAAGTGTAGGCTCACGATCCTATGGAGTATTTTCACCAAATTGAAAGTTGTAGACCCATGAAGGTGCCACGTGCCTTAACGGCGCAACTCTAAAGGTTATGCCTAAGGGGTAGTCTCCAAACAAGCATGGGCTCACCACATGGTCAAACTAAAAAAAAAAGATATGGTCAGACATTAAAGAGTCCAGGACCAGCGGAAGGAGCCACGCATCAACTCAGCATAAATTCAAGGGCCAAATCCGAGAGTGGGTTCCCAAATGTGTACAGAGCTTCAATGTGTCCAAAGCCTGAAAAGGTAAAGCCGGCCGATTAATCGACTAAGTATAAGAGGGTCAATGCAATCCACCACATTTCTCTTTTCCGTAACTTCAGAAGTGATACCTAAAGTGGAGACTCAAATGAGCGCCAACTCTCCATGTGTCTAGGGTCCAATAGAAGTCAAATGAGTAGCAGGACCAAATTGGCTAAGTATAAAGGAGCAAGTGGAATCCTCCACGTGTCTCATCGGTGTAACTTCAGAGTTATAATCCAAAGTGAGATCCCAAACAAGTGCTAACCTACTAAGTGGTTAGAGTCTGAAAAGGTAAGGTTGGCCGTTGAAATTCCAAAATCATGCGGAGGCCTCTACGTGTCTCATCCGTGTAACTTTAAAGGTAAAATCTGGGGTCAATTTTCAAATGAGCACAAAGCCTCCATGTGTCTCAGGTCAGGCACAATGTCTCCGCCAATAGGAGGGACTCGGGAAGAATACAAAGGGAATCGAGGAGTCTATGGAAGCTATCACGTGTCATTATGGTGCAACTTCATGAGCATGATCGGGCTAAATCTTCAAAATATGTGTGGCTGCCATGTGGGTCTTGCATGAATGGACTTTTTTAAATATTGTGAGCCTGCGACCTTGATCTTTAAACAACCATATATTTTTACCGAGGCCTCAGATTCAAGTGAGAAGTGACATTTTGAAGAGCTCTCAGCACCGAATTCTCACCCACCACCACTATGTTTCAGTCCCCCTTTTTTAGAATGACAAGTCTCCCACCTGCCGCCATGATGAAGAATGGGCTTCCTTTCTTGTCCAGTAAGGGATAGCAATGAGGGCATGGGTCTTGTACCAAATCCCATCACTATTATAGGGGGATTTCAATGCTTTTTGGAGTGGTTGGGGTAGGTGGATTCAATGATCTTTCTGGGGTGGTTGACGTAGGACTCAAATTTTTTCCCTCTCTCCTTCTCTCATTCTTCTATATATTGTAAAGGAGCATATTTCAAGGGTTGGTCATTATTTCTCTCATGCCCCCCTCTCTCTTTCTTCCGTAGGGTAGAATTTGGAGTCTAAGCCTCATCTCATGGATCTATAATGGCATTTCCTTGCCTCTTTCCCACTAATGATGTACTATGAGAACTCATGGAGAAATAAAATTTGTTTTGTGATGCATTTTGTCTATCCTTTACTTATATTATTATTTGTTCTTGCCTCTTGTCATTGCAAGGTATATTGTGCCCATGGTAAGGTGAGCTCTTAGATTCAAAATTACAAATATTCCCTTATTGGTTAAGCCCATGGAGGAGTTTGAGGCCAAGCCACAAGTGGTGGAAGCTTCAGCTACAACACAAGTGTGGGAAGAAGAAGCTACTCCAAATCCAGAAGAAGAGGAGTACATTCCAGATGTGGAGGAGGACCATGCAGTTTCAGAGGCTCCAAGTGTGGATCAGGCCATAGAAGAACCTTACGTTCTTCCTCCCACTTCATCCCCTTCAAGATCTAATGTCAAAGAAGAGTTTGAGATTTCAAACTTCATGTTTGAAGATGAGGGAAACCATGGTGAGAAAATTACAAATACAGAGGAAACCATGGAGGAGGTCAAGTGCGTGCAGCAGGAAAATGAGGAGACAGATTGTCTGTCAGGCTTGGAGGATTGTCTTGATGGAGAGGATCTCGAGGAAATCACATCATTTTCTCCTCCATCATCCACCTTTCAAGCACATGAGTCTGCTACCACAAAGGAGAACATCCAAAGATATCCACCTGTGTCTCACAACGGCCCTCTAGAACCAAGGCTAGGATATTAATCTTCCATTTTCTTCTCAGGAGGAGGAAGGAAAAGAGCACGATGATCACATCTCTCGCATACCATCCACCCAAGAAGTTCCATGAGAAGACTCCATTCTTAGAGTTGAAATTCAAAGCATTGGACACATCCATCAGATCATACCATGCCCTATCAAGTACTTGGCTTCATTGGAGCCAAGTGAGAATCCAAAACCTATCATGCCCACTTTAGGGCATGAGGATGAGATCCAAAGTACCAAGGATCAGATGCAGTGCTTCTTTAATACAAATGCACAGTAACTAAAAGAGACATTTGTTTTGTCTCTAGTTAATACCTTGATTATTTGGGTGGAATATCGGCCTCTTATCAGTTTTTCACTCATACAAGAAGCCATATTCATTCTCAAATCATTTGCATGGCTGCCTCTTTTGAGAAAGGGAAACTACTTCTCCCTTCCAGTTATAGGATTTTTTTGAGTTCCCTTATGTTCCCAATTAGTGTAGGATTAGGAGTAGGTTTTTTTTCAGTAGAAGAAGTGCTTGTGCACACTCTGCATATCCCACTAGGGGTGTGTATGATTTCCAATTTTTTACATAGTTTGCATGGTGTTGTTTTGTTTCTCGTGCACAGTACATTGGAACTAGCCTTTGGTGAGATCAGCTCTAGTTCTAGTGGTGTTCCAAGTGGCTCAAGGATCATATTTTCAAAGTTTAGATCAGATTTGTGTTTACCAGGTAGACTCCATGCCCAATGGATGCTTCAAGGCAACTGATAATTTCACGTAGCAGGTAGGTGATCCCCATGAGTCACCAAATTGCTGACCAAAATAAGCTCACACTTATTTTTGGTCGACTAACACCATTTTCCCCATTTTTTGCTCTAATCTATATTTTTATATATTTTAAGCACTTAACATCCCTTGAAATCATTTCCATCAGATAGGACTTTTTTCCCCTTTCTAGGAATATAAAGAAGTCCTTCTAACTCCTCGTATTTTGCAAATGGCAGGCCAGTGGGCCTTGGAAGGAATTTTTGCCAAAAGCAGGCTGGTGGGCCTAGGGAATATTTTTTTCCATGGGAAAATTACGAACCGGTGGGGTGGTGGGAGATATTTTGGCATTTTTGCACTTTTTGCAAAAGGCACAAGTTATAATAGTGGGCGTGCAGGACCAGGAAGGATTACTTTTACTAAGTGGAAAATGTGGGCCGACGAGCCTGAGGATGATTTTTCACCAAATGTAAAGTTACAAGGCCGCGAAGGAAATTTATCCCAAGTGTAAATGTATGCCGATGGTTCTATGGGACATTTTGGAACTTTTTCCTTTTTTTCTTAAAATGGCACAGTTTACAACGGCGGTCCCGTGAGCCCGCGGAGTCTTTTCACCAAATGTAAAGTCGCAGACCCATGAAGGTGTCACGTGCCTCAATGACACAACTCTAAAGGTTAAGCCAGGAGGGGCATTCTCCAAACAAGCATGGGATCTCCATGTGGTTAGTGTAAAAGAAAGAATACATAGTCAGACGTTGAAGAGTCCAGGACCGGCGGAAGGAGCCATGCGTCAACTCGGTGCAACTTCAAGGGGCGAATCTGAGAGTGGGTTCCCAAATGTGTGCGGAGCTTCCACATGTCCAGAGCCCAAAAAGGTAGATCTAACCATTCAATAGACTAATTATAAGCGGGTCAGGCAAAGCCGCCATGTGTCTCTTTGACACAAATTTAAAAGTGAGACCTAAAGCGGAGACTCAAATGAGAGAACTCTCCATGTGTCTAGGGTCCAACAAAAGTCAAATGGGTAGTAGGCCCAAATCAGCTAAGTATAAAGGAGTGAGTGGAAGCCTCCACGTGTCTCATCAGCACAACATTAGAGTTATAATCTAAAGGTAGATCCCAAATAAGCACTGACCCGCAAGGTGGTCAGAATCTGAAAAGGTAAAGTCGGTCATTAAAAACTCAAAAATCCTGTAGAGGCCTCCACGTGTCTCGTCCATGCAACATCAAAGGTAAAATTTGGGGGCAGTTTCCAAATGAGCGCAAAATCACCACATGTCTCAGTTCAAGCACAGTGTCTCTACCAACAGGAGGGACTCAGGAAAAATACAGAGGGAACTGAACTGCTCGTGAAATCTGCCACGTGTCAGTCCGACACAACTTCATGAGCGAGATGAGGGGGCTAAATCTTCAAAATGTGTGGGGCTGCCATGCGGGTCTTGAATGAATGGACTCTTTTAAATATTGTGATCCTGCAACCCTGATCTTTAGACAACCATATCTTTTGACTGGGAGCTTGTATTTGGGCGAGAAGGGACGTTTTGGAGAGCTCTTGGTATCAGCTTCTCACCCAACACCATTATTTATTAGTCCCCCATTTTGAGGCTGTCAAGTCTCCCACTTGCCGCCATGATGAAGAATGGGCTTCCTTTCTTGTCCAGTAAGGGACAATGATGGGGGAATGGGACTTGTAGTGAAGTCCATCATTGTTACAGGTGGATTTCAATACTTTCTACAGTGGTTAGGGTAGGTAGATTTAATGCTCTTGCCGGGGTGGTTGACACAGGATTCGAATTTTTCCCCTCTCTCCTTCTCTCATTCTTATATATACTATAAAGGAGGGGAAAATTTCAATTTTTGATCATTGTTTCTCTCCTGACCCCCTCTCTCTTACTTCCATAGGGAAGAATGTGGAGTCTAAGCCTCCTCTCATGGCTTTGTAATGACATTTCCTTGCCTCTTTCCCACTGATGATGTACTATGTGAACTCATGGAGAAATAAAATCTATTTTGTGATGCATTTTGTCCATCCTTTTCTTATTTTATTGTCTCTACTTGCCTCTCATCATTGCAGGGTATACAGTGCATACTTTAATGTCTATTGCAGGTTCTGGGAGCTATTTTTAATGGGTTGATATGGTGTTCTATATGAACTTCATCTTTAGTATGTCGTTCATCTTGTCCACCCTCTCCATTACTCACCTATCTAAATTTAAGATAGTTGTATTTGTGATCATCCACTTCCTTTTCTAGTGTATCACCACTTAGTGTAGGCTCTCTTTCACTTTCTCTCTCTCCATGTCTCCTTGGAAGGTTAGATTAGGATTAGATAGGTATTACCTGCACTAGAGTAGCTTGTGGCAGGTAGTTTAGGAAGAATAATCTGAATTTCTCCGGAGGGCCATCTCAAGTTTGCAAGTCCCACAGCTTGAGAGATGGTCCAATGTTGTGCTATCACACCGAATGCCCCATTTCAAACTTAGGACATTCAAGGTTGCTATGATTTTGTATCAACAGGTTTTTGAGAGTGAGATATCACCATTAATGGCTACAAGACCATATGGTTCCTCTCATTTACTCAAATATTGAGTGAATAATACAATGGTGGAGAAAATAGCTCCAAAACAGTGGAAGAGAGCTCAATATCCTAAAATGGTATAGTTTATGCTAAGGGAGGAAAACTCATGGTTTGAAGGGATGCACTCGGGCTTGTATATATATATATATATATATTGGTTTGGAAGAGTTTTGAATTCTTGCGCATGTGGGACTAAAGTCTAAAATTAAATTTAGGATTATGAGCTAAGTAAACATGCTTTAGACTAGTTAATCTAGGATTAGGCTAGTTAAACTTGCTTAGCAATTGATTATATACTCATTGAGAGTTGGGAGGATTTAGATTAACCATAAGTGACAAATAGATAGCCTAAGAAGCTTGCATAAGTGGTTTAGAGAGAAATAGGAAGGTTCTTCATGGTTTAAAGGAGGAATGTTTAGCTAATAAGAGAGATATTAACCAAATGGATTAAATAGAGGAGGAATACAAATGAAAGTGGATCATGAATGGGAATCCGAGAATGGAACAAAGAATAAATAATTAATGAAGTTTCATTAATCAGTTGAATTGGATGAAATGCTAAGTGTAAACATATTTTAGGTGACTACAGTATGATCAAGATTACAGGGATAGTAGAATGTTCAAGAGTAGGGTTTTAGCCTATTGGAGATATGAAGTTACAAACTTGGCATGATTGTAAATCATATGTATTGTGAGTGGAGTATGGAGATGAAGTGTTTGAGCATATAATAAAGTAAGAGGAAATATAGTAAATAGAATGCATGGTGAGGATAAGTGTAAATCATAGGGCACTTTGAGAGGTGTAATGATCTCAAGTTGAACTCACAAGTAGAAGAAGATGCATAGTGGAGACAAAGGTGGAAGAGGTCAAGTGTGAGTGGAGTGGATCAAGAACCTAGTAGAAAACAAAGTGTAATGCTCATAACAAAGAGAATATCAATAAATGCTTATTAAGATATAACATGGGATGTTGATCAATCATGTTAAGGTATGGATTCATGTTCTTCTTCTCAAATTTCTTTAAAAAGTCTACATAGTGAATGGTGAATTCTAATGTCCTTTGTGTTCATATATGACTTATGAAGTGAATAATTAGACCTAGTAGAGTATACAACTAGATCCTCAAAGCAAGTGATCATTAGGTGGTGTCATGCAACCTTAAAGGAATTTGTGACTTACATTGTGATGACAAGAAGAAGTTAAGAAGATCCTTGCATTAGTTAAATATCTATATGGTTTTCTAAAATGTTTGTCCTACTAAAATGGGAAAGAGAATTATTTTCACATTTAGATGTACTTCTATATTTTTTTGAAGTAAAATAAGTTGACTTAATTATGTATACAATATAAATGGATGTATGGAAATTCTATAGATAGTATATTAATCATTATAGAAAGATGCATTTGAAATCTTGTTATCAAAAATATTTTTCTTGTAGGAATTGAAAGAAAAAATAGTTTATAACAGGTTTGAACTATATTCGATATAAAGTTGTAAATAGATTTAATAAACATATAATATGGTATTTGAGAAGGATATTCGGTGTCAATGTCATTAAAAACTTATATGTGATTTTAATATGAATAAGAATTGTATTTTTTGAAATTATTGAAGGTTACAATTTATTAGACGTAAACCTGCAAAGTATTAAAAATTGTAAATGGTAGGGTATATTTGAATTAGACTTCTAAATGTGGTAAAAACATTCTTAATATATACCTTTAATTTTTAGGGAAAAATAATTAACCTTGAAATTAAAAGAAGTCGATGAATAATTTTTCCAAATAGTTTCTTAATATTACCCTTGCTCCATTTGTTTATTTGGTAAAAAAAAATAAGAAAATGAACATTTAGACCCACAGGAAGGACCCTTGTAAACTCAAAATATAATTAGGTCCTTCTGCATAGAATTTTGGACTTGGTAGGAGGAAAAGTCTTTCATTTTGTTAATTAAACATGATGGTATGGTCCTTTGGAAGATATTGTGCCATTGAGATCTCATCTAGTTGTTAAGATAAAACACTTTCCCTGTGGGTTACTAGCTTGAGGGTGATCAAGTCATGTGTGATTCCTATTTTGTAGTAACCTTTTTTTCTTTTTATGTGAGAATGAGTGGTTGTTTTGAACTATTATTATGGTCCCTTTAAGCATTTAGACCTAGAAAAATGTTACCCTTGGGGAGAAAATATGTCACTTCCTAGGTTTCCTCTAACTATTATTGTTCTCATCTTTATCTAGAATAAAGAGTGTCATATGTTCCTTACCCTATAAATAAAAAATAAATATGATTAAGATAAATATGAAAATATATTCCTCATCAGATTGTTATCAAAATAGTAAATGAATTAATAATTTAGTACATAAATTAACCCAAGTAAACTAATCCAAAACATGTAAAACCCTAAGTGCAAAGAAGAGGTAAGATGAATTAGTTGGTTCACAGTGATATCTAGACTATGCCAAATTCCTAACTGGATAAAAATATATGGAGAAGAGTTGCATATAGCCCCATAAAAGTATGGGAGATGACAATTTTCCTTGAATGGGCCACCTTGAAAGGGATATGGGTGCTTGCGGGAGCCCTAGACCTGGTACTAGGTGCCTATGTCTGCAAAGACTCTCATAAAACCTCCTATGAGTGGTCACAAGGTATGTTTTTTCTCCTTTGGTCGCTATGAGGTTTTACAGTGATCACCGAAGTTGTTGGAAACCTATAATAAAGAAATTTCCTGTAAAACCCTCAAAGAGACATCAAATCCTAAAAAATAAAGATGCACAATGAGGGGTCAAACTACCGTCAGTTGTCATGTAATGGTGAACATATGACTGACCGATACATTAAATATCAAACTCAATGTAGTTCTATGTGTGTGTATAGAATCATGCCCTAGGTGGCTCTTATGCGTGTCACACTTGATAGCGAGAAAAGTAACTAGATGTAAATAAATGTAATATATGTGTGCATGGAATAGAATAAAATTCCCTCCTATGAAATGTATGTAGAATAACAATTCCTTATGTCCCTTGGATGTTGCTAGATGTATAAAATGGAGCTCTTAGATTCTTGAAGGATGTAACCTTAGGTGGTGATAGTTAAATCTTAGTGATCGGTCCTTTATTATGGTCACATAACTATATATTTATATGATTCCTTTTCTTGAATTTCATAATTAACCTCGTAAAAGAACACTACCAAAAATATAAGATGATAAAATGGAAAGAAAGGTCCCAAAATATGTGAACAAAGTATACTGAGGTCAGGGGCACCTAGAGGGGACGAGGCTACCTGGCGCTGGCATCCTGGCTAGGTGATGGTGTGCAGGATGATAAATTTCGGGGTATAAAAAACTAGAATAAGCAAGTAAGGGTGTAAGAAAAAAAGTTCAAACAGAAAACAAAACAAGGTGGCCAAAAACATGGATTGATTAGTACTTTTCTTACTTAGGAATGATATGAATAATAGTATGTAACCAAGACTAGATAATTACTCAAAGTGCGTGATTTTTTGTCTACATTTTCCCCCACTTTATGTTGGTGAGTAGAAAGCTCGGTATCATAAATAGATAGAAATGTGTATCTGATAACCATGTAGATTGATGTAGAAAGAGCGTGCCAAGGGACAAGACAAAGCATGGAGTGATAAAATTGTGAATTGTGGATGCTAAGAAGGAAAAAGTGTAAAAAGTGGTGATGAAAATGAACCTAGGGTTAAAATGATGTTGACTACCACTTCCCATACAGACGAACCTACAAAAGAGAATAATGAAAAAGTAAAGTACACATGTATATGTTGAAAAATCATGTAAATAAGTATGTAAAATGAAAGAGTGTGAAAAGGGAACATGTAAACCTAATATGTGATGAGGAAAGAATGCAAAAAGGATCCTATAGATGTTGCAGATGAATGAATTTTTTGGGTGATCTCACACTAGTTGTGTCAGGTATGTGTTTTTGGGTTGATATCATGCCAAGTCATGGAAGAAGTGAAGGTAGAAAATTTTTTTGTTATCATCCAACCTTTAACTGCTTCCCGCAATCTAGGACACCACTACAGATGGTGTGTAAAATTTAAACAATTCAATCCAACACGAAATTGCTAAGGACTATATGCCTTATAAAAGTCATTTTGTAGAGTTCTGTAGACTATGCTTAACTACCAAATCATTATGTAACGTCCCCCTTGTTATAGGCATCCAGGAAGGGCTGTGTTGTGCTAAGTACCCAGGTCTGATACCGAGCCCTGAAAATGAAAACTATGTTATAACAATGTTGTGTTGTGTTGTGTTGTGTTGTGTTGTGTAATGATTGTACATTGTTGTATGAGGTGATTGATTTACCAAAATAATGCCCCCTCATTTGGGGTGCATGTGACATCACTGAAGGATTATGTAGCCCAAAAGAGGACCGAACATTGTGCTGAAATTGTTCCCTACAAGGGGAAGGGAATGTGCTTAGTAGAAACCAAGACACACATAAACAAAAGTGGCTAGGAAACAAGTGTTAGTACAAGAAAACACAAAATCACATGTAGAAGACAATGTATGCTAAGAAGACAATATGTAAGGTAAGACGCAAGAAGATAATATAAACAAGAAAGAAGAAAATGTAGACCATGAAAATTGGGTTGTAAATATAGGATACCACTCACGATGTTACAATAAAATCAAGGTCGATGAATCCAAAAGAAAACAATTTTCACACAAAACAAAGGGAAAATATCATAGATAAGAGCAAACAATGATAAAAATGTAACAGATAACCATGGAAACAAATAGACCTAAAAAACAAATGTTGTATATGAAGCACCAGTTAGCATGTGAGAAAGATAAAAATTATGTCAAAACATGTATAATCTGATAAAGTAGTTTGTTATGAAACAAAATGAAACAACAACACCTATAATGTATGAAAGTGGATTCCCCAAAGAGTCATTGTGGGACTGGCACTAGGTAATGCGCCAAGCATCCATGCTGTGTATATAGATATGTAGAATATGTGATCATAACTAGAAAGGTAAGTGAACTCATATATTTTTATGTGAAAGATAAGGACATACAATATATATCTATCTAGCATGTGTAATAATATTTGCATGTAACAAGTAAATGTAATCAAGGCTAAATGAAACCAAGATATATAGTATGTTGTGGATGAGATGAAATGGAACACAGTGTGTATGATAGGAACAACATGCCCCTTGAGTGGATGTGTATGTATACAATGAGGTTCATTCATTTATGCCCCTTAGTTATATATAAGGAACATTAAATGAGAGTGCATCATCGGGAAATGGTTTTAGTGTTTGTACTAAAAAGATGTGATCATCCAAGTGCAAAGTGTAGAGTGCAAGTGTGTGATTGAATGGGTTTGTGAGTATGACAAGGTCTATTTGAGATATATATAATCAGAATTTGAGTATGTACTGTGGAACTAGATGTTTTCATAGGGTAATGACCTCATTACTTGAAATTAGATGTCAAAAATATATATCATGAATGTGTAGAGTAGATGCTGAGAGAAGGAGATAAATATGTAAGAGGAAAAGTGTGTAATGTGATGTGTGGTATGTAGTATGTAGTGTGTTGCATGTTTTTTGTTTTTTGTTGTGTGTGAGGTTCATGTGTATAGGATGCCCTCAATAGTAAAGTGTGAACCATAGCACAAGAGTGTGTCATCAAAAAATGACGATACAAGCATGTGTCACGATGTATATGTGAAAATATAGGTGTGAAATAATGTGAATATAAGATGCGCATTGATTCTAGAGGGGATAAACAAGTGTGATTCCCCTAAGTGCATGAGGATGGAGATTTATGTTGTAACACAAGTGATACCATTTCATTGTGAAAGAGTATTGTTTATGTCGTGATAAGAGGAATAGCCAGCACAATGGTAGGTAGAAGTAATAGTATGATCATGCGATGGTGCGAAAGTTGGAAATATGTCCTAATCATCAGTAGAAGTATTATTTTCTTTGACAAAAGTGATTGGCTGGAGCTTATGTGGGATTGATGATGTTCTAGAAGACTTGTTAGGATAATAAGGTGGACTAATTTTTAAAGGATGTTTCTTAGGTTGATGTGATAGTGTCATATATGCCTTGAGAGGAGGGGGAGTGAGACTAATTTTTGAGAGGTGGTTTCTATACTTGAGTTGATTGTATAGGACTTGATGTTCATTAGACACAAACAATACATATTTAGGAACCCATTGAGATGCAACAAGTAGAGATGACCATGTAATATAACGTTGTCTAGTGAATGAGATAAAACCTTGACACTCAAGATGCTTGATTCTACATTGTAAAGAATAAAAATCATTCTCATTATGTCTATTGATTTGATGATAATTAAAATATGGAATACCTTTATATTTTGCAAGACGATAAGGAGGATAGCAATAAGTAGATGGTAAGCTAATTAATTGATGAGATATGAGTTTCATAAGACTATATTGTTTCTTAGCCTTGATTACAAACTTGAGAGGCTTGGGGATCGGAAATACTTGAGGCTCACTGATATGAGAACATGTAGAAGACATATCATGAATATGATATGTATAAGGATAACAAACATGATCCTAAGAAGCATCCTTGAAAAGTTGGATTTCAAGTTTTAGAGATGTAATTATGGATTCCATAGCATGAAATTTATCTTGAAATAATAAATGAAGAGATTGAATGGATTTGCAAATAGATCGATTAGAATTGGAATCAAGAGAGTCATCATAAAGATGATTGAAGATAACATTGAATTGAGTAGGAAACATGTTGATAGGTAAATATATAGTGTCGAGGGTTTTGTGGAGAGAATCTTTACAAGATGGGTGCATTTAAAGTGATGGAAGAAAAGAGACTTGAGAGACCTTATGAACCGCGATTGAAGAAAAAGAAGGATCCAAGAGCATTTGAATGCAGTTTCACAAAAAATATTAAGCTAAATATGAAAATGTATGCCTAATCTTATTGTTATTGTAGTAGTAAATGAATAAATAATTAAGTACATAAATTAACCCAAGGAAACTAAGCCAAAATATGTAAAGCCTTAATTGAAAAGAAGAGGTAAGTGACTGAGTTGGTTTGCAGTGAAATTTGGATTATGTCAAAGTGGTGATTGGATGATAAAATATGGAGAAGCATCACACAAAGCCCCAGAAAAGTGTGTTTGATGACGATCTTCCTGTACTAGGGTGCCTAGAAAGGGATAGGGGTACCAGCGGGTGCCCTAGACATGATTATGGGTGCCTATGTTTGAGGACATTCTTAAAAAACCCCTCTGAGTGGTCACAAGGTTTTTTTTTTTTTGTATTTTGTTGCTATGATGTCGCATATTGATCTCCAAAGTTGCTGGAATCCTACAATAAATAAATGACATGAAAAACCCTCAAAGAGACATCAAATCCTAAAAATGAAAGATGCAAAATGAGGTTTCAAACTGTCCTCAACTATCACAATGGTGAAATTATGACTATGTGTTTCATTATAGCTCAGACCTAATTTATTTCTATTTGTGTGTGTGTGGAATCATGCCCTAGGTGGCTCTTGTTCATGTCACACTTGATAGCAAACAAAGTATTTGGATGTAAAGAAATGTAATAGATCTGTGCATGGAATAGAATGAACTTCCCTCCTATAAAGTGTATGCAGAATGACCATCCCTTGTGTCCCTTAGATGGAACTAGATGGATGTAATGGGGCTCTTAGATGCTTGTTGGATGTAACCTTATGCGGTGATATTTAATGATTAGTGTTTGGTCCTTTATTATGGTCACATAAGTTTATATTTATATGATTCCTTTTCTTAAATTTCATAATTAACCTTGAAAAGGATGACTACAAAAAATATAAGATTCTCAAATGGCTAAAAAGGACCCAAGATATGTGAATAAAGTATATTGGGGTCATGAATGACCAAAGGGGATGAGGATGCCTGATGATGGCATCATGGTTGGGTGCTAGTGTCTAGGATGATAAATTTCAGGGTATAAAAAGGCAGAATAAGAAAGTAAGGGTGTAAGACCAAAATTGGTTGTAGAAAGAAAAGAAAGGTGGCCAAAGACATGGATTAATTAGTACTTTTCTTACTTATGAATCATATGAATAGTAGTATGCAACTAGGACTAGATAATTACCTAAAGTGCATAATTTTGTGTCTACAAAATATCACTAGTTTTTATTGTAGTGTTAGAAAATACTAGCTTGTGAATGTAAGAACAAAAAAAAAGTTTTTCTCCTAATCTAATATTCTAAAAAAACCTTAGATAGAGAAATGGACTGAAAGGTAGAGAGAAATTATACCTACACTTACCTACAAGTTGCAAAGCTCCTCCTTTGATGTGTTGGATTTACTCTTGGATATGTGTTGGTTGCTTCAGATGTTGGTGGATACACACGAGCAACACCTCCCCTTGATTGTTGTTGTATTTCTTGATGAAGATCAAAGGATGAATGTTATATTGGATTGAAGGAATGGATTTATTGATTGGATAATAGGATAAAATGGATGATTGATGAAATAAAATGGAAAAGGTTTTTTATCTTGTTGTTCTTTGGCTCTTATGGAGGATGAGAGTTAGATTTATAGCTAAGGAGTTGAGGATTCAATGGCTAGGATGAATTCAAGTTGGATTTGGATCAAGGGAGGAGAATGCATGAGAAGATTTAAGGATATCATCAAACACTCTCACTAGCCCTCTATAACCAACTAGGACTATCCCCATACTTATTTCCCTTATGGTTCCTCAGTCTTTTACATCCGACCCATACTACACATGGCACAAGGCTCTAGGGAATGATCTTTATAATTGTAGATCCTATTGATAACACATGAAGAAGCATGAATCCAAAGTCAAATGTAACCAAACCAAAAAGGCTACATAACCCTCCACTTTATCTCCTTTCTTTTGATCTCATCACAAATATTACGCGTATAATAATGTTGACTCTCTGGTTCTATGTAAAAAGTGTACCATCCCCAAAACCCATTCACACACTTGGAAATATAGGGTCAATTCCTCTCGAAACCAACTACCTTCCCCTCAACCACCTAGACCGTATCCTATATATGAGAATCCACCTATCCCTGAGCCTTGCCCCACTCTCGATGATGTTCGTCTTGGCATCCTCGCTCGATTGGAGGACTGAATAAATGAAACCTTATTTTTCACATGACATGAAGTTCATTAGAAGGTTGTTAGTACACAACATGTTATTAAGGAACTCATGACCCATGCCTGAAGCCACATTTTTCATTCTCCATCAAATTGATGACATCATCACCAACACACTATGTTTTTTTCCCCTCGTGCTTAGTTATCTATAAAACCTCAATTACATCTTACTTTCTTATTCTTGCCTAATCCCTCGCATTCTCTTAGGCTCTTGGTCCCCACTTAGGTATAAAACTATTGTAGAAAAAAAATCATGCACTTTAGGCATTATTTAATCTGGCTCTCATACTATTATTTAGAAGGTTTTTGAGTGAAGAAATTACTAATTAACTCATGTCTTTTTATAGACACTAAATTGGGGTCACACTCTTGTTAGTCCCCTTTTAATCAGTTAACATAACATGTTCACCTAACCATGACCCATTTACCCCACATTCATATTAATTTAATTACTTACAATTGAATTAATGCCCATCCTCACATTATTTATTAATTTAATTACTTTAATTAGGTTAATTTACACCTCACCTAACCACATCACCTAGACACATCACCATGGACTCATTCTTAGCATATTAATTAACTAAGACTTAGTCTCTACTTATCTTAACCAACTGGGACTTAGTCTAACTGTAACATTAAATTATTATTCCTTCTCCAATAACACCCCCGCTTATCTAAGTGCTAACCATCACTTGAGACTGGGAATGACAAAAAGAACACACCAAAAATAGCCAAGATCTACTATTTTTGGTAAACCTATTATTTCCCACCCTAACCGACGTTGGTTAACCTATAACCAATTCTGGTCACCTTGACCATCATCGGTTACTATATATAGAGTTTTGTAAACTTTTTCCCAAGTTGGTCACTTCAATTTTTGGAGAGAGCTATCTACATTCAAACACAAACAAGATTTTTCTTAGCATCAAGACGACATAATAAATTCAGCTAGAGGCCCAAGCAAGTACCTGAGATTGATCTGAATGTATTTTCATCAATGCTAGCACTCTGATAAGTACTACCATGGCACTGACCACCAACTTATTCATAGATCGACCATCACTGTCATTCACCCAACCAAGCTTATAAATATAAGTACATTTGATTTTGTATCATTTATGTACTTATCTAATAGGTTCTTTATCTTTTTTTATTAGATATTATTCTTCCATGTATTCCTTCATCCCCACCTTCTTGCCCATCTACCTATCCAGCCACCTCCAGCCTTATGGCTCTCCCTACCTATCCTTTATACCTTCCTAAGTTTTCCTCATATTATTACAAACCCAATCATCCCTCCTTCACTCTCTTTGTAATCACATACAAGCCTAAAATTACCTTTTATTAAATTTCACCAAATTTATCCTAATGACATCAGTTACCTTAACCATCATTGGTTTCCCCTTCATCGGCATCGATCACCCGGCTGGCGTCAGTTACTGTGTCTCCTATTATAATTTAACTAAACTGACCTTAATACCCCTAAAACCTCACAAAACCTTACCAAAACCTGGTACCCCACCTATGACCTCACCATAGAACTTCCCAACTCTCTATGTAGAAATAGAGAGAGCCTATACACCTATTTTTGAAATTCAGCCAGACCCACAAGAAGCGATATCAGTCATCTTAAACTGGTATCATTCAAACCTAAACCGTCATTGGTCATGCACTGACCGGCATTGGTTTCTATGTCTAGTAAATAGATTCAAAAAAGAAGGATTTCTAGTTATCCAAGACCAACCCAAACTCCACCAAGTCTTACCCAAACCCTTTATGTGACCTCCAGACCACTTACCCAGCCTGCAACCTAACCCATGACCTTCATCAATTTAATTAGTATAACATCTAATTAGATTAACATTGATAGTAATCTGAGATACCTAAATCAAAACACTAGCATTATATTCTCTTATTTGCATGTTCATTTACTTTATATTGAATTATATATATAATTGGATTGACAACCATCAAGGAATTATCACACTTCTTGGATCTAGCTCACGCTAGCCAATCCAGTAACCTTTTTCTATTAACTATGTTTTGTGGTCTTTCTTTGCATTTCAGGTAGTTCCTCCTAGCCAAAAGGAAGCTCACACAATCAACTTGTATCAGGAAATTAGATTCACATGCACAACCTTTAACCAATGAACAATAGTTAGTCCTCCTTGGCCTACTTACCGTTATCTATTTCATTAATCTAATAAGAATCCAGTGAAACACTTTTAGCCATCATACTTTATTTTCTTTCTTCATTCCTGATCTCTTACACCCACATGCCCAATCAGATTTTGTCATTTTAGCTTTGATTGGGGCACCCATTGTTACCCTGGTCTAACCAGGGGTGCCCTAATACATTTTAAACTTTCCCGCCACCTTTTGGGAAATTTCTAGCCATTTTATTTTCTGATCTCTTAGGTTGTCGGCCATTTCAGGGTTAATTACAAAATTAGATCAAGAGAAACCTATAAATATAAAGTTTTGAGACCATAATGAGGGATGAAGAACTAGTCACTACTATCATCCACCTAGTGATACATTCATCTAAGGCATTTAGAGATCATTTGAATTCACTTAGCTCCATCACAAAGGACAAGGTTGGTTCATCTGCATCACACAAGCATAGGAGGGGATTTTATTTTACTCCATCCACCATTATACTACATTTTTACATCTAGTTATTTCTCACTATTTCAAAAAGTGCAACTAGAACAAGATCACCTAGGTCACATGATGCACACACACATAGGAACTACATTTGAGTCCAAAATGTAGTGCAACACTTAGTTAGTAAGCCCACTATTGTGGCAACTGAGGCCAGTCTAAACCATTCATTCACATTCTTATTTTTTTAGGGTTTTGACACTTTTTGTGGTTTTTTACAAATATATCTATCATCTTGGATTACTAGCAACACCTGGTGTAGTGCAACGAACCTGATGATACACATAATGAGGGTTTTAGACTACCTTCTGAACTTATGAAACTCTATTTTGGATGTCCTACACAGACCGGGGCACCCATATTGTAGACCAGAGCACCCACAGGCACTCCAATCCCACTAGGTATCTTAGATCCATCCTTTTCAGGGGCTCTACATAGTCATTTTTGATTCCATATTATTCTATTTATTTTGCAACACATTTCCGCAAGCTCTTCAAATCAGCTAAGTACCTTCTATACTTCTATTCCATATTAGGGTTTCTTCTATCATTATATTAATTACTTGGGACATTTTCCATATTCCTTTACTGTATTTACATGTCATTCAAGATTATATTAACTACACATATCCCCCACTTTTAGTTAATCATTTTGGTGAACCTTGATTTATTATTCACACTTCTAGGTTCTTCATTCATTTCCTGTCATCCTAAGGTTTGGTCATCATTAATATTTCAAGCAATGATTATTTTCTTGCAAATCCTTATTTATGACATAGAGTCCAACATTTTCTTTCTACTACTCACATTCATGTTGACATGCATCTAGACTTAGTTTATCAAACATTTTCCGACACATTCTCTTCACACATAGTATTCGAGTCTAACCTTCCTAATAATATACATACTTTTGATAATGACCTACCTCTGCATATCATATTTCATATTCATAATGTAGGTGTTAAGTGTACTTTTATTGATGATGGATCTAAACTTAACTCATGTCCTATGTCATTCCTTGAATTTTTAGGTTTTTACACTCGTGATGTTAGTCCATCTAGTATTTTATTGTGTGTTTATGATGGTTTTATTTTTTCTTATCTCGATCACATTATATTTCCTATCACTGTTGGTCCAAACACTATCCACACATCCTTTTTCATTGTTGATATCCCAGTCTCCTACAACCGTCTACTTGGTAGGTCATGGTTTCATGTCATACAAGTTATCACCTCTATCGTACATAATTGTGTAAAACTTTTACGCAAAGGCACTGAGTACACCATTTTTCATGACCGTGATCTATTCTAGTATTACGACAGGGATCTTAATACTTGCCTTTGTATTTCATGCATAGATATTACAGATGATCCTCAACCTAGGTAATAACTACCTCACTTACCACCACTTAGTGGTACCATTTGCATGATAGATGCAGTATATTTTATGCCACCTACTACTACTATTGATATGATTCCATATTAGGGGCATGTCCAGTCCATGGATGTTACTCTATCATCCACACCTTCACCTATACCATCTACATCAACACACTAACCATTTACTTGCATGCTCTTCATGAATGACTCCTATTGAGAACATATTACATTTGATCCTACATGAGATGACACCATATGTATACATGAGGATTTGGATCACCTAGGTTTTGGTTTTGAGTATCTCTATTTTGCACCTCATGCTCCTAATATTTATTATGGATTTGTTCACATCATTTTTGCTTATTGTGTTAAGGAAAAACTTGGAAAACAATGAGAAGTAGACTATTACATAGTAGCCTAAAGTTTATACCAAATTACTCAATAACCATCATGATAAGAGGTAAGAAAATAAACTTTAAAAGCACGCATTATGAATAAAAAAAGTAACATACTATTCTTACTCTACTCTTTAGAAAGCTTAATAAAATTGAACCTAATTAGATTCTAAGAAATAAAAGTTGATTTTTTGTTGCTCCAAGAGATGAAGAGATCTCTCTAAGATGATTTATTAGATCATGCTTAGATAACTCTTACTAATATAGAATGGAGTAAAGATGTAAGATGAAGTTATTTCAATGGTGGATGGCTTGGCTAGTACAAATGAGATCTTAAGCTGGATGATCAAACAATAAGTAAGATGTGAGGTGTAAAGGTGTCAGCATCAAAGGGAGGGGTAACCCTTCTATTTATAGTTTTCTCTTTGGAATAATTTTAACTTTAGGTACATGTGGGACTAAAGGTAAGCCAAAAGAACTTTATGATTAGGAGTGTTAAACATGCTTTGGACTAGTTAAGATCTAGGTTTAGGCTAGTTAAACCTGATTAGGAAGTGATTAGAGACTCATTGAGAGTTGAGGGGTGTCTAATTAACCAAATTCTGATTGATAGATAGCCTAGGAAGCCTATCAAAAGTGACCTAGAGGGAAATAGGAATATGTTTATCTAATAAAAGGGGGTTTATTAACCAAATGTGATTGAATATAGGAGGAATATGACCAAGAATGTGTCATAAATGGGCATTCAAGAATGGAGTGAAGAGTAGCTAATTGATGAATTTTCATCAATCGAATGAATCAGAAGAGAATGCTTAGTGCATGAGAAAACTTTAGGTGATCTACATTTTCCCCTCTGTTGGGGTGGCATAAGTGACATCACTTCAAATATAGTAGACAAGCATAATCAAGTAAAATGAAAAATAGTAAAATGAAGGATGCCCCCTCAAGTTTCGATGGAGTGATGGAAGAACTTGATCAGTGATCGAAAAGATGAAGGAAATAGATATAAGATGAAGGAAAAAAAGGGAATACATAATAAAATGAGGATGAGGAAGGGGGGATTAGTTAACATCCATCCAGTGCCCTGTAAACAACTTATTTTTCATCATATTTCTAATGATCTTCATCATCGGTTCTTATTAAAAAAGAATGAACAAAACTGTTGTATGATATGAAAATCCATACGAACAAATGTCCATTGCTAAAAACAACAACTCCATGCAACATAGAAAATTTAATGCAATATGAGAAAGTAAAAGATGCCTAACTCCATGCAACATAAAGAATGTAATGCAATACGATAAATTAAACAAGCTAACCTAACATAGAAACACAATGTAATGTTTTTGTTATCAAGCTTTAGTTTCGACCTATGTGATTTAATGAAAAGGGTTGACGATTGTGCCCCAAGTAAAGGATACAGGCAAGGAGAATACATGGAGGACACTTAGTGTCCTATGAAAAGCAATCATGCACTATGAAACAGTACGAAGTAACGTCGTTGTGCCCCAGAGTATAGACATAGTAATAAAACTAACTTTCATTAATGGAGGTAGATCCAGATGATCCACAAGTCACGCATATGAATAGGTGAGAACCAAAGAGTGATGTTTTGTAGGATGGTATTATAATTTTCAGAAGTTTTCTGAAACATATTTTAATATTTTTAATTTTCTAACATATTTGAATTATTTGATTTTTCTAACATATTTTAATGTTTTTCTTTTGAACCTATTTTTGAAGCTATGTACAAGAAGAAAAATGAAGTGTGGATGACCCCAGTGATAGATGGGATGTATAAGGGCATAATTCCACGCGCATGCACAAGAAAGTGAAGATACGAAATTTTCCCTGCATTAGGTGGAAGTATTCAAAGGTAAAATCTGCATGCACAGAAGGGGGATCAAGTCCAATATAGATAGGTTTAACATGATGATGAACTTAAACCCAATGACGTGCTGGGGAGGAGCAAGGATTCCCCCAGCGTAAGCTGGCCAAGAAACACATGATAGAAATGAAGTGATAGATTTATTTTGTGAAAGGGACAGAGGTGTCTACAAACATTAAAGCTCTTAATGAAGTAGAATAATGATGTGAATGATATGAATAGGAGATGGACAATGAAGCTAGAGGATTTTAATAATGAAAAGGTAATTAGCCAAATGCATAAATCATGAGATAAGATATGGACTAAAATAAGAGTCTAAACAAGGTCTAAAGTAAGACACTTGGTAACATACTAATCTTGTTCACTCATCGAGATCCATTGTGTGCACGTGGAAATTAATTACCTCTTGAAGTGAAGATTTGATCAACAACAAGTGAAGACACACTAGCCAAAGTGAAGGAATGATTTATGTTGAAATGTTATTTGTGAATGAATGGTGGAAGGAGAGTCGTACATTGCTTTGCTACCAGCTAGATGTCTATAACCCCGGTGGAGATGCATTTGATTCTAATCTCAACATTTCTCTACTTCCAATTAGGCATCCATAGCCCTCGTAGAGATATTGGAAATACCCTAAGAGAGATTTATATATCAATTTTCTTTCACTTTTATCTTTGTGATTTTTGATTTTATTCTTTTGTTTTCTAAAAACTTATGTCAAATCTCTTGCTTATTTGGACAAGTAGTTTAGAACCAAAAATGGCTTGATAAAAGGATGTGGAAGTGATTGTGATGATGACATTGGCTAGTGTCACCAAATATATCAAAAATTTCTTCACAACAAGTTAATTAGATGCATACAGTAATAGGATGAGGTCAGTCAATTTTTAATTTACCAAGGTGGTGAAAGGCCAAGGTCAAACAGATACCATTGAGATAAATGTCACAAAATGTGTGTGAATAGACTAACTAAAATATCATTGAAGAAATGAAAATGATGGGTAAATTGTAGAGGAATGAAAAGAAAGGGAAGAAAGAACATCCATGTGTATACAGTACCTAATTGCAATGTTCGGTCTTTGTACCTTGGATTTTTTGAAATGGTTTCTCATTTTGTTTTTTATTTTATGTTTTCTAAAAGATGGGATCAACAAGCTCACTCGACATGATAATATCTAAGAACATTGTTCACAATTTCCTTGATAAGGGATATATAGCGTATTTTTTTATCAAGAGTAATATTACCACCAATCTCAATAATCGTGGTGATGTCATACTCAACAAATGACAGTGATTTATCATGAAATGTAGATTTCTTAAGCGAGAGATTGAGTTCCCTATCTAGAGGTTTATGCACTTTGTGTCATACTTGATGGTTTTGGTTGTGTGCATTCTTGAATCACATTTTATGTTTAACCTTAAGATCATTGGAATTTTTGGGAGCTTTGGAGCTCATGGAATGTGTGACCTGAGCTTGATGAAGAAGTCGTTTGGGTTTCTTATAAGTGACTACGTGAGCTATCTGATCCCGAGAAGTGGGAGAAGAATGTGGAAGTTTAGAATGATATGATGGACCAATAGAATATGGTCTAAGGATTGAAGAATATGGGCTACCAGGAGGTGAGCCACAATCCGAAGATGAATGGATACTAGGATGTGGCCCAAGTATAGAGGAGTACATACTATCCGTAGGTGTTCCGTAAACTAAAGATGAAGGGATAGTAGGATATTTCCCAAGAATAGAAGGTAAGGGACTACCTAGAGGTGTCTCATAGATAGAAGAGGATGAAAGGCTACTAGGATATGGCCCCAAGATGGAAGAATAAGGGCTACTGGGAGGTGAACCAAAAATATAGGTCAAAGGGGGGCTACAAGGATTTGTCTTGAGTATAGAAGAAAATGAGATTCTAAGAGGTCACCTGCGAATAGAAAATGATGGGCTACTCAGTGGAGACCCACATATCAAAGAGGATGAAGGGCTACCTGGAGGTAACCCAATGAGAGGTTGTGAGTAAGAAATTGTGATATGTAATGAGGGGTGTGATGATGGATGAATAAGAAGAGTATCAAGTTCAATGGTCTTAGGATCTTCCTTTGTTTTCCAAAAAAAGGAATCAATTTCTTCCCAATATGCAAGAATATCAAATTCAAGATTGAATCCTTGATTGAAATATTTTAGAGTAATAAATTTATGTACCCGTATAAATTCTCCAATTGTTTCTTCATATTGAAATGAATTAATCGATAAGGATTTTTCTTTGACCATAGGAGGTTGATTGGAAGAAAGGGATACCGCTGGTGTGGAAGATCTTGAAAATGTTTAATGATGTAAATGAAAGGAAGGTTTGACCTTATTTTTTCCATAAACAAATTAAATAGAGCATCAAAAAGATACCTTAGCACATCATTTCTTTTGAATGGTTCGACATGGACACAAACATCTATCTTTAGAAGATGTATGAGTATATAATAAGGCATGGTCAAAATGACTATGAGGCCAAAGAGGAATTGGATTTTGATTGGTAGAAGAAGATGACTCAGGAGAGGAAGTAGACTTTGATTGAGACATCTTGTGAATAGAAGAAGATGGCATGGGCTTACCTATAAGATGATATAGTGCTGGTATGTAAAGAGGATCACACATCCAATTAGTGGATTGTGACGTAAGGGTCAACTTAGATGATTGACTAGAAGGACTTTGAGTTGTGTGAATATTTAAAGGAGGAAGAATCATTTCAGATGAATAATAATAGGGATCCTATGAAGCAAGGGAAGACCCCAACTTAGGAGTTATCTTAGGAGAATTTGGATAATAGTTCAGATCAAAAGCATCAGAATATTAAGAAGAATCAAAAGAGTAGTCTGGATTGGACTCGTAAAAGTTTATCAGCTAATCATGAGATAAAGGCGGGGAAATTGGTATCCGAATGAGTCTTCTAGCGCGAAGAACCAAATGAGGTTTAGTTGTGATGGGCATATTTTGATGTGAATTCTTAAGTCTAGATTCTGTATTTTTGTAAGTGTGAGGAACTACATGATAGTCAATCATTTTAGGTATAGTTGGGTCCAAATGCTAAGACCTATATAGTATGATTGAACTCCATCAAATAGAAGGAATTTATATGGTGATTCGAGCATCATAATGACAACCAAATAGGAATTTTATAAGGGATTCTCACGTGATTTTCCAAAGAATGTCTAAGGGAAATAGACATCGTAATGACACAATTTTGATAATCCAACAATATTTTCCTAGAATAAGTTTATGAGTTTTTTAACATGCAAGAAAAAAACATGTAAATCTATGAGTACACCGATCAACCAATCTAATATTTACACCTTATGTTTCTCAATGGTAGTATGACGCTAGATAATCAACTCAATGTTAATATTTATTTCAAGTTTAATATGAACAAGGAATAAGTATTAGCAAAGGGGTAGACGTGACTCTTAATTAAAGGATACCATGACAATTTTAACAACCAATAAGGTCTAAACGTCTAAGAGCGCAAATTAAAAATGTAAGCTACGTAGCCACACCAATTGAACACGTTAATCAAGCTTCGTGAAGAATCAAGATATTAGTGCCAAAATGGTATGAAAACAACGCAAATAAAGTAAGCAATACTATTCAATACTTTGGACAATGTTTGAAGTCAATCTGAGTCAAATTATTCTAAGGATGTGCTATAATGTGGGTAGCGTAACGCCACAATGCGGTTACTTAAATCCTGTTTACGAGAAATGTAATGTAAGTGTCTTAATTGTGTCAAGGTGATGCAAACAAGGTAACACATCTAAGGGGATAAAATGATGAACCAATCCTAGCTATGATGATGATTTTGAAATCAAGATCAAGTGGCTATCAAGATGTAAAAATTTACCGACACACTTTAAATGTTTATCAACTCATTTGCAAACATGGATGAGCATAAATCGATATAAAAATGGTGAACAAAATATATTGATAACTCTCAGAAAACATGTCTTCTATTGTCCCAAATAGGTAACAAGAATGCAAAGGTGTAGATCAAATTATGGTGAAACAAGCTAGCACAACTTCAGTAGAGTTTTTCCTTTCCTTAGTGCAAGTGAAGAACTAATAAAAAGTGGTACCTTGTGAGTTTCATGATAAATATCACTAGACTCCAACTTCGATGGGATATCCTCTTGCTCATCTAACAATTTTTTGACCCCAAATAAGTTATCCTTTTATGATGCCCCTTGACTCGAAGATGGAATAGCAAATTGGGCTCTAAGAAAATATGGCTTCCCTAAGTGTTTTGCTCATCTAGGTGTCACAAGTTTATCTATTGCGAGCTCAATTTTCCAACAAATTCACAATGACTAATCTTAGTTTATCTCGGCTTTACTTTACCCCCTTCAAATACAATGAGCAATGAATGCGTTCATGCATATTCTCATTGGTATCGCGATATGGATATCTTTGAATCTAACTCACAAAAGAAAAATCTAGTCAAGTGGGTATATGGATCACTTCCTATTTCATCCATGAGGTTACTTAGTGATGGACTAATTTAGGGTTCCTAGAACCACCCCCATTGTTATAGATTAAGGTGTTATGCCAAATGGATTATGTTATAGTTGAGTGGATAGGGATGTACCCTTTTCTGAACCTGTAAATACAACATGTTGAATGTGGTGTATTTTTGTTTATCATTTTTAGACTTAGTGAGGTTTTCACACCGTTGGAAACCTACATCAAACACGTTAGTATTTTTTGAGCCTCCGATTCTTGAACACATGATTGTTTTCCTACATACCAATATTAGTAATTTTCCAATCATATCATAAAGAGGGGATAAGATGTTGCTTTTTATTTTCCAGATCATCCTAGGACACAAGGAAAGAGCATACACAATAAAATATCTCACTCAATATATGCAAAAATTGAAAACACTTAAGTAAATCATGAAAAATGAGTTTCTTTTAGCCAATTTTGAAGTTCTTTCCCATTTAAAAATTTAATTGGAGTGTTTGGAAATAATAAATAAGGTGTTTGAAATGTTTTTGATTCCCAAGACCACCTAGACGGTGCAAGGGAAGACCATACGTGTTTCAAAAAAAAATACTAATGAAAATGCAACACTTAATTAAGTTAGCACAAAAATATGATCAAAAAAACCTGTAAGAATGTCAAAAAAACCAAAAATATCAATTATGCAACCTACAACAAAGATTAAATTCTGACAAGTGATGCCTGCACACCTTCTTGATGTGTATGCATATATTTTGGTATGTATGCACCCTTTATGGTAAGTAAGTGGGTCTGTGAAAAATGACAAAGGGTATTTATGCCTACGCGTCCAGAATGATGCATCTGTGGGATTTTTAGCATGTATGTGTCATAGAATATGCATACACACCCCAAGTTAAAATGTAAAATAACACAAAGGATGGATTTATAGGTACGCATCTAGAATGGTGTGTACACAATATTTTCAATGCATGCACACATGTTTGGACAATTACGCATCTCTAGTTCAGTCAATAGGGTCAAGGACACTTTTTGCCTATGGGTAAGCGTAATGTTTATGCACCATTTTTATTTGTGTGTGGTAGTTTTAATATGTACATGTCCATTTTTTGTGTGTATTCTCCCCTCTTTGATTACTACGCATGGCTCTGAAAAATCACCAAAAAATCACGAGATCCAAAATTTTACAAATGCATGCACGTTTGATTTCTACCCTTTAAATCAATTTTCAGCCTAAACCCACTAACTTTGCATGAAAAGGGGACATTTACCCCACCAAAGCTAGAAAGATAATTAAATCTAATCTATTTAACCTTTAAAAGCATGAAGAAATGTTAGAAATTGAAAGAAATATTGAAAAACTTCTAAAAAGACCATGGAAAAGGTCCCACCTGGCATGCCAAATGTTTTAAGGAAAAACTTAGAAACTATGAGAAGTAGACTAACACCTAGTAGCCTAATTTTTTTACCAAATTACTCAATAACCATGGTGATAAGAGTTAATAAAACAAACTTCAAAAGCATGCATCATGAATAAAAAAGCAACATACTATGTTTACTGTACTCCTTAGAAAGCTTAATACAAATGAACCTAATTAGACTCTAAGGAATCAAAGTTGATTTGTTGTTTGCTCAAAAATATGAAGAGATCTATCTAAGATGATTTATTATACCATGCTTAGATAACTCTTACTAATCAAAAATGGAGGAAATATGAAAGATGAATCTATTTCAATGGTGGATGGCTTGGCTAGTGCAGATGAGCTCTTTAATCTAGATAATCAAGATGTGATATAAGATCAAGATCAAGATGTCAACAAGGTGTCAATAAGATATATGGTGTCAAGGTGTTAGGTTGAAAGGGAGGGGCGAACCTTCTATTTGTAGATTTTGATTTGGAATAAATGTGAAAATCTAGTGCATGTGGGACAAATGAATAAGCCAAAATAGATATTTTGGAAATCAAAGTACCTTTTTGACTAGGTTAGAAGCTAATTAACCTCTTAAGATGAATTAGGGACTCTAAACAATCTTAGGAAGCCTTCTAAGAGTTATTGGACGAATTTGAATTAGATTTCAGAAGCATTGGAAGTGGGAGATATCCAATGATAAGGTTCATTAGTTAAATATGAGATAGAAGACTCAATCAACATGAAACTAGCTAATTAAGAGAAATATAACCAATTAACTTGTCATAAAATGGAATCCTGAGTGAGTTGGAAGCAAAGTTAGATAACAAAGTTTCGTTATTTGAAATAGAGCAAAAGAAGATGAAGATTGTTAGTGCAATGTTAGAATAAGATTGTTTTGATCAAAATTTAGGTGTCTACACTTAGAGCTTACGTATCTTTCATCCTATGGTCTATCTATCATGCAATCCTCTCTTCTCCACTTACATTAGGGAAATCATGACTTGATTATATTGGGGGAACTCTAGATCTGGATCACATAGAAATTTCATTTCTCATGCCTTTTGGACATGTCTTCATCTACAATATCTCTTTCCTAGGATACACAAAATCTCACCCATTGGTATGCACACAGTTGTCCACATCCTCCATTCACCGATGAGGAGTATGTTAAGGGCATGTACAACTTACACATACATGGCACGTTACATGATCAACTAGATACTATTGCTTATTAGGTATCTAATGCTTATCCATATGATTTTGACCCTAAAACTGACGATCTCTTAGATGACATTACATGATCGATCTTTCATTTTCTATACTTAGGGGGCATAACATCTTGCACATCCCCCCCATCACATTAGCATTAACACATATCTCATCTTTGCATTAGTATTCATTCACATCCTCACATAGTACTACATTAGGCTCTTAGAATTCACACATACCTCATCTGAGCATCATCTCATCTTGTCTAATCATACATAAATTATACTGTCATCATTACCTGATGACACACTCTTGTGCTTCGATTCACACTTTACTGTTGAGGGATAACTACACATAAACCCCACACACTACACTATAGACATTGCACATCACGTTTCACACATTCTACATTTAGTCCATATTGTTTCAATCTTATCACACAACACACATCACACATCACACATCCTCCATCATGCATCATACATCACATCATGCATCATACATCACATCATGCATCATACATCATACATCATACATCATGCATCATACATCATGCATCATACATCATACATCATACATCACACTATTCTTCATCATACTCATCCAACATGGCATCTTACATACTATATGCTCTTAAGCACACTACACATATTACATTCAATACTATACACTACATACACATCACATGGTCATTTATCATCTTCATTACCTATACTACATTATCTTCTATGCGCTTCACTCACTACTCTATGATGCACTTTAGTTCCTCAGTCCATACTCAACTGTCAAGGGTTTGCAAATCAAATGGACCTTATATTCATCACATGTTTATCATTTAACCTTTCACCATGCGACATTTTTAGGATAGTGACACACACTATACACTAAATCGTCATATAATTTATCATCTTGTAGTGTTATGCACTTTAGGTTACATCACCACTCCCTACTATCCATCTTGTAGTGATACACACTTTAGAGATAAATCATTACTGATACATTCATTTTTTCATGGTATACGCTTAGGCTATAAGCTTCACGTAAACATCAATTCTAGGTCACATTTCATCAATACACATGCAAAATCATCACAGTGTGTTGGATACAACATACTTCGACCATTTCCTAATGGCGCACTCTTATTTAGGGTTCATTATTGACTGCTGAGGGGGGAAAAAAATGAACCTCGTTGCATACATTTCCATTCACTCAGGGGGCACATGACTCCTACCATCCATATTGCATTCCTTTTCATCCATCCATAACATACTGCATATTATTGTTGCTTTTAATATTGCTTACTTTTACATGTTCATAGTCACTTTATTATACATGATAGTTAGATTACTTGTATGTCATTTATCTATATAACCAACACATGCACGTTCATGTCTTTTTCTAGTTGTGATTGTAGATACAAGTCTCTTACATGCAGCATGGATGTTCTCCTTCTACCCTTCCTACACTGGTCACTAGGGGCATCCAGATCCATCTCTCACAGGTGCTATTGTTTCATATTTTATGTAGCATTTTACATTACTTGGTTATACACGCTTTTGACATAATAGTTATCTTTCTAATATGCTAATGGGTGCCTCATAAGAAGCATTTTTTATTCATGGTTATTTTCTTCGATATATTTTTTTTATATTGTTTATCTATTGTTTTCTCTTGTTTTCTAGTATTGCCCTCTTTTTGTGTTCACACTTGTTTGTTGTATGTGGCCATTATGGCCTTGCGTTTTTTGCAAAATCGTGATTAATGTCCCATGTTTTCAACCTTCTTTAGCAGTCTACTTTGTCTTTTTTCATGTTTACATTACTAATTTTCTTGGTAGATTATACATTATTTTCATAGCTTATACACTATTTCTATATGCGTGTTTTTTCATACTAACACTTGTCTTTGGCTATCCTTCTTGTTTTTGCTCACCTTGGTTTCTACCAAGCACATTCATTTCCCACTACAGGGAAGATTTTTAGAGTACATACAATTAGTCCTCTTTTGGGGCCACATTTTTCTATCAACGACATCGCATGTGCCCCCAAAAACAGGGGCATCATTTGGGTTTTTACATTCTACACAACAATTCTACATTGGTTCAGTTCAGTGCACTTTCAGGTCTTGGAATCATGGGTTACATACATTGAGTGGGTTCATACCATTCTACGAACCCTGTACATAATGGATTTTATAGGACATGGTTGTCCTTAGCATTTTGGGAAGTAGTTACAGTTTAGAGGATACAACATAATTCATCTCTACATTTCTTTGGCCAGTGGTATTAGATTGCCTAAAAAACTAGAACATATAGAGATATCTTCACACACATTCTAAGAATTCATTACAGGTTAGAGGATACAATGAAATTCCTCCCTACACTTATTCGGCCTATGGCATCGGATCACCAAAAAAACCCTGGCAGTATAGGATATCGTTCTACACTCTTTTTCTCGACATGGATCAAGTACACATGTTCCATTTACACTTTTTCATTTACATTTTCCATTCACCTAATTTTTACATTTATATACATGCATCTTTTACATTACATTTTTACACATACATACATATATATTTGACTACTTGATCATTTTCTACTTGCAGGTCTGGTAATATGAGAAACAAGTAGTTAAATGGGGTAATCAATAACAACAACGAAATCAACAATAACATTTTGCGTTAACACAAACCATAATAACCATGTAGGTATATTACACACATTGGAAAATACACACGTCTTTCTTCCCTAGGTTCACTTTCATCCCTTTTTTACATTTTTGCATATTTAGTTTCCATGCTCCATCATATTTTTTCCATTCCATAATTTTTCTAGTCCTTCAGCGTGTTTCTACATTGCTATACATCAACATTAGGTATCTACTTTATGTTACTGAGTGTTCTACTCACGAACATAAAGTTGGGGAAAATGTAGACAATAAATCACACACTTTGGTAAGATTTAGTCACGGTCTCATATTACTATTTACAAGTTTTTGAGTGAAGAAATTACTAATTAACCCCCATCTTTTGGCCATCTTACTTTGATTTCTTTCATCATTCCCAACCTCTTGCTACGCTGCATGCCAAGTCATCTTTTTTTCATGTCGCATTATTTTAGCTTTGACTAGGGCGCATCAGGCTAGTACTAGGGGCGCCCATGGGCATGCCCTGGTCCCACAAGGGGTGCTCTGGTCCTTTTTGAACTTTCCTGCCTCTTTTTTGGAACTTTCTAGTTGTTTCAGCTTCTTTTCTTTTTAGTGGTTGGCCCATTTCGGGGTTAATTATGAAATTAGATCAAGAGAACCCTATAAATATAAATTTATGAGACCATAATGAGGGACCAATCACTAGTCACTACTATCATCCACCTAGGGTTGACATTCATCTAAGGCATTTAGAGATCATTTTCATTCACTTAGCTTCATCACAAGGGACAAGGCCGGTTCATCTACATCATACAAGCATAGGAGGGGATTTTATTCATATTCCATCCACCATTTTACAATATTTGTTTGCATCTACTTATTGCTCACTACTTCATAAAGTGCGACTGGCACAAGAGCACCTAGGGCACATGATTCACACACACACACACAACACCAAAATTACATTTAGGTCTAGAATGTAGTGTCAGTGCTCAGTTAAAAATCCCCTCATTGTGGCAAGTCTAGAGGTCAAATCTCGACCTCGTGCCTCTAAAAATAATGAAAACAAAAATTGTTAAAAATGGTTCTTTTCAATGGCTTGTGGTCTCCTGGAAACTTCTTCATTAGATGGGAAATTTCTTCCCATTTTTGAAAAGGTAAAGAAGTCCTCCTATTCATCTTTATATTATTCAAGTGACAGGCCTGGCGCACCTGCAGATGGTATTATTTGCCTGATGTGGGCTAGACAGAGCTGCAGGAGATTTTTAGATCACCTATCAAACCTGTTGGAAACTGGCGTAGTTAGCGATGACCTTTCTGCACAAACCTATGCATAGAGATACCCACAAGTACCCCTAATACCCCACCACCAGGTGATCTATTCTAGCTAGACATCTTGGAATCCAAAGCGGGGTGTGGTTCGGTGGAGAATTTTGCATAGTCATTCATGCTTCCTGTTTCTAAAACCATATTCTAGACTGACACAGTGATCCATGACCCCAGTTTATCAAATCAGCTGAGTGCCACGTGTCCTCACTCTCTTTCATATTCAAAGCAGGTGATCTATTTCCATTAGCTTAGTTTCTTGCATGCACTTTCCATAGTTACTTGTTACATTTATTTAGCATATATTTACCCCCCCCCTGTCTGGCGCTAGCTCCAGATTAACTTCTTCCACGTGTATAGCCCACATTCTAAAGTTGTAATTTTAGTTAATCAAATGGCCCATGTGAAGGACTACCTAGTGACATATTTGTCAATACAGCTGTATATTGAAAACCTGGCTCCTTTTCAAACCAAGTAGCAACATAGATTCAACAGGGAGCTTAGAGGCAGATAGATCATAAATGTATGTCGTTTTGTAGCCGGGGAGAAATCTAGTTGTCCCTTTGTTACTTGGATTTGTGGAGAGATGGATAGCACCTCAAAAGGATGTGATCTTATCCTAACTATTTTAGGTTGTGCCTTTCAACCAAGGTAAGAGAACCTATTGTGTAACCTCTGTTATTTGAAAGGAGATACATGGTACCTTTCTTTTGCATAAATTTTATAGAGAAGGCCTTGGGGAAAATATGATCAACACACCAAATCTGACTCTCACAGTTGTCACTTCCAGATTATGGAGATATTCTCACAACAAGGTAAAGGTTACTAAAGACATTTGGAAACCTGATCTGTTCTGCATACTTTAGTAAAAGGATTTTGGTCTAGTGTGGGTATACAGAGCAAAAACATGGGTAGTATGGGTAGGATTGGTTGTTGTTAAATGAATTTTGGTGGGAGGGGAGACAAGATGGACTTGACTCACCAGATCCTTGAGAGCTTATGCAAAATGGAAAGATTCAATCAACAAAATGCTACAAAATGTTAAACTGTTTCCTCAACTAGAATATGTGCTTCCATGGAGGCCCAAATCAGCACACTTTCACATAACCTGTGGGATTTTTACATGAAGGCTCGAGTCAGAGGACCCAATAAAGCACCAAGATTTAAACCAAGTCATGCCTAAGGTACACCCAAAGGCTTACAGAGAATCTCTATCAACAAAATGAAAGAAAAGTGATTTTAAACCATTTATCCCATTCCCAGATGAAGGCTCTTCTGAGAAATGAAATTGCAGATGCCACTAAACTATCACAAGGACTGATACCTATGTGATTGGACTATATTTTGGTACAAGATTGCAATAGAAACAAGAAAAACTACCCGTATGCATTCAGAAATGAAATAAATACACTTTACTCAAGATTGACACAGAATAACTCAAAGTTTGATCAAATTTATCAGCAAGGGAAAGTTTCCAGAACAATCTCAAAGCTTTCAATGGCTGTACACTTGCAACCACCTTGACACGATCAAATTTGACACAAAGAGAGATATACAGGCTTCTCTAGACGGCTTCTCAAAATGGATGGGCTCTGTCAAGCTTTTTCTGTTGGAGAAAATCAGTCCTGATCTTTCCAAAAACTCCCAACCATTTGCATGATGAATTTGTGCCATTTATAACATTTCCAACAGAGCCCCTTCCTCCCAAAAGACAAAAACCTTTAAATGCACCAGTGCTTGCCATGATTCTTTCGTGATTCACAGAATCAGATCTACAAAAAGTCACCAGGTGCTCGAGGGAAAATCTCTTTGATTTCTTCCCGCATTCAACTCCTTTCTCAGGAAAAACATGCCTCCATCCATTTTCCAACCACTTCTGCCCCATATCAATCAAATCTGACCCCTTGCGTGCTCAGGAGAAGAAAAATGGAAAACCAGATCGGGCTTGAGAGTCAGACCATTTTAATGGTGAAAGACGTCTCCAGATCTCTCCCACCAAACTCTAGATATCAAAATTAACTCGCTCCTCTATTTGGCATGTAGAAAATAGTAAGAAATCATGAAGACTCACACTCCCAGGAATTTTATAGAAAAAAATGGAGGGAAAACTAGATTTAGACACTCAACAGCCATTGATCTTTGATTTTGAATGTGGGCCGTCCACATGGAAGATGCAAAAATAGGCTTGGGGGGCTTCCTTTGACCTTTTCTGACCCTTTTGAAAAAATGGAAAAATTTCCCATTTTTCTCTGCACCTCCGCTTCTGAAAATGGGCCCGACACATGTGTCCTGAGGTGGGTCCCAAAGGAAACATGGAGAAATTCTGCCATTTGACTCTCTTTTGGAAAAAGGAAAATTTTCCAAGTTTTCCCCGCAGCTCCGCCCTTCCACTTCAAGTCCCTAATGTGGGTCCCAGTGGAACCCCGGGTCCTTTTATGCCTTTAACTCCTTTTCCCTCAAAGGGAAAATTTTCACTTTTCCTCCGAAATCCCGCACCTCCGCCGTTGACCGGGGAAAAACATTGACTATTTCCCATCGGGCTTGTGGGCCATTTTTGATATTTTAACCTTTATGAGGCAAAGAGGTAAAAAGTTTAAGTTGCCTCCGATGGTCCGCTTCCCTGCCCCTTATGACTTTTCAAATTGCCACGTGTCACAATGGCGCACCTTGAGGAGGCCCCAAAAATTTGATACCTTGAATGAGCGCGGGCTCACCACGTGTCCTTCTCTAGTAAAATTTGTTTGAAGGCTTGAAAATCTATGGAGGGAACCACGTGTCAAGCTCTGAGGCAATCTCCTTTTGGCCATTGAATAGTCTAAGTAAAATGCAAAGTGAGTGGAGTGCCCCACGTGTCAGCCTGGTGCTCCTCAAGGGCCGATCCCCGAACATGTGCGGTTCCTCCATGTGTCTCCATGGCCCAAGTTTCAAGATGGCACCCAAGTTGAAGACCCTAAATGAGCACAAGCTCGCCACGTGTCCCTGTTCCACCAAACTGTATCCATTTGCATAAAAATTTTCTAAGTCCGGGCCAAGCAGCGGAAGCCTCCACATGTCCTCCTGGCGCTACTCCAAGGCAAAGCCCAAAAGCAGATCTTCAAATGAGTGTCATTCCTCCACGTGTCCTGGACTTCCCGAAAACCTTTTGAAATTTTTGTAAGTATGGGAAACCCAGCGGAAGTCTCCATGTGTCTCTTTCCTGCCAGCCCTCCATGTGTCCTCCCGATGCTACTTCAAAGCCAAACCAAAAATTTGATTCTCAAACGAGCATCGTTCCTCCACGTGGACACATTTTAAAGTTGAGGCTTTTTATAGAATTTTTTGAAGTATTAAGCTGATCCGCATCCAACCAAGAGGTGCCACATTTCCCTGTCGACTGAATGATGCAAATTTGACCGGGAGAAATGCCCATCAAACCGTAAAACACAGAGAAACGTCCATTCGAGCCAGAAAATGAGGTTTTCTTCAAGGACAGAGAATTTAGACTGTTGCAAGGCTCAAACATGATCCTTAGGGACACATCAACTCATTTCTCCTCGAGTATTTAGGGAAAAAATGGCAGGGACAACAAATCTTGACTGTGGAAAATGGAGGAAATGGGAAAACGTGAGTTTTGAAGGAACAGAGCACGGGAGACTCAAAATACAGAGCTTTTCCAGAGGAACAAAGGAACCATGAGACAAATACAGACCCACACATGATCTTTGACCCAGGAGCAGATTAAAATGGCAACAAAGACTGGCCAAACACAATACGGGGAAGGATAAAATGACAGAGGCCATGAATCAATAAATCTTCAAGGGCACAAATGGGGCGAGACAATTCTGAGCACCAACATTGGCTCCGACTCGGGGATGGGCACTCCCTGCGAGTGCCACAAGAACAATAGTAGACCAAGTGCCAAAATATCCATTGGGCAACAGAGTCATCTCAAAGAGTAGAGAAACAAAGCCATCTCCAAAAACAAACAAAGAAGCCAGCAAAAATAGGTCACCACGGACCAGGACGAGTAAAAAACACAAAAAACAGGATGCAAACAACAAACTATACACTATACAAGAGGTGTTTACCTTGATTTAGAGGAATCAATCCAAGAAATGCTTCAGATGCCTACCATTAATAGGAAGTTCAAGTAATTCACCATCTAGATCCTTCAAGAAGAAGGTGTGTTCACCAATTCTGATGTCAATGGAGTAAGGGCCCATCCACAATGAATCAAACTTTCCATGCTTTCCCTTATCCTCATGCCTGCTATCCCATAATAGCACAAGATCTCCAATATTGAAGGCTCTAGGAGTGACCTTCTTGTCAAACAGTTTCTTTATCTTTTCTCTGAACCTTATATGCCTCTGGTGAGATGCCCTCCTCTCTTCATCAAGCTCAACAATCTGGTTGATGTGGGCATCATGAGGACTCACTTCTTGATCTTCCAGTTGTTGAATGAACTGATATGAAGATAATTGCATATGTAGGGGCAGTAGGGCCTGAGTCCCATATACCAACTCAAATGGACTCTTTCCAGTGGCTCTTTTGACAGTGATCCTATCAGCCCAGACAACAAACTTCAGCTGTTCACCCCATTTTCTCTTGTTCAACTCCAAGGTTCTTCTGATAATCTTTAGCAAATTCTTATTGCTGGACTCAGCTTGTCCATTTCCTTGGGGATTATAATTAGAGGCATATGTCAAATTGATCCCATATCCTTTACACATTTCCACCAGAGGTCTAGCCCTGAAACTCATGGCATTATCAGCTATGATTTTGACTGGTACTCCAAACCTGCAAATAATATTGTTTAGCACAAAATCCATGACAACTTGGTGTGTAGCCTTCTTGGTGGGGATTGCTTCCACCCACTTGGTAAAGTAATCAGTGGCTACAAGAATCCACTTATGGCCAACACTTGAAGGGTCTGAAATCTCACCAATGAAGTCCATTCCCCATTGCTTAAATGGGGCTTCAATTGATACAGACTGCAAAGGTAGGGAGCCTGAAGCCTTCATCCTTCCAGAGAAATGTTGACAACTCTCACATCTTCTGACCAACATGGTTGCATCCTTGAAAAGAGTTGGCCACCAATAACCAGCCCTTAGGATCTTATGTGTTGTGACTCTTACAACAAAATTCCCCCAGAAACTCCTCTATGGAGATCAGCAATTATTTTGGGGGCTTCATCTTCAGTGATGCATCTTAAGAGGACTCCCTCTAGGTTCTTCCATGCCAACCCAAAATTAGTAATGACATATTTCTGGGAAGCCAACTTAAGAGCTATTTTTTGGTTCTTATTCAAATGCTCAGGGTAGTTTAAGTGTCTGAGATAGAACATCACATCCTTGTACCACTCAAAACTCATCAATCTTTCAAAAATAGTTTCCCTTTCTTCCTCAATCTCATTTACCTCAATGGTCTGCAAGTTTCTCTCAGCCATGAGCTTAGCTAACCCCAAACCTCTCACCAACTTCATGGTTTTGGATGTCCATATCATACTCTTGCAATTTTTTCACCCATCTACATCTTTTACTTGAGACTTCCATCTCTGACAGGATGTCTTTTACCATGGTATGGGGAACATAAGCAAAAACTTTTGAACTTAAAATATAAGGCCTGAAAACCTTTGTTACTTTGACCAAGGAAAATGCCTACTTTTCCATGATGGTGTATTTCAGTTAAATGCTCCTTGTAAAGCCTTACTGAAAAAGGAAATGGGCCTCTCAGCCCCTTCATCATCCTTCTATAGCAGGACAGAAGCAATAGCATTTTCTGAAGCAAAGGAAAACATTTGGAAAGGTTTCTTATAATCTGAGGCTGCTAAAACAGGGCATGCTTCAATGCCTCTTTGATTCCATTGAAAGCTTGGATGGCAGCCTCTTCCCATTTGATGATCTGATCCTTCTTTAACATGGAAGTGATTGGGATAGTCAACTCAACAAAGTTTGATATAAACCTTCTAATGAAGTTTATCTACCCAAAGAAGGACTGAATTCCTTTTTTGGTTCTTGGAATTGGAACTTTGCTGATGGCCTCCACTCTTTCTGGATCAATCATCACTCCTTCCTGTGACACAATGTGACCGAGCAATTTTTCCTTCTGCACTCCAAAATGGCATTTCTTTGGATTGAGTGAGATGCCATATTCCCTACATCTGATCAACATTATTGAATGTCTTCTCTAAGTGCAGCAAATGGTCACTTCTCCTTCTTGAAAACATTGTTACATCATCTTGGTAAACAACAATAAATTCATTGATGTAACCAGCAAAAGCAACATCCATTGCTCTCTAAAAAGTGGCTCCAACATTCATCAGACCAAAGGGCATCCTAACATATACATATGTTCCCCATGGAGTAGTGAAGGTTGTCTTGATCCTTTCTGATTCTTTCACCATGACTTGATTATAACCAAAGAAGCCATCTAAAGTAGAAAGCAACTCAGAACCAGTCACCAACTGCAGCATGTGCTCCATGTTAGGTAAAGGATAGTTGTCCTTCATTGAGGCCTTGTTTAGATTCCTGAAGTCCACACACAACCTGATGTCACCATTCTTCTTTCTTACTAGAACTAGGTTGGAAACTCAAGAAGAATACCTTGTGGGCTGGATAATTCCTCCATCCCTTAGCTTCTTCAGCTCCTCTTGCATTTTGAGAGATAACAGAGGATTAATTGATCCTCTGCTTCTTCCTGAAGGGTTTTTCACTGGGCTCCAAGGGAATCTCATGCTGAAACAGGTCTTCTCTGTATGCTTTGAGCTCAGAATAGGTCCAAGCCATGCAATCTTGGTATTTCTTTAACAACTGGATGTATGACTACTTTTCATCTTTGCTGAGACTTTGCCCAACCAAATCTTCCTTGGTTTCTCCTTTGTGCCAAGGTCATGCTCCTCAACATCCCTCAAGGCTGCCATATGCCTATTAATAATGCAGTCAACATTATCAAAATTTGATTCAAGAGCAACCATCCCTCTAGGAATGGTGTTGGTCTTTAGCTGGATGATGCCTTTGCCAAATAAGGTTTCCTTCCCCTCTGTTGTACAGACCATTGGCTCCCAATCAATGTTTTGATTAGAAAACTCTCCATCATTTTGTAGGAACCTTCTGACCTGAGCCTCATCATCAAAAACCTACCAATGTTTTATATTTTCAAGGACAGAGGGTCTTGTCACTACCTCCACCTCATATTCACAATAAAGGGATGTTGCAGAACTGTCAAACTAAAACCCCAACACTGCAAGCTTATCTTCCAAGTCATTGAATCTCCTGTCATGATGCACAATGTTGAAGGAGTCAAAAATCTCAATGAAGTCCCAAACTGAATGCTTGTACTATTTTAGTCACTGATTCTTTGTGGCATATAGTTTTCTGACTTTCTTGACAACTAACTCTGAGTCTCCTTTGACAATGATGTCTCTAACACCATATGTCCAAGAAATTCTTAAACCTAGCAAAAATGTCTCATACTCAACAATTTTGTTAGTACACTCAAATTCAAGCTTAAAGTAAAAAAAAAACCTTTCCTTACTCGGAGAAATTAGGACATCACTAGATACCATTTCAAAATTTGGAGAAAGCTCCATCAAACAATAGAGTCTAAGGAGATCCTGCTTGCTCAAGACACTTACACTCCTCAATCTTGTGCTCTTTTCCCTCAAAAAATCCCACAAAGTTGTCGACAACAACATTTGTATATAATACTTCATAGTATGCATTGTTGGGATCCTCAATAAGGTACAACATTGTCTTCTCCCCATGTAACCTGACAAGGATGCCCTCAACTGGGATGGTGGCATAAGACATGTCCATTTGGACACTACCACCAACACTTGCAGGCCACTTTCTTGACTCAGCAACATACCCCACTTGGCTAGGCAATCAACTATGACAACATCAAGTTTTAAATTTTTACCTGGGTAGGATGCAAGCTGCACCACCAAAAGGTGAGCTTCACACATCCCACTACTGGCACCTCTCTAGAGTCCATGGTAATGCACTTCCCATTTTTTTTTGTTACTTTAATATTCAGATCATTCATGACCTCCAAAGGCATGACATTGCATGATGCCCCTTAGTCAAACATACAGTTGTGGAGAAGCCTATCCTTGATGATTAGAGTGGTGAAGAATGGATCCACATTCATATGAGAGTCTACCAAAGATGTCTCCAAATAAACCTCAGGTGGTTTAGCTAGCTCTTTTGATGTTGATGGTGTCTCAGAATCTTCAATGACTCATCTTTTACTTCATCCTTACAATGTTCACATTTCTTCCTATGGCAGACCTCTCTTCATTCAATCTCAAGTATTCAAATGCTCTTACCTTTTGTGCTCAAGAATCCTAAGCAACTCAACAATTAGGAAAGAGACTTTGATTTGACTTAAAACTTGGGCAATGTCATACGAGACATTCTTGGGAAAGGCAGTATTGGAAGGAAAGATGATACATTCATTGGGTGGCACAGGATTCTTGATAAGGTTGAGCATAAGGAGGGGTATGATGTTTTCTTGGAAATGCAGTGCTTTTGGCAGATGGATCTTTCCTAGCAAGCCTCTTTAGGAATAATTAGAAAGTAAGGGAGCTTTTGGCTTGGCTTGAGGCCCTAAGCCTTTGAAAGGATTACTTCTTGTGTTAATATTCCTTCTCTTGAGCCACAAGAAGCATTCATTAATAATTGCTTAAATCCTCCTTAGGATTAGATTACTCCATCATACTTTTTTATCATTAAAGCCCTTAAAGTATTCAAATTCATTATTGGGAAATTCAAAATCTCGTACATTATCTAGTTCTAAAGTATGAGAGGGAGGGAGAATATGTACTCTATAAATGCAGTTACCTTAGAAAAATCCTTAACAAATTTCTGGCTACTAATAACCAGCAAGTCCCATGAAGCTGCTTACCTCATGTACGTGATCTTAGGTGCAGGCATCTGTTGGTTGGATATTTTGTCAATCCAAAATATGAGGTTCAACCACAGTATATGGGATTAAATCCCTCCTCAAAGACAGGTGAGGCTGCCTGCTTATTACTAATCTAAAACACAGCAAAAACAATATATACAGTATTCACACTAATCTAACCATTGGGGTTGGGATAAAATCCTGAAATCCACATCCACACGATTCAAAGGTATTGCTTTCGTAAATGAACTGGGTCGGAAACTATTACAATGAAAGAAGAACAATGGAAAGGAAATGAGAGAAACGTATTTTCTTTCGAGTAAACGCAGAGCACAAAATAATCATACGGGCTTTAGATCATAAATATAATGTCTTAAATGATTAGAAACACTAAGATGCTAAACAAAGAATAGCTTAAGATTATGAACGTAAGAACAATGTCTTAAGAAAGATATATCCCACAACACAAAGTTTGCAAAATAATATCAACTCCTATTCTTCAAAATGATTAAAAGAAAACACAAAGTTTTTCTTCTTTCCAATAGCTCCCAATATTTCAAAAATCTCGACCCTTTGGAATGCATAAGCATCCCTTATTTATAATAAAAGGAAATGAGAGAAAATAGGATAAATCCTAGAAAATAGTGTTCTTTAAAAAGAGTTCTATTTTGCTTGACTCTCGCGCAGGAGACCAAGTCAAAATTTGCTTCCTATGTGACGAAACAGAAATGAAAAAGACATGTCAATTTCAAGATTGAAATGACATGAAACATTGGGACTTAATCTGAATCGTCATCTTTCACTCCTTCATCTTTCTCTTCCTCCAGCTGAGACTGTTTGTTCTGAAATTCTTGGAACTTTCGAATTATGCCTTGCATTTCGTTTTCATCAGGCGCAGTGGAATGATCATTCAAAACTTCACAGGTTTCATGGGTATCACTAGCACTGCCGGGAAGCTTTTTCAATCTTTTGCTGAGCTTTCTCAAGGCCTCCAAAGAATGTTCAATTCTTACAAACCGATCAATGATCTCAATACCAAATCCGTGCGTTGGTTCATGCTGAACAGACTCTTGGACTTGTTTGAAAAGATCATCTGCTGATAGGATACCTGAGTTTCCAACTGACACCTTTGGACAAATCTTCAGCAACTCTTCTTCTAGATCACTTTTTCCATCAATCAATTTATCCCTTGATTCTCTCAACTTACCGCAGGCTTCGTTGAGAATCTTTACTCTGAACCTGATGGCTTTGGTCAGCTGGAAATGCTTATCCGTATGTGGGATGATGCCTTCTTCTACCAAGAGATGTGATGGTATTTGCTTTAATACCTGGAGAGCTTCAAAAGTCAAATCAAGATGTCCAATTTCTTGAGAGAAATCATCGTCCATCTTCTCTCCATCCTTCTGAATGTCCCCCAAAGATTGATGAACTTTCACAACGTCTTGAATCACTTCCTTCCCCTGTTGGAGCAGCCTTTGGATCCATTCATCGACCACCCTTCCTTTTTTATTAATCTTCTCAATTGTAGGCACTGATGAGAAATCGAATCCGACAGGGACAGAAGAAGATGGTATGGATTCAAGGGGTTTTTAGAGTTTAAGCAAAACCTCAGTCAACTGCTCCACCTTTCCTTTAAGCTCATCTCTGTTGTCTTTTGTTTCTTTCAACTTCTGGCACAGCACATTTGTAGCATCCCGTGCATCCTGTTGTGCCCCTTCTGCTGTCACTTTTCCTAGAGCCACCCTGGTTATCTGATAATCAGAGGCTGTTATGTCCTCTTTAGTTTTGTCAGTTGCGGGAGTGGCGATCTCTGTGAACTTATCCCCTGAAGCGTCCACCAAAACCCTTGAAACTGTTTTAGGTTTCTTGGCTGATTTAGCAGTAGAAGCCTTGAGTGAGCTGAAATCAAAGGCTGGTATGGGTACAATCACCTTCCTCTTCCTCGGAGTTTTCTCGAGTAGCCATTGCGGCGTATCAGAGGAAGTTGCCACTGTTGTAGAAGCTGGTATCATACTCTCAAGGGGAGAAGATTCTACTAGTGGAGGGGGAATAGTTACCAATGTGGTAGTAGATCCGATAAAAAGAGGCACAGGAGGGGGCGTGTTGGTGATCACTTGGGTCCCAGCAGAGAGGGGTGAGAGTCCAGAGAAAATACTGGCCATGATTGAAGAAGTTGATGGAGAATGAGGAGGTAGGAGTGGTTGTGAGGGGGGAGGCGCAGATTCAGACTCCAAAGCCTGGGATGCAAGAGATAAGGTCTCTTCAGTTGGGCAATCAACAAATGATGAAACCAGAGGCTGGATTCCTTCTTCTTCCAAAGTAATTTCTCCTATTTCTGGTGGTGTTGGTGATCCTGGCACATCCACCATTTCAACTGGAGAAATAATTGAAGAGATTTCTCTTTCTTTCCTCTTTTTGACAAACTTGACCTTTATAGGCCCCTTAGAAGATTTTTTGTCCTTTTCCTTTTTGGAGGGCCCCGCCTCTGAAGCAGCCAACTTTGAAAACTTATCATCTTTAAAACTCATTCCCCAAGAGGAGAGCCATGCTTTGGTGCGTGCAAGAATCAGAGCCGACCTATCTGTAATGGAGGCTTTTTCACTGATTGACCAATCAATAGGTGGGAAAACATATTGATCTTCATTTAGTCCATCATAGGAAAGATCCAGAACACTTTCATTGTCACTAGTACCTTCTGGTAAGTCAGCAAGCTCAAGTGTTTGAATCTCAGCAAGTGTCAATCTGCTATGATCCTTTCTACGAACAGCAACCTCATCACGTAGATCAATCCAGATGTCTTCTATGCTTGGTCTGTGCAGGTGCAGAGTTCCATACGCCCTGAGGACTCCTCGAATGTCAAACCCATCTCGGGGCTTCATATGCTTCTTCAACTTGTCCTGAAGCTCATGGACAACATTTTTAGCTTTCACCACTGTCAAACAAGTGTATCTTCCAATAGAAATTGGGAAAGATACAACAGCCTTATGTTTACTTTGTTGGAACTTGTGGAAATCCAACAATTGCCTAACCAATTCCATCAAGATCAGTTTATCCCCTGGATATCGGGGTAGATGGAAAGGATCCCCTGAGTACATGACTACCCGAAGATATGTGAACTTCTTGAATTGCAAGAAGACACAACCCCATTTGGAAACTTCAGCCCAGGCCTCATCTGAGACTCTTGTTTTCCTCAATTCAGGGTTTAACCTGCAGATGTTTTCATAAAAGAAGGCGTCATTTACCCTTCTGAATTGGTCTTGAGACCCTTTTCTTGTCAGTTGAGGGAAGTACTGATAAACCTGGTTCACCGTCCTATTTCCCTTGATATCCAACCCAGGATAGTTCCTCATCCCGGCCGCTGCATAGGTGACATATGAGGACATATAAAACTTCCCTGTGGACAAGACTGTTGTCATTTGGGAATCTATCTCATTACTAATGAGAGTGCCCCAATCAATCCCTTGTTGATTCTTCTTGATGGTGATCATGAATTGATACATCCACCCTTGGAAAACATTTGATTCGGGTAAACCAAAAACCTGACTCAACAGAGTGATGATGTCATTGATTTCCTGAATGAAATCACTCCTGGGGATAAGTCTTGGGAATCTGGAGACAGCCGGTTTGGCTTTGATCAGGAACTTCTTATTTACATGCTTGATACAATCTTCCTGATCGTTATCCCAAGCTTTCTGAGCTGACTTGATATCTAACTCTCCATATTCTTCAAAATTGGGCAGTTTGAGGAGGTCATCAAAGTAACCTCCGTCTAACTTGATCACAACTTCTCCCACCTGATTTCTCACAGCACGGGAAGCAGAGTCATAACTGGAAGCGCAGGCTAAGATGAATTCAGGGCACTGAGCGGACATGGGAAAACCCGCTGCAAGAGGTAAACCACTATCGGCTATCGACTTCATCCATGGAGTTTGGGAAGAGCTCTTTACCCTACTCCAGAAATCCTCAATATCTATATTTCTGAGCTCTGTATCTCGGATGTCATAATTGCAATCGATATATGATGGAGACTCCACCTTTCTGAACTTGTATTTCATCCTTCCTGACTTTTCAGTCTTTTCTTGCGATGGACCAGGGTCCGACATGAAGGATTTCAAAGGAAGAGAGTTTCGGAGATCAGGAGATGTTGCACACTGTGAAAACCCCGACCTACTGGAGATGCCGGAAGGATGGAAGAGTCTGACACACTGAGGAGGATGTCGGGGAATCCAGAAAACCCGATGCGCTGAGGATGTCAGAGATTTGAGAAATCCCAACTTTGACAGAGATTTGAGAAAACTGACACACTTGAAGATGTCGGAAACTTGAGAAAGTCTTGAGAAAGCCCGACACGCCAAATCTTCTGATATACTGCGGGTTTTTGATACTGCACAGCACCCTTCAAAACCCGAGAAGAGGGAACAGGGTTTTTGTTGAATTTAAAACATGCAAGTTCTTTCTTTACCATTCATATACCAAACATATTTTAATTCCAACAACATTTCGGGAAATAACACAAAATGATAATTCCAAAGAGATAAACCCTAAAACATAAACCCGGTTTTAGAAAACAACCCAAAAAGGAAAAAGATAAAAACTCCACAAACCTGATAAAAATGGGAAGAATTCCTCACATAATCAATCCATAAAAACCATGAACAAAGAATGGAGAGAGATATACCTTCAACCAGAGCAAGGAAAGATCGAAAACGGGCAATTCAATTGGGCACAGGTGAGTTTCGGGTTTCGAGGTTGGAGAAGCATGCGCAAAAATCCACGAGGTAAAAATACGTCCGGTAAAAATGACGTGGAAATCCGCATATATATAAGAAAATTTGCAATTAATACACTTCGGCTGGCACGTGCCAACTCACCTGAAAACTCGGCATTAATGCCATGTCAGCATGCTCGGGAGGTCCGAAAACCCGACACAAAGGTGTTTAGAGCAATTCGGGTTTCGGGTTGTGGAAAACAATTGACATGAAACATGATGCTTAGATGCTTCAAAGTTCTGAAAACCCGACATGAAGGACTTAGGAAATTCAGGTTTCGGGTTGTGGGAAACAATCGACATGAAGCATGATGCTTAGACGAAGACATGCTCCGATGTTTAGAAGTTCCGCAAACCTGACTCGCCTTAGTCGATGCGGGTTTTGGGTTTCGGGGAACACCAGACATGAAACATCTAAAACACATGTTGTCCTGTCGGTGAAACCTGAAAACCTGATTTTCTCTCATAAAGGCAATTTTGCAAAACCAGCTTAAAAATTTCGTAGGGTTATCTGATAGTTTTGGCGTAAACTCAAAACTGAGATAATAGCTGGCTCCAGTTGGGGACTTTCTTTGTGATACAAAAGGAAGAGAACTTAGAATCTCTGGCTTTATCCATTGGGCTACGAAGTCAGACAAGAAGAAAACCGAAACAAAACAAAACGAAGAAAGAAAGGAGACCAAAAGCAAACACACAACAAAAAGTAAAGTATGTACAATGCAAGAGAACATCTTGCATTAGTGATGGAACAGCTTTAGATGTTGTCCGCTGAAAGGCAAAGGGAGTAACCCTCCATCCAGATATGATAGAAGGAAACTATTTTCACCACTCAGCTCATGGATCTTGAAAGGTCCTTTCCACAAAGAATCGAACTTCCCGTGCATTCCTTTCTGCTCCCTCCTCTTATCCCAAAGCAACACCAGGTCTCCAATCTGGAAATTACGCTGCTTTGATTTCTTGTCAAAAAATTTCTTCACTCTGCTCTGATGATCTGCGATGCGATCAACCACCTTGCTTCGTTCCTCTTCTAGCCTGGCTAGGTACATAACCCTTTTCTCAACAGAATTTTGAAAAGCCGCATCTTCGACTGCTTTTGCCAACTGTAAGGCTGGCAATTCTACTGAGATAGGAATCTCAGCATCAATCCCGTATAGTACTTGGAAAGGGGACATTCCTATAGCTTGCTTTGGGGTAATCCGATCAGCCCACAACGCGTCATACAATGCTTTGTGCCATGTCCTCTGGTTTTCATCTACTAGTTTTCTAATTATGGTAACCAGGTTCTTGTTGCTGGACTCAGCTTGCCCATTGCCTTGGGGATAATAATCAGATGAGTGAGCCAAAGTGATGCCGAATCCATAGCAAAATTCTGTCATCTCATGCGACGAGAAATTAGAGGCATTATCAGCTACAATCTTGTGAGGCACACCGAATCTGACAATTATATTTTCTTTAAGGAACTTGCAAACAGCTTCAGAGGTTGCTTGCTTGATTGGTGCGGCTTCCACCCACTTGGTAAAATAGTCTATAGTAGTCAGCACGTAATTATGTCCGGCACTGGAGGCAGGATTCAATGTTCTAATGAAATCAATTCCCCACTGGCGAAAAGGTTCTTCGATCACTACGGGCTTCAAGGGAAGAGCTGCTAACTTGGGATGACCAACGAAATGTTGACAAGCTTCACACTTGGACACCCACTCTGCTGAATCCCGAAAGAGAGTAGGCCAATAGTACCTAGCCCGTAGGATCTTATAAGCTGTTACAGAAGATGAAAAATGTCCTCCGCATGCTAGGCTATGGAAGGACTCTAACAACTTTAACTGTTGTGATTTATCAACACAACGCAGGAAAACACCATCAATACCTTTCTTGTATATTCCGTTATCCCACAGGAGGTATTTTGCAGATCTCAACTTGACTGTCCTCTTCTCCTTTTGGCTTAAATGCGGGGGGCATTCACCATAAGTTAGAAAGAAAGCAATATCCATGTACCATTCATCAGTTGTACTCACGAAAAGCACCATGGGCAGCTCTGAAGAAGTATCTTGAGTCTTTTCACACTCTGCTTCAGCATGATTTTCTGCAATCAATTGGCACAGGCCCCTTCCTCGTACCAACTTGGTAGGTCTGATGTCCAAGTCGTACTCCTAAACTTTAGCTATCCAAGTACCTCATTGACTCCCCAGCTCTTGTTGAGTCAAGATGGATTTAACGGCAGTGTCGGGAATGAGAACGAGGGTATGGGAATTCAACACATAGTACCTGAAATGTTTCACCGCTCGTACCACTGCATAAGCATGCTTTTCAATTTGTGACATCTTTAATTCATGTTCCTTCAATGGGCAGCTCATAAACATGATGGGAGCTTCAATGCCTTCCCCATTCTCCTGCATCAGGATGGCTGACACTGTGTGAGCAGAGGCGTAGCTGTACATGATGAAATCTTTTTTGAAGTCTAGACATACTAGGATAGGAGCGCAAGCAACTGCCCTTTTGATCTCATCGAACGCAAGCTTCCCTTCAGTACTCCATCAAAATGGAATTTTTCCTTTCATCATCCCAAGGATATCCTTAGTTTTATCAGCAAAATCAGGTACAAACCTTCTTAGGAAATTAACCTTTCCGAAGAAAGAATGAACTCCAGTTTTACTTGTGGGTAGGGTAAGGCTCTGAATGGCCTTTACCCTTTCTGGGTCAATTTTGGTTCCTTCTCTAGTCACGATATGACCCAGCAATTTTCCTTCAGTCACTCCAAACATGGACTTCTTGGGATTTAATGAAATCCCGTGACGCCTGCATCTCAAAAGTACTTGCTCTAAATGATCATAATGATCACTCCATTTTTTAGAGAAAATGGTCAAGTCATCTAAATACACAACTATGACCTTGCCCATTAGGTCTCTGAATGCCAAGTCCATAGCTCTCTGAAAAGTGGCTCCGGCGTTGATCAAGCCGAAAGGCATCCTCCTGTAAGCAAAGGTACCCCATGGGGTTGTGAAGGCCGTCTTGTGTTGATCCTCCGTAGTTACCTCAACTTGATTGTATCCTGAAAATCCGTCGAGCATGGATAGCATTTCTGATCCAGTAACAGTTTGTAAAACCTGATCCATGATAGGCAAAGGATAATTGTCCTTCAATGAAGACTGATTCAGGTTCCGGAAGTCAACACAAATTCAGATTTCACCATTCTTCTTCCTGACAGGAACGATGTTAGCAATCCAGGTGGAGTGATGGATTGGAAAAATAATTCTAGCATCTAACATCTTCTGGATTTCCGCAAGGATAGTTCCTGAGATCTTGGGATTGTAATGTCTTTGCTTTTGTCTATACGGCTTCACATCAGGCTTCAAAGGGATACTGTGTTGTACGTCTTTGGGCTTGAAGGATTTTAAATCTACATAAGACCAGGCTAACACATCCATGTATCTCTTCAGAAGCGAAGTGAATCTTGCTTTCTCTTCAGGGGAACAACATTTCCCAATATTCACCATCCGAGGTTGATCAGAGGAACCTAGATTGATTTGATCTACCTCTAAAGAAGAAGCTCTTTCAACTTTCCTTTTGTTTTGAATGAAACGATCATGCTTGTCAAACAAACCCTCCAGAGAAACCAAACCTTTTGGTATCTTGTTGCCTTTAAGCTGGATAAACTCACCATCAACCTCTTGATATGGATCTGAGATAGTTTCACGGAAAGCTGATTCCGAACCTTCAAAATACAGCTCACTGAAATTGTCAGCCTTTTCTAGAAAAGCCAACACCTGTTGATCATCATTGAACACTTGCCAGTGAGTCGCATTATCTGGGATACTAGGGCGGTACACAATCTCGATAGAGTACGTATCTTGTTTGAACTGAGGATGAGGAAGAAGGAGGGATGCAGACACGGCCAAAGAATTAGCCTTGTCGTTATAATCTCTCAAAACTGCCTTAATAGAGAATGCATCAAAGCATTCTATACTATCCCAAACTTTGTTCCTGTAATGTCTCAAGCGATCATTTTTCACCTGATAGATTCCCCTGACCTGGTTGACAATCAGCTCCACATCCCCTTGAACCTTGAGATTTCGAATTCCCTTCTGTCTGGCCATTTCTAATCCTAATAACAGGGCTTCATATTCAGCCGTGTTGTTAGTATTATCAAATTGCAACTTGTAAGCTGATGGGAAAATCTCGGAATTAGGAGATATAAGAACAACACCAGCGCCTGATCCGGTGGTTGAGTAGCTACCATCGAATTTGAGGGTCTAAATAGCATTGGGATCTTCTTCCTTGACATCTACAGTGGGTATCTCTGAAGTCATGAAATAATTTCCGAAGCTAGCATCTTCGAAAAGAATTTGAGCTTTAGGATCATCTGATTTAGTTACCAAATACCTCGCCTGCGGTTCAGGATGGAGAACCTGATGAACCCCATTGACTGGGATCTTGGCTTTGGTCCAATCCATATTAATCTCTCCTCCGACGTCTTTACAAAAACCTCTACCCAAGAGGATACCGTAAGCTGTAGGGATATCAGCAACTAGAATGGTCATTTTCACTCTCTTTTCCGGGAAAGCAACGAATGCGAACTGTGCATCTTTGATTTGACCAATCAAAGGAACTTGTTTGGTTTCCATAGAGTAACACCGTCCATATGACTTAGTCAAAGTAAGCCCAAGGGCATGGGCTACTTTTGTGGGCATAACATTGTCGGAGGCCCCTGAGTCGATGATGCAATTGTTGAGTTTAAACCCATTTATAAGTAAAGACAAATAAAATGGTTCAATATTTCTTGAAGAAGAAGCAGAGGTTAGATTATTCTGAGATGGGGATTGAGTAGGATTTGGAAGGAGACCTTTTGAAGGTGATGGAATAGCCACTTTACTTCTGATGAATTTGGCAAGTTTTTCGAACTGTTCAGGATTTGACTGAAGGTATTCTGCTTCCGACATTTGGATTTTGGTTCTCTTTGCATGATCAACAATGTCAAAAGCAGTATAAGAAGGGGTGATGGTAGGCTCAGTTCTAATCACATGAGCTTGTGCTGAGGCACTGATCTTAGGAGAAAGAGAATAAGGAGAAGTTGCCTTTTTGGTGACTTCTCTTTCAGTTTGTGCTGAAATAGGAGTACCTCTCTTAACTATGGCTATGGGAGGTTCCTTATTCTTCTCCTTAGTGTTTTCAAGAGGTTTTCTTGGATTCTGAGATTGGGATCGAGTGAAGACAGCAAATGACTGACCATCTGGCACACATTCATCTTCATCGTATTCCAAATACCCAATGCTGGGGTCGCTAGCGGAATCGTCATAAGACTCATCGGCATATCCTAAAGCTTCAAAAACCTCTGGAGAATCTTGTTCTTCTTGTTCTTCCTCTTCTTCAACTATTTCTACTGCTGCATTGATGGGAGGAGCTTCGATTGCTAGTCTCAGTTGAGCAGGAGTTAACCGTGACCTATCCCTGGCAGGCTCACCATTGTTGTTATTGAAATTCCGTCTAGGGATATCCCGATACGGAACATTGTTCACCTACTGAGACATTTGCTTTTTTAAAGTGATCAAATCATTAGCCATTTTTTGAAACATAGGATCAGTATTACCTTGAGAAGAACCTTGATTTTTGAGTTTGGGTATGTCTTTCTTGATTCTTCCGGCCAAAATAAGATCATCTTCTATTTCGATAACTGTTGACTGAGTGATATCTGAATCTGGGATAACCGACCTTCTTAATAAAAAGCTCACATCAGGAGGCTAAGCATTAATGAAGAAGCATTTTTGATTTTCTGGAGTCGGTACAGCTATTTCCAGAATCTTCCGGATCAGCTTATTAAACTTTGCAACGAAGTCCCGCATGGGTTCATGAGATTCCTTCTTCATATGAGTAAGTTGAGCTAACAAGGCATGAGAATCTTCGGCTGGTTTGAAACGTGCTTCAAACTTGGTCCTCATGGTAGCCCAGTTTGTGATGCATGCATTCGGAAGGTGATAAAACCATTCAGCTCCTGCACCATGCAACGTTTCAACAAAGAGTCGAACAGAGACATCTTCGTGAGCTAGTCCAATGACGCCACACGCTACAAAGAAATATGCAACGTGTTCATCAGGATGCTGCTTCCCATCCCCATTGAATTTGGGAATGTTTTTACGTGATCCATGTGGTAATTCATGCAATGGTGGAGTTAAAGAAAGAGGACCAATAATTGCGCCCCAAGGCATAGGTTGTACTGCCATCCTTCTAAAAAGAGTGCGTATAGGGATCCGAGTATCAAAAAATAGTAATGCACGACAAGTTACAGATGCTTCCTGTTCCATGGGGATCCGGTTTCTCTGAACAGGTGAAGAACTTTTGGTTCGGTTAGAAACAATGCTATTGGGGGACAGGCTGAAATTGTGCTGTTGTAGCAACTTAAAGAGTGGGTCAATTTCACCTTGGGCTTGGTGGGACTGAGTGAAGATCTTCCTAGCCAGCTTGAACTGGGAAAGAGACCTTGTTAAAAATAAGGCAAATACAGAGTCGCCAGACACCAAGAGGATAAGCTTTATACTATAAATCCGTATTCCCTAGCGGAGTCGCCAAAAACTATTGGTTAGATATGTTTTCAATCCAAAATATAAGGTTCAACCGCAGTATATGGGATTAAATCCCTCCTCAAAGACAGGTGAGGCTACCTGCTTATTACTAATCTAAAACATAGCAAAAACAATATATACAGTATTCACACTAATCTAACCATTGGGGTTGGGATAAAATCCTGAAATCCACATCCACATGATTCAAAGGTATTGCTTTCGTAAATGAACTGGGTCGGAAACTATTACAATGAAAGAAGAACAATGGAAATGAAATGAGAGAAATGTATTTTCTTTCGAGTAAACACATAGCACGAAATAATCATACGGGCTTTAGATCATAAATATAATGTCTAAAATGATTAGAAACACTAAGATGCTACGCAAAGAATAGCTTAAGATCATGAACCTAAGAACAATGTCTTAAGAAAGATATATCCCACAACAAAAAGTTTGCAAAATAATATCAACTCCTATTCTTCAAAATGATTAAAAGAAAACACGAAGTTTTTCTTCTTTCCAATAGCTCCGAATATTCCAAAAATCTCGACCCTTTTGAATACATAAGCATCCCTTATTTATAATAAAAGGAAACGAGAAAAAATAGGATAAATCCTAGAAAATAGTGTTCTTTAAAAAGAGTTCTATTTTGCTTAACTCTCGCGCAGGAGACCAAGTCAAAATTTGCTTCCTATGCCACGAAATAGAAATGAAAAAGACATGTCAATTTCAAGATTAAAATGACATGAAACATTGGGACTTAATCTGAATCATCATCTTTCGCTCCTTCATCTTTCTCTTCCTCCAGCTGAGACTGTTTGTTCCAAAATTCTTGGAACTTTCAAATTATGCCTTGCATTTCGTTTTCCTCAAGCGCAGTGGAATGATCATTTAAAAATTTATAGGTTTCATGGGTATCACTAGCAATGCCAGGAAACTTTTTCAATCTTTTGCTGAGCTTTCTCAAGGCCTCCAAAGAATGTTCAATTCTTACAAACTGATCAATGATCTCAATACCAAATCCGTGCGTTGGTTCATGCTGAACAAGACTCTTGGACTTGTTTGAAAATATCATCTGTTAATAGGATACCTGAGTTTCCAACTGACACCTTTGGAAAAATCTTCAGCAACTCTTCTTCTAGATCACTTTTTCCATCAATCAATTTATCCCTTGATTCTCTCAACTTACCGCAGGCTTCGTTGAGAATCTTTACTTTGAACCTGATGGCTTTGGTCATCTGGAAATGCTTATCCATATGTGGGATGATGCCTTCTTCTACCAAGAGATGTGATGGTATTTGCTTTAATACCTGGAGAGCTTCAAAGGTTAAATCAAGATGTCCAATTTCTTGAGAGAAATCATCGTCCATCTTCTCTCCATCCTTCTGCATGTCCCCCAAAGATTGATGAACTTTCACAACATCTTGAATCACTTTTTTCCCCTGTTGGAGTAGCCTTTGGATCCATTCATCGACTACCCTTCATTTTTTAGCAATCTTCTCAATTGTAGGCACTGATGAGAAATCGAATCCGACAGGGACAGAAGAAGATGGTATGGATTCAAGGGGTTTTTAGATTTTAAGCAACACCACAGTCAACTGCTCTACTTTTCCCTTAAGCTCATCTCTGCTGTCTTTTGTTTCTTTCAACTTCTGGCACAGTACGTTTGTGGCATCCCATGCATCTTGTTGTGCCCATTCTACTGTCACTTTTCCTAGAGCCACCCTGGTTATCTAATAATCAGAGGCTGTTATGTCCTCTTTAGTTTTTTTAGTCACGGGAGTGGCGATCTCTACGAACTTATCCCATGAAGCATCCACCAAAACCCTTGAAACTGTTTTAGGTTTCTTGGCTGATTTAGCAGTAGAAGCCTTGAGTGAGCTGAAATCAAAGGCTCGTAGGGGTACAATCACCTTCCTCTTCCTTGAAGTTTTCTCGAGTAGCCATTGCGGCGTATCAGAGGAAGTTGCCAATGTGGTAGAAGCTGGTATCATACTCTCAAGGGGAGAAGATTCTACTAGTGAAGGGGGAATAGTTACCAATGTGGTAGTAGATCCGATAAAAAGAGGCACAGGAGGGGGCATGTTGGTGATCACTTGGGTCCCAGCAGAGAGGGTGAAAGTCTAGAGAAAATACTGGCCATGATTGAAGAAGTGGATGGAGAATGAGGAGGTAGGAGTGGTTGTGAGAGGGGAGGCGCAGATTCAAACTCCAAATCCTGGGATGCGAGAGATAAGGTCTCTTCAGTTGGGCAATCAACAAATGATGAAACCAAAGGCTGGCTTCCTTCTTCTTCCAAAGTAATTTCTCCTATTTCTGGTGTTGTTGGTGATCCTGGCACATCTACTGTTTCAACTGGAGAAATAATTGAAGAGATTTCTCTTTCTTTTCTCTTTTTGACAAACTTGACCTTTATAGGCCCCTTAGAAGATTTTTTTTCCTTTTCCTTTTTGGAGGGCCCCGCCTTTGAAGCAACCAACTTTGAAAACTTATCATCTTTAAAACTCATTCCCCAAGAGGAGATCCATGCTTTGGTGCGTACAAGAATAAAAGCTGACCTATCTGTAATGGAGGCTTTTTCACTGACAGACCAATCAATAGGTGGGAAAACATATTGATCTTCATTTAGTCCATCATAGGAAAGATCCAGAACACTTTCATTGTCACTAGTACCTTCTGGTAAGTCAGCAAGCTCAAGTGTTTGAATCTCGGCAAGTGTCAATTTGCTATGATCCTTTCTACGAACAGCAACCTCATCACGCAGATCAATCCAGATGTCTTCTATGCTTGGTCTGTGCAAGTGTAGGGTTCCATACGCCCTGAGGACTCCTCGAATGTCAAACCCGTCTCGGGGCTTCATATGCTTCTTCAACTTGTCCTGAAGCTCATGGATAACATTTTTAGCTTTCACCACTATCGAACAAGTGTATCTTCCAATAGAAATTGGGAAGGATACAACAGCCTTATGTTTACTTTGTTGGAATTTATGGAAATCCAACAGTTGCCTAACCAATTCCATCAATATCAGTTTATCCCATGGATATCGGGGCAGACGGAAAGGATCTCCTGAGTACATGACTACCCAAAGATATGTGAACTTATTGAATTGCAAGAAGACACAACCCCATTTGGAAACTTCAGCCCAGGCCTCATCTGAGACTCTTGTTTTCCTCAATTCAGGGTTTAACCTGCGGATGTTTTCATAAAAGAAGGCATCATTTACCCTTCTGAATTGGTCCTGAGACCCTTTTCTTGTTAGTTGAGGGAAGTACTGATAAACCTGGTTCACCATCCTATTTCCCTTGATATCCAACCCGAGATAGTTCCTCATCCCGGCCACTGCATAGGTGATATATGAAGACATATAAAACTTCCCTATGGACAAGACTGTTGTCATTTCAAAATCTATCTCATTACTAATGAGAGTGCCCCAATCAATCCCTTGCTGATTCTTCTTGATGGTGATCATGAATTGATACATCCACCCTTAGAAAACATTTGATTCAGTTAAACCAAAAACCTAACTCAACAGAGTGATGATGTCATTGATTTCCTAAATGAAATCACTCCTGGGGATAAGTCTTGGGAATCTAGAGACAGCCGGTTTGGCTTTGATCAGGAACTTCTTATTTACATGCTTGATACAATCTTCCTGATCCTTATCCCAAGCTTTCCGAGCTGACTTGATATCCAACTCTCCATATTCTTCAAAATTGGGCAATTTGAGGAGGTCATCAAAGTAACCTCCGTCTAACTTGTTCACAACTTCTCCCGCCTGATTTCTCACAGCACGGGAAGCAGAGTCATAACTGGAAGCGCAAGCTAAGATGAATTCAAGGCACTAAGTGGACATGGGAAAACCCGATACAAGAGGTAAACCACTATTGGCTATCGATTTCATCCATGGAGTTTGGGAGGAACTCCTTACCCTACTCCAGAAATCCTCAATATCTCTATTTCTGAGCTCTGTATCTCGGATGTCATAATTGCAATCGATGTATGATGGAGACCGCACCTTTCTAAACTTGTATTTCATCCTTATTGACTTCTCAGTCTTTTCTTGTGATGGACCAGGGTCCGACATGAAGGATTTTGAAGGAAGAGAGTTTCAGAGATCAGGAGATGTTGCACACTGTGAAAACCCCGACCTACTGGAGATGCCGGAAAGATGGAAGAGTCTAACACACTGAGGAGGATGTCGGGGAATCCAGAAAACCTGATGCGCTGAGGATGTCAGAGATTTGAGAAATCCCGACACACTGAGGATGTCGGAAACTTGAGAAAGTCTGACACGCCAAATCTTTTGATATACTGCGTGTTTTTGATACTGCACAGCACCCTTCAAAACCCGAGAAGAGGGAATAGGGTTTTTGTTGAATTTAAAACATGCAAGTTCTTTCTTTACCATTCATATACCAAACATATTTTAATTCCAACAACATTTCAGGAAATAACACAAAATGATAATTCCAAAGAGATAAACCCAGTTTTAGAAAACAACCAAAAAAGGAAAAAGATAAAAACTCCACAAACCTGATAAAAATGGGAAGAATTCCTCACATAATCAATCCATAAAAACCATGAACAAAGAATGGAGAGAGAGATACCTTCAACCAGAGCAAGGAAAGATCGAAAACGGGTAAATCAATCAGGCACAGGTGAGTTTCGATTTTCGAGGTTGGAGAAGGATGTGCAAGAAATCCACGAGGTAAAAATACATCCGGTAAAAATGACGTGGAAATCCACATATATATAAGAAAATTTACAATTAATACACTTCAGCTGGCACGTGCCAACTCACCCGATAACTCAGCATTAACGCCATGTCAGCATGCTCAGGAGGTCCGAAAACCCGACAGAAAGGTGTTTAGAGCCATTCAGGTTTTAGGTTGCAGAAAACAATTGACATGAAGCATGATGCTTAGATGCTTCAAAGTTCTGAAAACCCGACATGAAGGACTTAGGAAATTTGGGTTTTGGTTTGTGGGAAACAATCGACATGAAGCATGATGCTTAGACGACGACATGCTCCGATGTTCGGAAGTTCCGCAAACCCGACTCGCCTTAGTCGATGCGGGTTTTGGGTTTCGGGGAACACCAGACATGAAACATCTAAAACACATGTTGTCCTGTCGATGAAACCTAAAAACCTAATTTTCTCTCATAAAGGCAATTTTGCAAAACCAGCTTAAAAATTTCGTAGGGTTATCTGATATTTTTGGCGTAAACTCAAAACTGAGATAACAACATCCCATCATGCAAACATCATTATCATTATCATCAGCTTCCTCTTCTTCTTTCTGATCTTCCTCACATGGAGCATGGGGCATGAAAATTTTGTCACACCAATCAATGACTTTTGTCTCTTCCACCATGGAAACTTTGGCATCCAAAGGATCAGGTACCATCCTACTTTCTCTGCTTTGAGGCTGCCTATTCCAAAATCAAACAGGTCCCTTGCCTCTATCATCATATATTTGATGATTTGTGAACCTATCTTGGCCCTGTTGCTTGTTTTTTCCTTGTGAACTCTGCCCAACTCCTTTCTCATCTCAGGCTATCTTATAGGAGATCTCCTTGACAGCCCCTGCCAAAATTTTCACCACTTCTTCCAAATCAGCAGCCTTGCTTGTCTAAGGTTTTTCTAGGTTAACCAACTTCACACCTTCCCTTTTAGGAGGTTTTCCTATTGCCTTGATATTATTCTCTATTTTTAGGGCCATAGTGAATGCTTGCCTCAATTTGGTAGGGTTCTTATCCCTCAAGTAGTAAGTATCCTTTTTATAAAATGCATCAGTATATTTGATCAAACATGAATCATCACATGGCCTTATCCTAACAGGAAATCTCCTCAAGGTCCTATTGAACCTTGTATTGAAGTCATGTACTAACTCATTAGGATTCTTCTTGATGTTTTCAAATTCTGATAGAAGAAACCTAGGGTCAGTCCTATCACCATATTGTAATCTGAATGCATTTCTCATCACATCCCAAGAATCAACAGAATTATCTGGCAATGCTTTATACCAGTCCCTAGCATCCTTCTCTAGAGTGTGAACAAACAATTTGATGTATACATCTTCATGCTCAATCTCAAAATCTTCCATCATATTGAGGAAGAGCTTTAGATGTTGGTCATCAGTAATAGCATTGTTTCCCTAGAACTTTGGAAGTCTGTTCCTCACATATTGAGGTACTGCATTTGGATAACCAGCCATTCCCAAAAAATTTATAGGTCCAAAGGTGTTTACAACAAATGGAGGTCTGGGTTGAGCCATATTGATTTGAGGAGGTGATCTTGGAGGGGTGACAAATTGATGAGGGGCAGAGGGTCCTTGGAACATAGGAGTGTAGTTTTCAAAATGGACATCCCCCAAAGGCCTTGCTTCTTGGAAATCCCTATCTACTTTAGAAAAGAAAGGTGTAGAATGTGAAGCAAATATTTCAAAATCAAATGAAGGTCTCTCTCCAGCTCGAGAATTTAGTTCCACAAAGAGGCTACCTTATTCAAATTCACTTGAATGGTAGTATTCAATGATAGGCCGTTCACTTTCATCAATGGAGATCCTTCTTCTTGTCTGCTGATCTCCAACATCTCTCTAGGATTTTCTTCCTTCTGATTTTGCTTTTCCTAGCTCTGGAAAAAATGTCCTAGCAGGATCCCTAGAAAAAAATATCTTCTTCCCTCCAGCTTTACAAATATTAATAACAAATCTGACTTTGACATATTTTTAAGACATTGGTAGTTTTTAAGAATCAGATCAATAGGGAGTCGCCACTAAGGAATTTCACCTTAGTTGTGCAGATGCACTAAATATGATCTGTCAAAGGTCTGTCAATGCAAGAAACTAGAAATGGAAAGTTTATGACCTTTCTTCACCCAAATTTATCAAATGAAAGCCACTACACTAAGTGTGGGAAATGAAAGAATTGCACACAACACTTGGAGCATACAAGAAGTGTTTTACCAAGTTCTTGATCTTAAAATGAGAGTCCCCGACAATGGCACCACAAGTGTTGGTACCCAAATTTGTTCTCCTTTTCAAACCAAACAGCAACACAGATTCAACAAGGAGCTTAGAGGTAGATAGATAATAAATATATGTCATTTTGTAGCCAGGGAGAAATCTAGTTGTCCCTTTATTACTTAGATTTGTGGAGAGATGGATAACACTTCAAAATAATGTGATCTTATCCTAACTATTTTAGGTTGTGCCTTTTAACCAAGGTAAGAGAGCATATTATGTAACATCTATTATTTAAAAGGAGATACAGGTACCTTTCTTTTGCATAAATTTTATAGAGAAGACCTTGGTGAAAATATGATCAACACACCAAATTTGACTCTCATGAGTTGTCGCTTCTAGATTATAGAGATATTCTCACAACAAGGAAAAGGTTACTAAAGACATTTGGAAACTTGATCTGTTCTGCATAATTTAGTAAAATGATTTTGGTCTAGTGTGGGTTAACATAGCAAAAACAGGGTTAGTATGGGTAGGATTGGTTGTTGTTAAATAAATTTTGGTGGGAGGGGAGACAAGATGGAATTGAATCACTAGATCCTTGAGAGCTTATGCAAAATGGAAAGATTCAATCAACAAAATGCCATAAAAAGTTAAATTGTTTCCTCAACTAGAATATGTGCTTCAATGGAGGCCCAGATCAACACTCTTTCACACAACTTGTGGGATTTTGTCATGAAGACTCGAGTCAGAGGACCCAATAAAGAACCAATATTTAAACCAAGTCACGCCTGAGGTACACCCAAAGGCTTACATATAATCTCTATCAACAAAATGAAAGAAAAGTGATTTTAAACTGTTTATCCCATTCCCAGATGAAGGCTCTTCTAAGAAATGAAATTGCAGATGCCACTAAACTATCACAAGGATTGAGACCTATGTGATTGGATTATATTTTGGTACAAGATTACAATAGAAATAAGAAAAAATACCCATATACATTCAGAAATGAAATAAATATACTTTACTCAAGATTGACACAGAATAACTCAAAGTTTGATCAAATTTATCAGCAGGGGAAAGTTTCTAGAACAATCTCAAAGCTTGTTAATGGTTGTACACTTGCAACCACCTTGAAACGATCAAATTTGACACAAAGAGATATATACAGGCTTCTCTAGTCAGCTTCTCAAAATGGATGGGATTTGTCAAGCTTTTTCTGCTGGAGAGAATCAGTCCTGATCTTTTCCAAAAACTCCTAACCATTTACATGAAAAATTCATGCCATTTATAACATTTCCAACAGAGCCCCTTCCTCCCAAAATATAAAAAAATTATATACACCAGTACTTGCCATGATTCTTTCATGATTCATAGAATCAGATCTACAAAAATTCACCAGATGCTCGAGGGAAAATCTCTTCAATTTCTTCTTGTATTCAACTCCTTTGTTAGGAAAAACATGCCTCCATCCATTTTCCAACCACTTCCACCCCATATCAATCAAATCTGACCCCTTGCATGCTCAGGAGAAGAAAAATGGAAAACCAGATCAAGTTTGAGAGTCAGATCATTTTAATGGTGAAAGACGTCTCCAAATCTCTCCCACCAAACTCTAGATATCAAAATTAACTTGATTCTCTATTTGGTGTGTAGAAAATAGCAAGAAATCATGAATAATCACACTCCCAGAAGTTTTACAAAAAAAATGGGGGGAAAATCAAATTTAGATGCTCAGCATTCGTTGATCTTTGATTTTGAATGTGGGTCGTCCATGTGGAAGATCCAAAAAATAGGCTTGGGGGATTCCTTTGAATTTTTCTGACCCTTTCAAAAAAATGGAAAAAATTTCCCATTTTTCTCCACACCTTTAGATGCAGGAAAAACTTGGAAAATTTTCCTTTTTCCAAAAGAGAGTCAAATGGAAGAAAAATGGACCCGACACGTGTCCTAAGGTGGGTCCCAAAGGAAAATTTTCCTTTTTCCATTTGACTCTCTTTTGGAAAAAGGAAAATTTTCCAAGTTTTTCCTGCATCTCTGCCCTTCCGCTTCAAGTCCCTAATGTGCGTCCTAACAGAAACCCAGGTCCATTTATGCCTTTAACTCGTTTTCCCTCAAAGTGAAATTTTTTCACTTTTCCTCCGAAAGCCCGCACCTCTGTAGTTGACCGGGGAAAAACATTGACTATTTCCCATCGGGCTTGCAAGCCATTTTTGATATTTTAACCTTTATGAGGCAAAGAGGCAAAACGTTTAAGTTGCCTCCGATGGTCCGCTTCCCCGCCACTTATGAATTTTCAAATTGCTATGTGTCATAATGGCACACCTTGAGGCAGCCCCAAAAATTTGATACCTTGAATGAGCATGGGCTCACCACATGTCTTGCTCCAGAAATATTTGTTTGAAGGCTTGAAGCTCTGTGGAGGGCACCATGTGTCAATCTCTGAGGTAGTCTCCTTTTGGCCATTAAAAAGTCTAACTAAAATGCAAAGTGAGTGGAGTGCCCTACGTGTCCTCATGGCACTTCTCTTAGATGGCACCTAAGTTGAAGACCCTAAACGAGCATGGGCTCACCATGTGTCCCTGTTCCACCAAACTATATCCATTTGCATAAAATTTGTCTAAGTTCAGACCAAGTAGCAGAAGCCTCCATGTGTCCTCTCAGCGGTACTCCAAGGCAAAGCCCAAAAGTAGATCTTTAAATGAGCGTTGTTCCTCCACATGTCCTAGACTTCCTGAAAACCTTTTGAAATTTTTGTAAGCATGGAAAACCCATTGGAAGTCTCCACATGTCTCTTTCTTGCCAACCCTCCATGTGTCCTCCCAGCGCTACTTCAAAGCCAAACCAAAAAGTTGATTCTCAAACGAGCATTGTTCCTCCATGTGGACACATTTTAAAGTTGAGGATTTTTATAGGATTTCCGAAGTATTAAGTTGATCCGCATCCAACCAAGAGGTGCCACATTTCCTTGTCGACTAAATGATGTAAATTTGACTGGAAGAAATGCCCGTCAAACTGTAAAACACGGACAATGAGGTTTTCTTCAAGGACAGAGAATTTAGACTGTTGCAAGGCTCAAACATGATCCTTAGGGACACATTAACTCATTTATCCTCGAGTATTTAGGGAAAAAATAGTAGGGACAACAGATCTTGACTGTGGAAAATGGAGGAAATGGGAAAATTTGAGTTTTGAAGGAACGGAGCACGGGAGACTCAAAATACAGAGCTTTTCCATAGGAACAAAGGAACCATGAGACAAATACGGACCCACACATGATCTTCAACCCAGGAGTAGATTAAAATGGAAAAAAAGACTAGCCAAACACAATATGGGGAAGGATAAAATGAAAAAGTCTGTGAATCAATAAATATTCAAGGGCATAAATGGGGCGAGACAATTCTAAGCCGTAACAGGTTCTACTCTATATCTCATTTTCTCAATACATATAAGGGTTTTCTCTGCCATCTATTTTCCCTAAAAGTATTTTCTTCTTCTTCCTCCCTCCTCTCTTCAATTCTTCTATCCTCATGTATTGATAATGTTCCAGGCATAAAACACATTTTAGGATATCGGGAAACCACCATTGAATGAAATATTTTGTATTTAAACATAGGTTTTGCCACTAATTTCAATAAGGTAACCTCTCCCATTAAAGAGCAGGGACTTGATTGTCCCCTGACTGTTGCTTCATTCCATGTGTGAATCTGAAACCCAACAGTTTTTGACAACTCCGCTGGGGATTTGTTCAAAAAAAATCCTTTCTAAAAAGAACAACTAATTTGATCTTTTCTTTGATTTGGCGACTCTAAGATACACTCATGGTAGAAGGGCTCTTGGGATTGAATATTCCCAATTTCAACTCCTAGATCAACAAGGTTTTGAACTTCCTCCAAAAAGAAGAAATTGAAGAGATCATCCTACAAGCACACCTCCTCTTGAAGATAGGGCTTCTGGTAGTAGCATTCCTTAAGCACAACTTAGCCCTAATATCCGTGCCTTAATTCTTGTTGGTGTCTCAGTTCCACTTCAAACAATATTTCCAAGGATGGAAACACCTCTACCTTGGGGACAAAGAGTTGGGCCTCTAGCTCTTCCTCAACCATTGCATGAGTTACCTAGGGGTGATAGGAAGAATTTTCCCAAATTTAGAGGTGATGGAAAAGTGCACTCTGATGAACACATTGCAACCTTCATTGTTGCATGTGGGATTCTTGGAGTTGAACATGAGGATGTCTTTGTTAGGATATTTGTGGAGACCTTGCAAGAAAATGCTACAGATTGGTTTTACCATCTTCATGCTGGGACCATCACCGATTGGACTACTATGAGGACTAAATTTGAGCAATGTTTCAAACCTGCTGAAGATGTGCATGCTTTCCTAGCTCAGATTTCTCAAATCAAGAAGGAGCCATATGAGCCTATGAGAGAATTTTTGGCCAAGTTCAATAAGTTGATTAACAAGATTCCACAAAATACTAGGCTTTTTTATCAGATTTAGAAGTGTTTCTTCTTGAATTCTCAATTTCCGGAAGTAAGCTATGCCCTTAGGAGAGCAAATCTTATAACTTTGGATGTTGATCAGAGATTGGCTGTCAGTGTGGAAGATGACTTGATCATGTATGGAAAGATGAAAAGGGAGTCTTTCAAATCTAAATCATCTTCTTCTTTCTCTTCTCCTAGAGGTAATGCAGATCAGTTCGTGTAAAAGCTAGCTAATGACCTCATTTCCATCAAGAAACAATTGGCTCAGCATGCTCCATATCAAGATGTTCTAAGGAAGAAATTTCAGCCTAGGAACCACTTTCCCTCTTCTCAAACTAGGTTTCCCATTAAAGATCCACCCCTCAAGGTGTCTGTCAATGCAACTTGTGAAGTTCTTAAGCTTGATGATGAGGAAGATAATGGACTCTATGATGAACAAGAAGAGGAATCTGATAAATAACTAGAGGATTCTGTTTGTTCTCGAGTTCATTTCCTTTCCACTGAAGGTGTGGATGATGAAGATGACTATGATGATGTAGTGGATGACATGAACAGTGAGAAATATGTTGTTATGACCCAGGAGAAGACTGACAAAAAGGAAAAGTGGTACAACCTACAAAAAGATCCAAGGAGTAGCCCATCACCATCTTGGTGATTGCAAGAAGAGGAGCTCCTATTCCTACTACTTCCACCCAAAAGGTAAGCTCTGTTGGTCCTTCTCCCTCTACTTCTACTTCTGAGAATTCCTTTCCAACAAATGATAAAGTTGATAGATCAAAAGCTCCTCCTACTCCTATTAGTGATTCCCCATCCACATCTAGATCTTTTGACATTATAGACCATCTTAAAAATACCAAGATTCAAATTTCTGAGGTAGAGTTCTATCAAACCCGTCCTAAAACCTTTACCAAAATGGTTAACTTTGTAAATTATAAATCTAAAACCCCAGCCCATTCTTCTAAAGGCCTTTTTCCCACTCCTTCTCTACCTCAACCCATCCTCGTGGTTGCAGTAACTTCACCTAATGAGAAGATCAAACCCTTCTATGTGACTCTCCTCATAGCTGGCCATAAGCTTAGCAATTGTGTCATTGATTCTGGTGCATTTGATAATGTAATTCTTGTAAAAGTGGATCATGCTTTGGATCTAACCCTAACCCGCACTTATGGCTCTTGCTATTCCATGGAAAGTAGAGAAGTGCCTTTAGTTGGGAGAATCAAGGATGCACAAGCAGCTTTTTCTGCTTTACCAGAGAAGAAGATCTTGGCTACCATCTTGGTTGTTGATATCCCTCCTTCCTATGAGATGTTGCTAAGTAGGAACTTTTGCAAAGATGTTAGAGGTGAGATCCAAATGGATTGGTCACATGCCTTGATCCCTGTCAAAGGGAAGATGAAGAAGTTAATGCCTGAGAAACAAGCAGAGTATATTATGCAAAAGATAGATGATCCTAAAGCACAAATATTGTATGAATACATTGGGCATGGGAACTACATGATCATTTCACAAAAGGAGACAAGTCTTCTAAAGGGAGTGTTGCTTGATCCTAATGGTGTGTGGACTTTAGAGTTTGATGGAAGCTACTCTTCAACTGGTTTTGGAACTGGTGTAGTGCTCATTTATCTTAGGGGTAAGGTTCATCCTTTCTTCTTCAAGTTTCAGTTTGAAAATACCAACAATACTGTTGAGTATGAGGCCCTCATTCTTGGGTTGATCATGGCAAAGGAACTGGGATTGAAGAACCTTCTTTCTTGTGGAGATGCAGAGCTAATTGTAAAACAAGTAAGAGACCTTTATTAGGTAAAGAACAGAAGGTTGAAGCACTATAGGAACTTATTCTGGGATTCCATTAAATTCTTTGATTCTTTTTCCATTGAAGTTGTGCCAAGGGAAAGGAACACTAGGGCTGACTCTCTAGCTATTTCGGGGTCCTTGTTAATTCCTCATCTTGATTTCTCTCAAGAGAAATTCACCATTGAGTTGATCCATAGACCTAGTGTGCTTGAAAATGTAAATAATTGGCAAGTTTTCAATGACGACCAGCATTTTATTTCTCTCTTGGAGCTCAGAGACAACTTTGATTAGCTATACTTTAAAGGAAGTGACAATCTTCCTAGATAGTGTGTGTCATCAAATGAAGAGGGTGTCAAAGAAGAGATGGATCAAGATGGATGCATCAAACTTAAAGGAAACAAAATCCCTAAAGGGATAGTGAGTTTGGAAGATCTTTTTGATAAACACGATAGGTATATGAAGTCTAAAGTTTCCCAAGGATCCCAACAATCTGCTGAGACTAAGAAAGTGAATATTTGGAATCTTGATGATCCCAGAATGGTCAACATTGGAAAATGATGCACTCAGGAAGAGAAAAAGAAGGTGGTGAATCTGTTGAAGAGGTATGTTGATGTTTTGGCTTACTCTTATGATGATATTAAGGCTTTTCATCCTAAAGAAATGCAACATTTCATTCCTCTTAATCCTAGGATCAAACCCTTCAAACAGGAGTAAAGTCAATATAATCCAAAGATAGCTGATACAATTTTCCAAGAAATACAAAAGATTTTGAAGGCTAAGATCATCTTCCCCATCCACCATTCAACATGGATTGCTAATATAGTGCCTTTTGGGAAGAAGAAGGTGAGATCTGGATCTGTGTGGACTTCAAAAATCTAAGTCAAGGTTCTTTGAAGGACAACTACCCTCTCCCCATGATGGACCAAGTATTGCAAGTTGTCACAGGCTCAAAGATGTTATCTATGTTAGATGGATTCTCAAGGCACAATCAAGTAGAGGTCAATACTGCAGATCAACATAAGACTGCATTTACTACTCCTTGGGGTTCCTTTGAATACAAGAGGATGCCATTTTTTCTCATCAATGCTGGTGCCACTTTCCAGAGGGCCATGGACTTGGATTTTGACATTTTGAAAGGGAAATGCATTGTTGTGTATTTGGATGACTTGACATTTTTTTCTAAAGCAAGAACAGATCACTTCCAACACCTTAAAACATTATTACAGAAGTGTAGAGAGCATGGGATTTATTTAAAACCCTAAGAATTATGTGTTTTGTGTCATAGAAGGAAAGTTGTTGGGACACATTATTTCAAAGGAAGGGATCAATATTGATCTGGAGGGAGTTCGGGCCATCCAGAAAATTCCTCTTCCATAAAGTAAGAAAGGTATCCATTCTTTCTTTGGTAAGATCAAGTTCCTAAGAATATTCATCCCCAATTTTACAAAACTTACTATGAGCATTGCTCACATGATGCAAGGGAAGCAAACTTTTGGTTGTTCCTCTGAAGGGAAGAAATCATTTGAGGATATTAAACAGACTATTATAAAGACTCCAATCTTGGCATGCCCTGACTTTGGCAAATATTTCATATCTATTGTTATGCCACTGAAAATACCCTAATTTGTTTTGTTAACCCATGAGAATGCTGAAGATCATGATCTCCCAATTGTATTCATGAGTTATGTCTTGAAAAATCATGAGCTAAAGTACACCATAACGGAGAAACATGCTTTTGTAGTTGTCAGAGTTTTCAAGTAGTTTAGGTTTCACATCCTTAATTCTCATTCTATGGTGTTGGTGCCTGATACAACAATCAAATCCATTCTTACTCAGCAAGAATTTGGAACCAAGAGAGGTAATTGGGTAGAAAAGGTGCAAGAGTATGATCTTGACATCAGGCCAACAAAGCTATTTCAAGGTAAGGGCCTATGTGAACTCATTGCGGAGGGAGCTACCAAGGATTTTCCAAAGATGGAGTTGATGTCCCTATTGTTCTTTTCCTCAGCTCGACAGATGTATGGTATGCTGACATTGCTCACTTTTTGACCTATGGAGAGTGTTCATCTCACATGAGTGCCAAATAGAAGAGAGCCATCAAACTAAGGTCTACACAATATGTGTTATGGGAGAATGCTTTTTTCAAACGAGGCATAAATGGAATGCTTTTTAAGTGTGTAGACAAGGAGCAACAAAAGAAGTTGTTCTCTTCTTTTCATGACCAATCTTGTGGAGGTCATTTCTCCTCCACTGTAACAGCTCACAAAATACTTTGTGTTCATTATTATTGGCCCACTCTATTCAGATATGCATACAAATGGGTTGGCAAATGTGAAGCATGTCAAACATTTGTTGGAAGACCTAAGTTGGTTTCTTTTCCTCTCAAGCCTATAATGATTGAAGAGAAAATTCAAAAATGGGGTTTAGAATTCATTGGAGCACTCAATCCATCTTCCAGTGCTAGGCATACCCATGTGTTGACTGCCACATATTACTTCACCAAGTGGGTGGAAGCCATCCCATTCAAGAGCACTACTTTCAAGGTAGTTTGCAACTTCATTAAGGAGAACATATTGATCATGTTTGGGACCCCAAATAAGATTGTGACTGACAATGCTTCCAAATTTTCTTATGCTGAGATGATGGAATTCTACTATGGGTATGGGATCTCCCTTGCTCATTCTTTATATTACTACCCCCAAGGGAATGGACAAGTAGAATCAACAAATAAGAACTTGGTGAACATAGTTAGAAAGCTTGTAAATGATTCTCACATGAATTGGCATAAGAAGCTATATGATGCAATTTGGGCTGATAGAATTACACCCAAGAGAGCAATTGGAATGTCTGCTTTCCAAGTGGTGTATGGTATGGAAGCTCAACTTCCAGTCATGGTGGAATATCCAGCCTTGCATCTGATGAAAAGAATTAAAGATTCAAGTTTCAGTAGCTCTTTGGAAAAGAGAATTTTGTACCTTTAGAAGCTTGATGAGGGCATATTGCAAGTGGTTAATAGAATAGCATCTCATCAGTTGAAAGTGAAGTCTTTGTTTGACAGGAAAGCCGAACCCAAAGTTTTCCAAGTGGGAGACATTGTGTTGCTTTGGGACAAAAGACATGAGCCACGAGGAAGCCATGGTAAGTTTAATTCTCTTTTTCTTGGTCCTTTTAGAATCAGACATTTTGCTGGAGAGAACTCTTTTTATCTAGATTACATGGTTGGATCTCCTCTCCCACGTTCTTATAGTGGGCAGTACCTAAATTTGTTCAAGTCCTAGGTGGCTAGGAAGTCCTTTTTTACATTGCATTTGGTTTTTGTTTTTGGCTTGTTTCCATTTCTTGTTCTTTGTTGTGTGGTGTGTTTTGTTTTGGGTCTTCCCTTTTGGTTTGTTTTGTTTATTTTCCCGTATTATGTGTGTTGCCTTGTATTGGTTATGCTTTTGACTCCTTTTCCCAATGAATAAGGCACTAGTCCTCTTTCCCATAGTTATCTACAGTTCTTGATTTTGCCTTGTGTCTTTGTTCCAAGCCAAGTCATCCCCAGAAAGAGCCAGCTGTTGTCACCCTCAAAATTCCCCTCATTTTCCAAGTCTAGACTTAAAATTTTGAGTTGGTCCCTCCAAAAATATTTTAAAAAAAACTTCTGAAAAATTATTCTTTCCAAAGGCTTGTGGTCTCCGAAAAGGTAATGAAGTCCTCCTAACTCTTCATATTTTTCAAGTTATGGCCCGGCAGACCTGAGATGGTGTTATTTGCCCAAGGCAGGTTGGCGAGGCTACGGGAGTTTTTTAGAACTTAACACCTTTTGGAAAAGGGCATAGTTAGTGATGGCGGGCCGCGAGCCCATGCAGAGAGAGAGAAAAAAGAATGCCTAAGGCCCACCACTAATCAGATGGTTCCACGTAGCCACGTTGAAAAGTCAAAGCGGGGATGCGGGTCAGCGGAGAATTTTGAAGTTTTAATGTTTTTTGATCAAAAAGAGTTAGAAGTAAAAAAGTGATCTACGACCCCTTCATCAAGCAGAAAGCGCCACATGTCTAACCGTTGTAAATTCAAAGTGGGCGAGTAGGCCAAAATGTTCCAAAATTCCTTTTCGCTATAAAAGTTATAAAGCATAAAGTTTTCCCCCCCGTGCCCGCTCTAATCAATTTCTTCCGCGTGGACAGCCCAAATTTAAAGTTGTAAAATCAAATCAAATGGCTCGTATTTAAACTAGCAAAATAATGTAACGGCCGTATATTTGAAAACCTGGTTTTTCAACCATTAACATTTCTTTGCAAATCAAGAATTCGAAAGGGCGTGAATGATTGGAATGATTTGTAACCGTTTCTTTTTTTCTCGAGGAATTTATAACTGTTTCTTTCTTGCTCGAGGAATTTGTAACCGTCTCTTGTGAGCTATTTCATGGGATTTCAAATCCATTGTACGGGGTTGGAATTTTGATATTCTGGAACTATAATATCGAATATGAAGAAATCAATACAAGGGTTTTTCCCTTTTTCCTCGGTTTTCTCTCTCCTTCTTGCTTTGATCTATGAATTATTTGATCATTGCATACTTATAAACTTTGTGTTCTTGTTTATACAATCTCAAGAACTTTGAGTCTGCAGATTGTGCCTGTTATAAACGTGAATGGTTCTACTCTATATCTCATTTTCTCAATACATATAAGGGAATTCTCTGCCATCTCTTTTACCTAAAAGTATCATCTTCTTCTACCTACTTCCTCTCTTCAAGTCTTCTATCCTCATGTATTGATAACGTTCCAGGCATAAAACACATTTCAGGATAAAAGGGAAACCACAATTGAATGAAAGATTGTGTATTTGTACATAGGTTTTTCCCCTTCTTTCAATAAGGGAACCTCTCCAATTAAAGAGGAGGGAATTGCTTGTCCCCTAACTGTGGTTTCATTCCAAGTGCAAATCTGAAACCCAACAGGTCTAAAATGTAGTGCAGTTCTCAGTTAGTAAGCCCATTGTTTTGGCAGCTGAGGTCATTCTCACCCATTCATTTTCATTTTTTCTTAGGGTTTTGATACTTTTTTGGTTTCTTGCAGGTCTATCTATCATCTTGGATTACTAGCGCCACCTAACATGGTGCAACGAACCTGATGTGACACACATCAAGGGTTTCATACCACCTATCAAACATGTGAAACTCAGTTCCAAACCTCTTGCACATAACATGGCACACATTTTAAAAATTATAGCGCCACATTCCCTCTCCAGACGTTTTAGTCCCACTAGGTAGCACTGATCCATACTTTTTGGGGCCTCTGCATAGTTTTTCCTACTTCTAGATTATTCTATTCATTCTATGACAGATTCTGGTAAGCTTTTCAAATCATCTAAGTCACTTCCATACTTCTCTTTCATATTAGGGTTTCTTCTATTATTATATTAGTTTCTTGGGTCATTTTCTATAGTCATTTATGACATTTATTTACTGTATTTACATGTCATTCTAGATTATATTAACTACACCTATACCCCATTTTTAGTTGATGACATTATCACTGACATAATGTGATTTTTTTCCCCATGTGGCTAGTTATCTATAAAACCTTGATTACATCTTACTTTCTTATTTTGGCCTAATCCCACACCTTCACTTCGGATTTTGACCCCCACTTGGGTGTAACACACTATCTCCAATATATCGGCATATCCTTGCTTGGGTTTTTCTCTCCCCTTGGATTCATCGTCACTCGTGCCCTGACATCCTACCATTAGATTTCTTGGCCTTGATCCATCTCTTGGCTTTTGCACATCACGTGAGTTATGTTATCTTATCGACCCTCTTCTCACCGAATTTTCCTATCTATCTCATTATCATTATTCATAAGTACTATGGTATCACATACATACGTGTGGAAAGTAAGAAAATTATAATCCACATATCCAAACATCACCAAATACCATCAAAAATCATATATATATCGGATCAAGTTGTATACATCAATAAAAATCATACAAAATGACATTGGCCCATATACAATATGACTCAAGCACCCTCACCCCCTGTGGGGGTCTCTAGATGCTTTAGGTCAATGGGGTTGTGATATCTACTCTCATTGAGCATGATAGGGTTGTTTCCCTATATTGGGATCCAGAGGAATCTCCTTATTCCCTCATTTGTTGTGTTTATAGTGATGTAATTTGCATCATAGCTCTCTAGGTATCTGTTAGGTGAGATTCCTACTCCTATACCACTAGCTATATGTGCCTATAGTAAACTCTACAACATCACATCTATGATTTTGGTAGCCACCTGCACCTACACGTCTCTATATCATTGCAGTTTCCTATATTCCTTTCCTACATAAACGAAATGATCACATGGAATGCACGGCCAATGGTGTTACTAAATCTGTCATTACAGTAGTATCATGGAAATTTAACATAGAATTTGGGATCTCATGGTGGGTGTTCTCGATCAACAAGTGCCACTCATCATTTTTCTACTCTATAAAACCAAAAACTGACATACATCACTAACTATATCACACATGCCAATCTAAATCATTTAAATAACATGTTATCACTCATATTTGGCTTCATGTGTCTCTCAACGATGGCCTCGTCATCTTCTTGGCTTCCCAGCACCTCCTTTTCCTTGTCATCATGATGAGGTATGGCTCCTACATATTTTTCCCACCTATCTCTGGGCACAAAAATCATGTCTCCTCGCCATTTCATTCTGGGCTTCTGTCTCAGATGCCAGACCATCTGAACTCCAAATGGCATAAAAAATCCTCCTCCTAGAGGACGTATCTTGTGCTCTCTAAGTCGTGGTACTGGCTATATGGCTCCCCATCCTATGGTACTAGGACTAGGACTAGCATGTATTCTTGTATCTACATATGCTTCATCAAATCCATCCTTCGAACCACTATCCACTATGATTTTTGGTGGGCCCTAAACATCCGCATCGCATCTACATTATTGCCACCCTAGTGCACCTGCTACCCGTACCCTACGAGGTCATAGTACTAGTACCCAAACCTCTTTTCCTACATCCTCTCTAGTATAATGATGTTGGTAGGGTAAAAATGGTGGTATCACTATTGGTGTCATTTTTCCAAACTGTCTTGGTAATTTTTCTATCACATGTCTCTCCACCCAATAAAAATAGTGTCATGCTACCTCTTTCATGGCCTCTAGGTACTTTACTTTGGTCTAGTTGGGCCAGTGATCCATGTTCCTGATAAATCTTTAACTAACCATATTTTTCTCTCCTGAACTCTGCAACATGCATCATTTGCTACGTCTTGACCATTCTCTCATGCCATTTATTTCAACTTATTACACGAATAATTTATGCGATATTCAATTTTGTCCAATGTTTGACACCATATCATCATAAAGTCACGAAAACACAACATCCATCCCATCGGCCCCTAACTAGGTGATTTATGTCTTATTTTATGGATGATCCTTTAGTGTTTCCTTTCATTTGTTCTTCTCCAAGGTTCTTACAACATGGATTTTTCCCACACGTGGTAAGACGAGAAACATTGTAAGGTATGCATTGCTGGGTATATTTCATTTCAGCTAGTCCTTTCACTACGTACTTTTAGTATCGGTGCTATGGTCTGTCTTTCTCCATTGACCACCCCAAGTTGTGTTATTGCGACATGTAGTGATAAATGACTGGGGCATATCTATAAAGCTAAGTTTTCACTTTTCATCTTTCATACATGTTACTAATAATTTCCTTTATGCAGATAAGGGTCGCAAATTTATTTGTTTCATGATAAGGTACCTTAAAGGGCCTTCTAGGAATGGGGAATTGTTATTCACCTAACCATTATGGGTTGAAAATAATACATGGAGAGAGTGCAACTATTTAGTCTTGTCCTTAGTTTTCATTGCATTACTTATCCTTGTCCTCCTAGGTCTCATGCATATCATATTCATGATCTCTTACTTGCATTCCACCCTTTTACACCTTGTCCATCTTCTTTCATGACCCACAAGACACATTTATTTTACCTTTCATGATAAATTACTTCATTTTTTCATTCTTTATTGACACACTTGCTCATGGGAAATTATGTCGGTGTTATATTTTACCATGGCCGACACAATCTCTCATGGGAGATTGTGTCGATGTTATGTTTTCCCATGGACTACACAATCGCTCGTGGATGATTGTGTAGGTGTTATATTTTTCCATGGTCGACACCATCACCAGTGGGCGATGGTGTCCTATATATACCCTCACCTTATTTTAAATTGAGAAAGAAGAGGAAACTAAGACATCTGAACTACCATTTTCTCTACTCTTTTATGCCATCTTCACATTTGTTCACTTTTCTCTCAAGTTTCATCTTACATCTTTCTTGGATGGGAATGGGCACTCTTCTTCTTGGATTATTTCTTGCACTATTGGGTCATCATATATCAAATATGGGATAGGAATGGTCTTCCCTATCTTCACCTAATAGTGATTATCTCTCTATCTACTACTTCTTAGGGGAGGTAGATGCATCAATGACCTCCCTAAAGGTATAGGTGAGTGCTATAACCCTTCTTTTTCATTTTACTTAGAGTAGTTCATTTCCTCTTCTTCATTATGGTATGTTATCTTAGTATTATACATGTTTGATGTTAGTTAGCATGTTACTCTTATCAAATATCATCTCCTTAGTTACTTTCATTTAATTTATTGCATGTATACTTCTATTATTGTCGATCCACACCTCTCCTCTCCTAACCATTGATATCCCAATAGGGTTCCTTCCTCTATCTCGATTGTGGTCCTTACAGGAAACCCTCAGTTGACCTAGTGTAAGGGTCACTTCCCTCTAAATATGTAACCACATCGCTCATTATAGCCCCTTTTAAGTCTATCCCCTTATATGTCGATACATGTGGGTGTCTCCTACTCGTTGCCTCAATACACTTTTAGAACAAAAGATTTAGGAATGCATGTTGTGACACACTTTTGCCCACATATAATAAGGAGTTTCTCATCAATACTTTGGGCTTATAAATTCTCAACATAAGACCTAATCTACTTTACAAAATGATTAATAAACAAGTATATAGACTTAGACCCTTTCATATGTAGAGTTTTGAATTCTCTTCTAAGAATTTGAAATTTTAACACTTGAACTTTACTAGAATCTTAGTAGGAAGTCTGAAGGATCTCCCATGCTTGTTTCGACCTTGTTGTTTTAGAAATGTGTGTGGAGATTTCCTCATGCATGACTTATTGAATTAATAATAAATGTTTTGATTCCTTTTTTATATTCTCCTTCGATAAATTGATATCAATATATGTAAGCACCTCAAATTAGCCTAATTTGGAAGCTCATTAATCCCATTTTTTACTAAATCTCAAACATCATGTGAACACATACCATTTTTCTCTTTATACTTTAGCAGTCATTTTTTTTTTCTTTTGAAAAATGGGATATGCGGCTATGTGAGGCTAATGCTCATTACTACCATGACCAGATTGAAAACAGATACTTTTGCTTCAACCTAGGATTTGATACCAATCTAAAGGATTTGAGAAGGGTTGGAAAGGATTTGAGAAGGGTTGGCAGTCCTTTTGAGGGAGTATGTCCAAAACAAACAAGCTACAACTTAAAGATGAAATAAAAAACATTTACACAAACTCATAAAAAGGAAAACTAAAATTTCTATCAAAATTTTGGCATCACTTTGGTATATTTCTTCTATCTTACAAATTGAATACTAAGACCTCTTGCTAATACAGGCTCAATACAATCTGGTATATTCTAGCTTCTTCTACAAGTTAAGTGGAGGCAGTTGACACCCATAAAGGCTCTCGCACATATGGATTTAGAGGGGAAGATGGTGATTTACTAAATATTCTTTCATGTAAGTGGAGTTTATAGAAGCCATTTGGAATTAAATTTCAAAATCTTGTCTTCCGTGCATTTTTTGTATGATTGGTAGGGTATTGTATCCTTTTTTATTAATAAAAGACCACTTTTCAATACCAAAAAATATAGTAAACATGGTTAGGTGAAAAGATTACACTATTTCCAGTGAAAATAAGAACACTATAGAAAATGAAACTAGAAACATTACCGGGGATGAAAACCTTCAAAATATTAATAAATTGATTTTTCTCCAAAATAAAATATGTAGGTAGTCATGAATAGACCTAAATACTATGCACTTGCAATCCCTAAAGTCGTTATGGTCTTTTGTGAAGGATGGAAAAAACACATGAACAACAAAAAAATATAAAATAACGAGTGTGAGAAGTAGTGGTCAATTGATCTTAGAATATAAGGTCTATAATTTCATATAGAGTAATAAAATTTGAAAACAATTCCACAATACAAAATGGAGAGGAAGATTCACGAAATGTAATACGATGTGGCTCAAGCAAAAGCATTTATTCTACAATGACATCACATGCACATAGTTGTAATAAATGAAAAGTTCACTACCATATTCTAGTATTTAATGAAGGTACCAAGACACAACAAGATTTTCACAATTTTTGACAAAACTATAGTGCAATTGGAATTTTATTTTCCTCAAATTTAATTTAGACTTAAGGGACAATTCAAATACCCAATTGAATGTGAGATAAAAACTAGTTATAATTCATCATAGGTGTCCACCTTTAAAGATGCCTTTGCTAGAAAGTGTCAAATTTTGGTAGTTTTAACTTTACAGGTTACCGTATTTTAGATATTTTCCTATAGTCTTAGATATTCTTCTATAATTTTGTCACGATTTAGCGGCAGGAAGGGTGAATTTAGCACATGGAAATTGGAGGATGAAGTCCTTGAGCTCTCTTAAAATCAAGTGACGGAAAAACACTTACTGTAGTCTCACCTACAAAATCAGATGCAAAGCCTTCATTTCCTTTCCAAATGCAGACATGATCGACTCATTAATGCAATGATGAGCAATAATGTTAGCAATCTTTCCCATGCCCATTCTCTACATTTTCTACATATACACCCTCCTCTTCACCCATTTTCCGAATGGAAAAAGGTGGCGCCCAAAGATTGCCCCGCCACCCAGATGTTATCACGCCTGTGTTTGGAAATGGTGGATCTGATAGCGTAGAGGATGAAATTGAACCATGGGATTTTGAAAAGGACGTTGGATAGAAGAATCAGATCCTATTTTAAATCTGCGTGCAGTGTCTCCGGAGTGAGAATCGATCCTCTAAGTGCAACGAATGGTCATAATGATTTTGTTATTTTTTCATGTGGGCGCTCAAAAAGGGCACCGAAGATCAAACTGTCGACCTTGTCGACCATAATGTGTATGGGACGGAAATTGAAAAAAAAGTCTGCCATTTGGGGACGACGGATCTTGTGTGTGATGAATCGCTCCTGCAAAACCACCAGAAAAAAAAAATTCCATCCTAATTTTTTTAGACTAACAAATGGTTGTTTCTTTTGGGGACGGATTAAAATTGACCATGTTTTTATCAGTCGAGATGGAGAAGATGACATTGTCTTGATAAATCGAAATTATCTTGCTCACTTTGTTAATCTTAGTAGTTTGTAGCTTGGACAGCTGTTTGTCCTCATCCAATTGTTATTTGGACAGCCTAGAATTTAGAGAAATAGTTGTTTTTGTCAAACAAATATTGTTAGGATAAGAACAATTGTTATCTAATATTGACTCCTTTTAGGTGACACCTCATAACCAAAGTTGTTATGGTTATTGAGTTGTCTTAATCTCAGCTGTTCATTTGTATTAATGTCTCAGCCGTTGATTTTCAACGAGAGTAGTATATAAGGGGGTCATTGGGGTCATTTGTAACAAGGAAGTTTTGAGAGAAACTTGCAGTGTTAGCAAGTAGTCTTGTAGTGTTAGCAAGTAGTCTTGTAGTGTTAGCAGTGATAGCGTTGGAGATAGCAGTGGAGGAATATCAGCAGGAGGATTAGGAGATTGTCGGAGCTCTGCCAGTAAGAGGCAAGCAGTATTTGTATCTCTTGATTTGCTGAAGTTTAATATATTTCTCATCTGTAGTACTGGTTTTCCCTACGGGGTTTTTCCAGGGACAATTGTCCGAAAATATTGTGTTCACCTTGTTGGGTATTTCTTATGTGTTTGTATTTGTGAAGTTACAGTTGTGTTATTTTCCAATATTTGTTGATCAAATAATCTTACAAGATAGGAGGTTAATAATCAGTAACTGTAATAGATTTTTCACATGGTATCAGAGCTTTGTTCGGGTAGAAGAGATTTACCCTAGGTGAAAGAAAGTGAGGGTTTATAAAACCCAGTTTAACCTCTTCAAAATTATTATTATTATTTTCTTTTAAGATGGCCTCAGCAGGTTTAAGAGATCAGGACAGATTGGATGGAGCCTCAAATTTTGGTGTCTGGAAAGCCAAAATTTCTCTATTGCTGGAAGAGAATGGTATCAAGGAATATGTGACCACTGTTGTACCTGTACCTACAGATGCAACACAACTCTTAGCATATAAGAAGGAAGATGCCAAGGCGAGGAGGCTGATTCTTGACGGTGTCAAGGATCATATTGTTCCACATATTGCAGAGTTAGATACAGTGAAGACGATGTGGGATGCCATTATGAATTTGTACCAGAATGCTACCACTAACCGGAAGCTGATTCTCAGAGAAAAGTTGAGGAATACCCGGATGAATAAGGGAGAAGACGTCACAAGTTACCTCACCAGACTTAGACTTGTCAAGGATGAATTGGCAGCTGTTGGAGACAAACCAAGTGATGACGAGCTAGTGAGAATAGCCCTAAATGGGTTTACTAAGCAGTGGGATGTCTTTGTTCAAGTCATCAATGGACGAGACACCTTACCGAGTTGGGATTGACTATGGAGTGATTTCACTCAGGAGGAGCTTAGACTAAGTCTTGTCAATGGAGCCAACAATAAGAGTCAGAAAAGTGAGGTGGACCAAGAAAATGTTGCCCTAGCGGGTAAAGGGAAAGCAAAGAAGGGGTCTAGTAAAAGATCAAATTCACAAGGTGAAAAGAAGAAGAAATATTTTTCGAAGATCAAGTGCTATGGCTGTCACGAGTTTGGCCACTATGTCAGCGATTGCCCAGAAAGGAAGAAGAATGAAAAGAAAGGCAAGAAGCAAGTTGCGGCTTCAGCAAGTGTAGATGAGCTCTCTAGTAGAATGGAAGATGAGTTTGCACTCATAGCATGTATGGTTAGCTCAACCTCACAGAGTGTTTGGTACATAGATAGTGGGGCATCATATCATATGACAGGAGTTAGAGAATACTTCTCCAGTTATAAGGAAGAGAGCACCAGAATCCAGATCTCTATGGGGAACATGTCCAAACTCAACTCAGTTGGGAAAGGAACTGTTCAGTTTCAGAGGGAGAGTGGTAAGATTATTCCCCTTCATAATGTGTTGCATGTTCCAGGCTTAGGGATGAATTTGGTTTCTATATCTGTCCTTCAGGACAAAGGGTACAATGTACTCTTTAGAGGGGCACATGTGTTGATCAAGCACAAGGATTGGAAATCACCCACAGCTATTGGAGTTAGGAGCGGTCGGCTTTATAGGCTGCAGTTTGATATTCCTAAGGCACTCATGAGCAACAGTAATCTTAGAGATCAGGGAGAGCTATGGCATAGAAGGATGGGCCATATCCATCATGGAGCCCTTAAATTACTTCATGAGACAGTGACAGGTGTTCCTGAGGTGAGCACAGAGCACGATGATGTATGTAAGGGATGCGTGTTGGGGAAGTTTGCTAAAGCATCTTTTCCAAGGAGTGACACCAGATCCAAGGGGCGTTCTTGATCTAGTACATTCAGATGTATGTGGACCAATGTCGATGAAGTCTCTCAGAGGGTATGAGTACTTTGTTACTTTTATTGATGATTTCTCCAGGAAGACATGGATATACTTCTTGAAGACCAAGGATGAGGTTTTCAGTCACTTCCAAGAGTTCAAAGCTCTTGTGGAGAATTCGACAGGAAGGAAGATAAAAGTTCTTCAGTCAGACAATGGAGGTGAGTACAAAAGCAATGAGTTCCAGGAGTTCTGTACCAGAGAAGGAATCAAGAGAGAGTGGATTGTTCCTTACAATCCGCAACAGAATGGAGTTGCTGAAAGGAAGAATCAGTCTATAACGGAGGCATCAAGGGCTATGTTGCATGACCAGGATTTACCCCGTTATCTGTGGGCAGAGGCATGCAATACAGCAGTATACATACAGAATAGAGTTCCACATAAGGTACTAGGGAAGATGACACCAGAGGAAGCATTCACTGGGAAGAAGCCAGATGTCAGTCACTTTAGGATCTTTGGGAGTTTGGCATATTGTCACATTCCTAAGGATACACGTACCAAGTTAGATCAGACTGCAGAGAGAGGGTACTTTGTGGGGTACAGTGAAATCTCTAAGGCATATCGGATATTCATTCCAGGGACCAGGAGGATTATTGTTCGACGTGATGTCAAGTTCATGGAGGACAAGGCATTTAGAAGGTCTAGAGATTTACCAGTAGATGATCAGAGTGAGCAGCCAACAGAAGCTCCAAGGATCACTCAATCGAGTCAAGGGCAGCAAAGCTCGAGTACAGTTACTAGTACAAGCATAGACTCAGGAGGAGAGAGTTTTTCAAAGTATGGAGCAACAGGTGCAAGAAGAGATGCATCAAGAAGACATGGAGCTTGATATTTCATCCTCTATAGTTGGCAGCAAGAACCGTGAGGTTCAACAGACACAGAAGAATACTCAGGAGTTAGTGGGTACTCCTAGGAGGAGTGATAGACAACGGAAACCACCAGCCAGGTATGATGACTATGTTGCATTAGTTAGTATGTTGGTAGATAGTGAACCTTCTAGCTATCAGGAGGCTGCACAACATCAAGTGTGGCAAGAAGCAATGGTTGAGGAGTATACTTCAATTATGCAGAATGATGTGTGGGAGGTAGTGCCTAGACCAACAGATAGGGCAGTGGTTGGATCACGTTGGATCTATAAGATCAAGAACGGTGCAGATGGTAGCATCGAGAAATATAAGGCAAGGTTCGTGGCAAAGGGGTTCTCTCAGAAAGAGGGAATAGACTACGAGGAGACATTTGCTCCAGTTGCCAGGTATACTTCTATACGAGCTGTAATCTCAATTTCAGCACAGATGGGATGGCAGATCCATCAAATGGATGTCAAGATAGCGTTTCTTAATGGTGAGTTGAAAGAGGAGGTATACATAGAACAACCAGAAGGCTTTGTAGCACACAGCAAAGAGACCCACGTGTGTAGATTGAAGAGAGCATTGTACGGACTCAAGCAGGCTCCCAGAGCATGGTATGAGTGCATTGATAGTTACTTGTAGGAAATGGGCTTTGTGAAGAGTGAGGCAGATGCTAATCTCTACTACTTGGTAGTTGGAGGTGAGATTCTCATTCTTGTTCTATATGTAGATGACTTGTTTCTTACAGGTTCACTGGGGCTCATAGAAGAATGCAAGAGGGATCTTGCAGCGGAGTTCGAGATGAAGGATTTGGGACTCATGCACTACTTTCTAGGCATGGAGGTATGGCAGAAAGATGGAGAGATTTTCCTTGGGCAAGGGAAATATTGCATGGAAATCTTGAAAAGGTTCAGAATGGAAGATTGCAAAGCCATGTCTACACCCATGATCATGAATTGGAGGAAGGTAGACACATCCAGGGAGAAGGATGTAGACCCCACCTTATATAGGCAGTTGATTGGTTCTCTCATGTATTTGGTCAATACCAGGCCAGATATAGCTTTTGCAGTTAACTCTCTTAGTCAGTTCATGGTTGAGCCAAAGAGAGTGCATTGGACTATGGGGAAAGCATGTGCTGCGTTATTTGTGAGGTACAATCGAGTATGGAATTAGATATGCTTGAGGTGAAGGAATCAGGTTGATGGGCTATACTGACGCAGATTGGGCAGGTAGTACAACGGACAAGAGGAGCACTTCAGGGTGTTGTTTCAGTCTGGGATTAGGAGTTGTATCTTGGTTCAGTAGGAAGCAGAAGTCGGTGGCTCTGAGTTCAGCAGAGTTAGAGTACATAGCAGCTAGCATGGCAACATGTGAAGCTATATGGCTTCGGAAGTTGCTAGTAGCCTTGTTTGGTTAGAAGGTTGAGACTACGGTGATACACTGCGACAATCAGAGTTGCATCAAGTTGACTGAGAATCTGGTGTTTCATGATAGGTCAAAACATATAGACATCAAGTATCACTTCATCAGAGATTGTGTACAGTGCGGGGTTGTTAAGCTACAGTTTGTACCTACAGATCAGCAGGTAGCAGACATTCTGACAAAGGCATTGGGGAAGGCAAAATTTATCTTCTTCAGAGAGATGTTGGGTGTCATGCAGAATAGCTTCCTCGCTAAGAGGGAGTGTTAATCTTAGTAGTTTGTAGCTTGGACAACTATTTGTCCTCATCCAATTGTTATTTGGACAGCCTAGAATTTAGAGAAATAGTTGTTTTTGTCAAACAAATATTGTTAGGATAAGAACAATTGTTATCTAATATTGACTCCTTTTAGGTGACACCTCATAACCAAGTTGTTATGGTTATTGAGTTGTCTTAATCTCAGCCGATCATTTGTATTAATCTTGGCCGCTGATTTTCAACAAGATTAGTATATAAGGGGGTCATTGGGGTCATTTGTAACAAGGAAGTTTTGAGAGAAACTTGCAGTGTTAGCAAGTAGTCTTGCAGTGTTAGCAAGGGTGCAGTGATAGCGTTGGAGATAGCAGTGGAGGAATATCAGCAGGAGGATTAGGAGATTGTCGGAGCTCTGCCAGTAAGAGGCAAGCAGTATTTGTATCTCTTGATTTGCTGAAGTTTAATATATTTCTCATCTATAGTACTGGTTTTCCCTACGGGATTTTTCTAGGGACAATTGTCTGAAAATATTATGTTCACCTTGTTGGGTATTTCTTATGTGTTTGTATTTGTGAAGTTACAGTTGTGTTATTTTCCAATATTTGTTGATCAAATAATCTTACAAGATAGGAGGTTAATAATCAGTAATTGTAATAGATTTTTCACACACTTCCCATTGAATTATGAATTCAAATCCGAATACCGATTATCTAAATGGTTTTCAAATCTTTTTAAAATGCCTTCCTTGATTTTCATTCAGATGGGAGCAAAATGCTCTGATGTTTTTTTATTATTCAAGTGACTATGGTTTATATATTATTTTATTTTTTTAATAAACATGCAATAGGATCATGCATATCAAATAATGGGTGTGTATCCCAATTCAATATTGATATTTTTGTGCCTCCAAATGACACATTTCATGTGGTGGTTAGTGGAATACTTGTTAAAGAACATGAAACACTAAAAAATAACCACGGTCCTGAAAAAATGTCAGATATACATCGTGGTCTATCCATGGTTGTACCAGCTTTGGATTTATTTAGTGGTGTGTATGTGAACATTCCTTTGTATTGTTGGGTTTGTCAAGGTTTTGGTTTTTTAGGTTGGTTGGTTTCCACTGATCTAATAATTGGTCTTTTAGGTTTAGTGTTTTAGAGAGTATTTTTTTCTTTGACGTCATCTTTTTTGGTTTGATTTCAAGGGGTATCTATTCTACTAAATTTGATAGAGACTTTTTTCAAAGTCATTGTTGTTTATTTAATATATATTGTAAAATATCAAATTTGATAAGTGTTTTCAAGTAGTGAAACTTTTTCTTTTCATTAATGTCTTGAAATTCAAGTCAAACAGGGACAATTTTTGACGAAATATGTTCAACAATTTTTTGTTAGGCCTATTTTTCCCGTGCAGTCGGGTTTTGGTCATCTCCTCTTTCGAATGATGGAGGAATTATAGAAATCTTTTGTTTGTAATCAATATTTTAAAGATCCACTCGCTTATCAAGAGCAAAAGGACCGCCTAGTATAAGTTTTGAGAGGATGGAGGATTTTATAGCTTTGTGGTGAAATTGGAATGCATTCATATTACCCATATGAATCAAACCCTAGTATGAAGCAATGCAATTATTTGTAACATATCTTTACCATGTAAGCTTCATTTTTGTTTGTAGATCTATGAACAATTATAGGAAATACCTTATAGAGATGTACTCTTCAATGGAATGACATGTTTATAGGATATGCAAAAAAATAGATTTTGCATGAATGTGTTTGCTTGGAGCTTGTACAACACAAAAGAATATGGACCATTATGAAATACAACAATCATTTTTGAGTTTAACTTTCAAAATCAAAACTTATGTTTTTCTATCAAACATTTATGCAAATAGGCTCCATCATTTCAAAAACATCAATGTTCTTGTAGATATCAATGGTAATGCTACGTAAATCAAAACGTAGATATAAGTTGACACTTTAACAAAGTGCATCGTATCATAACAACAACAATATAGAGAGATCTAACTTTATTTATAGTTTCTTAAAAAACAAACCATTGGCCATCTAGACCATGTTGTTGACATTGAACTTGTTTCATGAAAATTTAGCATATTTAAAATGTTAAGTTGTGGGAGGTGGAGAAAAGGAAATAAAAGGAGTAGTACCCCTAAAGGAGTTTGAAAGATGCTTCGTAAAAAGAAAATGTTACAAAAGAGTTGACAATCAATTGAATGCTTGGAGATGACGGAGAGATCATCTATTCATGATTATATGAGATTTAAGTACACACAAAATTATGCATAAACATCCCTTCCGGTGTAATTTGCAACTCATATGCAATCACTAATATATAGAAATGTAAGTTACATATATATAATCCAAAAGTGAGATTAAAAAGTGAAAGCGTATATATCTTCCTTTCGTAGGATAGTAATGCAAGTAGCAAGGAACTTCGGTTGTACTCTTTGTTGTCGACTTTTCACACAACATTGTGGCAATCATGCCTTTAAAATATCTCATTCTATTCCGATAAATGAGTGCTTTGACAAATATATTACTATTTTTGCCACACTTTATTTGTAATGGAAACTGAAGGAATCAAAATGACGCAATATGTTAAAATATATTTGTGGCTCTCCAGTGTTTGAACGTTATTGTGGTAGTGGCTTGTCTGCTTTTCCATCTTCGCTTTTTCTGCTCCTTTTTTTATTCGATGACTTCGATTGAGTGTGTGAATGCGTGGAATCCAGATAACATCCGGACTCAACGTTGAGAGGGAAGTTAAGAATAGCCTTCGACCCGCGCATTCCATACGCCGCACGGTCATATGCGGTAGCCGCCGCTTCGGGTGTATCGAAGCTTCCCAGCCAGAGTCTGGACCCTTTCTTGTCCGGGTTTCGAATCTCTGCGGCGTATTTCCCCCGAGACTTTCTGCGCCTCACTCCTCTGTAATGTCTTTCTCCCTCTTTATTCAACGTTTCCGCCTTCGCCCCTTTCTCATTACACTGTATCGGACTATCAGACTTTAACCCGCCATAATCAGCCGCCTCCAAAGCGTTATTTGTGGCACTTAACAGAAAGTTGTGGCATATGAATGAGTCGTCATTTGGAGAGGAGTTGCAGGAAAAATATTCTTCAGATGAATTGGGAGTGTTTGGAGATGTAGATGATACAGAGCAATCCTCCCCGAGTAAAAAGTGGGCGATTGTTTCCAACATGTTCGAAGTCTCCTCAGGTTGAAAATTCATGGTCTCTCCTCTCTCTCTATCGAGTCTTCAGATATTATTTTGTGAGTCTTGCCGGTTGAGAATTATGATATTCGTTTGCTCTGACTTTGCTTATAAAAGCAACAAATCATTCCCTTCTAGAACCACGTTCCTATAATTAATCGGAATGCAACTTGGTATTAACGTAGTTACGTACGTTGTTTCGTCCGAGTCGGTCACCTTTGCATTTCAACGAAAAGGTTAAACGTCAGCAATGAGGAAGGCCAAACGTGACGTGCGGACATGCGTCGATGTTACGCGTATATTATTAACATTCTCGATACTTCCAAAGTCGGTTAAAGGAAAGGTAGCTTTGCCTTTCCTACCACTAATTAATCGCTGTTAAAGCAAAATAAACAAAATTATTATGCATGTTAGTGGCCCATCTTCTCCCGTCTGTCCATCCACCTGCACATTTTCAATTGATGGAAGAATACGCGTCATTCACTCTTTGCCTCAAATAAACCTCGGCAATTTCCTTCATTTTGATGTCGCTCTGCTTGGAAGGATCGGAAATGCGCTCACCAATGTGTCACTTGTCGGCGACATCGACAATGAGGCGCTCAATGACACGTAACAGGGCTTTGTTCGCAATAATCTTGACGCGATCATGCTGCCACACGCCTACACAGCTGTATGCAGTCCCCAGGTCGATTCCCATAGCCTTTCCCCCGTCATTTGCTATAATTCACTCTCAATTGAATTTCAAATTTCAACAAAAGCAGATAATTTTGAGCGATAAACTTTAAAAAAAAAAATTGCTTTCTTGAACGAAATCCAGATTAATTTTAACATTGAGGAGAATTTACAAAGAGATGTTTAAGAGATCCCCCAACTTATTTTTAACCAATACGCCTTTCTAAAGTCAATTTTCTGTACAACTCTCATCTTCATCCTCATTGTCATCCTATAATATATTTAATTTTATTTTCAAAGGAGACAGTTCACCTTCTTCCAATCGCAATGGCAGAAGAAGACGACTCGTTACTTGAATGTCTCCGTATAAAAACATTTCCAGCGTCTCTCGAGAAAAGTCATGGTTAAGGAGGACAACGTCCTGTTCATTGAAACTGTAGCATGGTTCAAAATTACAGAGCCAAAGAAGCCCTTTGCCTTCAAATTCTGCCCGCAAATTGTCGATCAGTTTACCAGCAATTGTGTCGTTAATGTTATAATTACTTAGTCCTTCAGCCATGGACGAATGCCAAGCTTGTCGTCTTTCCCGCCGAGAAGATATTCAGTGTCTACATTAGATGTAGTGTCGTTGGAGCGAACGCTGCTAAAGATGGCGCCCGAGTCAGAAACTCGTCAGGGTTGTCATTACAGGATCTACCTATCCCTCATTACACGGCCCTTCATGACATGGAAAATGTGTTTAGGGTCGAACTTTTCTTTTCCAAGGAGAACGCCTCTTCTTCATCCTGCTAAGGAGATTAGCGGGCAACCGTTCTTCATCAAATATCCAGTTTTTGTACACTACAACAGACATTTCCATGGAATACTTTCCGGAAAACACTGATTGTTCGACTAGTCCTCCTGCGTTTATGAGGATTTGACAAGCCAGAGCATTTATGTTCATTGTGTAACGAAAATGGGGGCTTAATAATCTATAAACCAGATGCATCACACTAAGCTGCCGGTTTGCTGCAATAATATACAGCTCTGTTGCTGCGTGTGTTTTCATCCTGGGCAAATATTTTAGAGGGCGATAGGCTAAGATCTATATGGTAACCGGTTTCAGTGTACTATCCTCTTTCAGAAACAGAATTGTGCGAGATGCATATGTCTTGGTAGTATCCAGACCATTTGCTCTATTAATGTATGGCATCAACGAATCATGGTGATCCAGAATAAAGAGCTTATTTTTCTGCAGAGCCTGAATCAAATGAAAATCAATCAATATTTCCATTCCCAATCCAATTTGTTCATCAGAATTAACCGCAAAGAAATACTTGATTGACTTTGAAGCCGTCGAGGTTTTTCTCAATGCCAACTCATCTGATCACCATATATTTGTGGGGAACCAGTTTGCTTTTAGGCGGAAAACTCTGTCAAATTGGAGTTTTAAAAATTCCGTAAATAGTCCCTGATTAAGCATATAAAACAGATATATTAGGAAGGTGATCTCTGTTGTAGCGTTGTTTCGATTTGAACCACGGAAAATCCATTTTAAAAACAATAAAAATAACTTAGAAGCTTACTGGAAATTTTCTGTTAGTAAAATTTAAAATTGAACGAAAGCTGAACCCATAGGTGCTCGTGAGAGGATAATAAATATCGATGAACTGCTTATATATTAATTTGCTTTTTTATTAGATAAGGCAAAAAACAGGTTTTGAAGGGATCCGGAAACCCTGAACAAACGAAATATAAAGCAACGAAGCAGAAAGGCGGAACTTAAAAGAAAGAGGACCAACCACGGTCCCGGGATAGACACAACAAACAAACACAAAAAAAACCGACTGAAAGGAAGACCTAGAGGGAAAGAAAGGAGCCCATAAAGATAGTCAAAAGGGCTTGACCATCCAAACAAAGGGCAAACTAACTTCCATGAGCGTTTCCACGATGGGATCTAAGGCTCATCCTCAGAGGACAAATATCAGCTTTTTCTTTCTTCTTGTTAAAAACAGTCTTCCATCCATCCCTCCCATTGGGATCTACATTCTCATCCAGGTGGACAAGAAGACATACCTCAAGGACCTCATTATTGTTAGAGCTTTGCATCTGCATGAAACCAGGATGTTGCACCGTTGATACCTCTTCCTTCCCATAAATCTTAACCGGTCCAGAAGGGGGATGAACAAATTCACCCATCTTTACTTCATGATTATCCCTGGACATGTTTGTAGCTGCTTCTATAACACTATCTTCAGGAGCGACTTGGGATCCACAGCAACAAAATTACCTAAGGCCTCCCCCATAGCCTTAAAACAATCCTCGCTCCAGAAATGCAAAGGCAAGTAGGGGAGCCTTATCCATACTAGTCTAATATTGAAAGTTTCAGTCAAAGGATTGAAGGAGGGGAACCAAGGCTTAGCAAGAAGAAGATGCTCCTGGTAAGTCCAAACTTTGCCTAAAATGGATTCCTTATCCAAAGAGCTATCAAAAATAGCTATAAAAAACTCTCGAGCAGAGGGATAAATATTGACCTTACCAACTGTATGAGGCCTCCATAGCTCAATAATCTAGTTGTGCAAGGTAGGAAGACCCAGACAACAACCAACAAACCTGCAAATAAGACCCCTATCCTAAAAGAACTCGACAGCATCGAAAACCTCCTCCCTAAATGACACCACATGTACCGTTTTTGCAGGGGTCATAGGTTTAGGAAGGGACCATACACCAGACTTCGCTATGGTCAGGAAGGACACCAGCTCAGAAGAACCAACATGCCCCTGACCTAGACCATCCCAGCCCAGCACACACTTTACTCTAATAGGGCACGGTTTGAGCAGATTGGGCCACCCGACTGTCACTACCACCCATGCCTCCATTGTCATTGAGAAGAGTAGGACTCTGTATCCCGTCATCACCATAGACCCAATCTATGAGAGATAAGCCGTCAACATGCACCTTAGACCCAACACGACCCTACTTCGATCCATTCGACCTAGTATGAAGGGGAGCGCTAGGCATCACATCTAAGCTTGAGGAAGGGCAACACTCATTTCTATCCAAACTGCCATAAAGATGTATTAGCTGGAGGTTGAGACTGGCATGCACCCACCACCAGCGCATAAAAAAATCCAATGACATTAGGGATAGGGTTAGGGAAGAACAGAGCCGACACCATTTGATGGTTCATTTCATTAAAGTGTTTATTTCTATTTGCTTTTTAATTTGGAGTAAAAATCTTGCTTTCAAGTCAGTACAAAATCTCATGAGTTTTGACAAATAAGTGAAAGAAAATTAAAGAATGGGAGAAGACTATTGTGAAAGATTGAATGCTTCAAATTTTGTCGATGAATTATGACTATCATTTCAAATTTAATTATGAATTATGCAAACCATTTAAAGTTATATCTCTTAAGCAAAATGTATCTTTTATAAAAGAAAGGCATTTTGACTACCAAAGCATAGAAAACACAATCCAACCATCCGACATGTTTTCAGCAAGTTGGAACATCGTGCCAATAACACAAAGGTCACATGTTTGATTCTTATATAGGCCATAAATTAAATTTTGTTTAAGCGTATATCAAGTTTTTAATCATTGATTTTGTCTCATAAAATTTTGAAAACCTTCAATTACCAAAATATTCCTTAAACTATTGCATACAAATTTTTGTTATTGTGGTTGATGCTCATGGTACATAGTGCATCAAAGCTATTTTCAAAACTTTGACGAAAAAAAATCAAAGTTATTGTGATTTTATTTGAAATTGGAGACCCCCACATTGTTAAATGTTTCTTATAAAATCGTTCATAGAACTTTGGATCTATACATTAGAATTTAACCCAACTAATTATTAGCTCTCAACAATCATAAATTTAATCCACGAACCATTTTTATTATGACCGATATTCAAAAGGTTTATCATCCCATAGAATAGTAATTCCCTCTTGCTATGATGTAAACTTTAGGGTATAATTCCACAAAATGACTATTCTTTCTTGCTATGTTGCAAACTTTAGGGTTAGTATTAAATTTTCTTCTTTCGATTGAGATCATTTATATTATGATGTGTTTTTTTATTAATATCATCTTGTTTTCATTATTAATCAAGAATGTATTCTTGCCTCTACAATTTATGTGTTTGCTACTAAAGGCTTTGGATATCTTCTTGACTCATAAATTGTACTTGATTTGTTTTAGATTTTGAAACAACAAATTAACCATTATATTATAAATATGGCCACTTCCATTTTGATACATCACCTTTAGTGGTATAAATATCTCACGATATATATTGGGTTTCTGGTATATCTGATTTTGGATAGCAAGGACTTTATTGAGAGACAATTGTACATGGTATTTTACTAACTTATATTGGTAAGATGGCCACATCCATTGTGGTTGTCCCCCCAATTAGCATAAGGATCATGATACATTGGACTTAATGTATTGTTGTGAGAATGAAGGAAGAATGAAGAAAATAATAGTGAAAAGTTTTTGGTTTCCTCTTTGTATTTTAGTCAGAGTTAGAGTACATCACATATATTTTTAAGATAACATTTGAAACAAAGAGAGGTGATTCATGTAGTTCAAGAAAACAACAATGATGATACGCGTGGTGACAAAATCACTAGCGAACAAGCTGCAGCTAAATAGAAACTTGAAGGTAAAACATAATTTTTAGGTTATTCATTTTGTATATTAATTGTTTTCTTTCTTCCTCTCAGCATTCCTTAAATTTTAAATGAAATCCTTCTTTTTGCATTCACTTTAGCAAACATGTTATAGCAAAGGAACTAGATTTTTTTTATTTTTTCACCAATGGAATCTTAGTTTACATTGCTTAAAGCATCAATACTTTCTTAAGTAATGTTTAAACATTATTTAGAATCTTGATGGATATTCGTGTTATCTTGTATCCTTCAGAATCTAAATAGATTTGATATTTTAAAGCTAAATATTGTATATCCTCATGAACAACATTTTTCATTTCACCTTCATTATATTTTACATGAGAGAGAATGACATTAAATTAATGACTACTCATATAAAACATATTAAATTAGATTGAAAACTCTTGATTACTATACTATTTTTGACATGTAAAATATATGGTGACCTAAATTAATGTAGAAATTTTTTATTAATACAATATTTAATTCCAAGGTTCATTTTAAGACCCCTCCCCACAAAAATTCTATAGATTCCTTGACAAATTTGTGAAAATGACTTTTGAAATGATGGGGGATCTGAAGAACAGGTTTTGAAGTTTAATAATGGTGTCAGAAAAAAATATTGCTACCGGATGGTATATTTTTGTATGCTACCAGTAGATAGCATATTTTATGCTACCGGATGAAAACATAATATATGTTGTTGGTCGATAGCATATTTTATGTTATCGGATGACAACATATATGATGTTTTCGACCAGTAACATAATAGCGAATATACCAACATTGATTGACCGTTAGTGAAATAGATAGGTGAAACTAGGGTAAAATTTAATTATGAGTACCCTTAATTTTTGGCAAACCTGCTATCATACGATAATGAAAAAATGTCCTTTTTTTCACGAATATTTGAACTTAAAATAAACCTTGTTTAATTCTTGTATTTTCTTAAAGAATATTGTTAATACAATAATGTTAAATCAACAATTACCGTACATATTCTCCTTTAATACTATTATGTAAAAAAATTATTTACATTAAATATAATAAAATTAAATTTATCTCTTGAAGAGCATGATCTTAAAACATTTTAAAGAACATTAAATATATTCTAATGTTTCCTATCAGCCTTTCACAAGCACCAATGGATGCTTATCCTAGTTTCATATAAAGGTAGATTGTTTGTCAGTGGGTATATTTTACTTACTTTCACTTTATAAAGTGAAATTATTATACCAAAGGTTTTTTCACATGTAGAAATACGAAGTGCATTATGAAAGCATGTCAGTGACACTCCATTTTATCCCATCTGTCCATACCCTAGCTCATATCAATGACCTTGAATTGATCTCTACCATTCATGTCCATGTTTTCACCTGATGGAGAAATGAAATCCTTGATTGCCTCACCCGATGTCATGTATTTGGCCCTGGTGAAGTCAATAGAAGCAAACATGAAAGTGTAAGAAACAACGTTGCACTCTAACTGAGTGACCCCTACATAATAGTTTCCCTGGCACCATCTTTCTCGACACCTCTGCAACACATTCATTCACTGTCACTACTAACTAAGATTTTTTTTGTCTTGTATCACATTTTTGTATTGTTTTTTATTTAGTGGAAGCATGTTACTCAATACTTATTTCATCATAACTACCCTGAAAAGGTTCTTTCCTTATTTTCTCCTCAGCATGGAATGCATTTTAATAAATGTTATGTATATGTCAAAATATCTTCCCAAATTTTTCATCTCTCAAAACACTTAATTGAAATAAACCAATCTATCAAATTTAGTATATTAAATTCCATATATTAAAAAGTGTGTTGATTCCCACCTTTTTATTTCCAATTTTATGTACATGTCTTTGCTTTATCTAGCAAATTGAATTTCATCTGCTCAAAAAACCTAACACCATAAAAGTTTAAAATAACAAAATAGAAAATCTCAATCGATGGATAAAATATTCCTTTCATTCACATGTCCATTTCATGAAGGAGCTCAACTATTGATGAGTGTTCCTACATTGCCTACCTTTTTAATAATTACCAAAGCTTAATTCCTAAAAGCATTCCTGTAAAGTGCTACAAGAAGCAACCAGTGTGGTTGGGTTTTAAACTTTGATCCTATTGAATTCTCGCCATATTTTATTTTGGCCCATTTAAGAGTGAATTTCACTCACGTGAATAATGTACACAAGTTTTAGATGATTAAGTAGAGCAAAAATAACAGATATTATTTGGGCGGGAACAATTTTCTTCGTGGAATAAGTGTCCAAGGACATACAAGTATTTAATTCCCACCTTTTAAATGCCAACATTCCCTTCATATCTACATCTTACCTATAAAAAAATAAATGTTTTCCAATAAAAATCCTTGGTGCCATGAAATAATTTATTTTACAAGCTTAATTGACAAATAGAATATACCTTTTGTTGATATGTCTGATGGCTTGAGGGACTCAATTACAAATGGTTGTTCACACACCACCTGTTTTCCTACAATTACTAGACCTTACAACTAGAAATCAAGGCTATAAATTTCTATAAGACACAAAAATTCCAGATGAGTTTTGAACCCTAAACCAAGGAAACTTTTAGTGGAAATTTTTCATAAACTCACGAATATTAGGGGTTTTGGAAATTGGAAATGGTGAATTTTCAGCAATCGGCTATCACCCAATTCACCTAAAATTTTGAACTATAGGTCATTTGTATAAGTCAGTTCACCTACTATTTACACTAAAATAATGAAATTATGTATGTATTTCGCCAACGTTTCGAATCAAACTGTGCTCATATTCGCCAATGTAGAATACATATCATCAAGGTGTAATACTTCAATCCATTTTACAATATGTCATCCAACATAGTTGTTGTCTTACCCCATGACCGTCTAACAGCTTTTTCGTCCAACATAGATTTTGTCTTACCCCGTGGCCATCCAACACCTCTATCATCCAACATAGCTTATGTCCATCCCCTCGACTGTCCTACCCCCTGCAGTGTATCTTTTTATCGGCCAAACCTCTACTTTGAAGTCATGAAATGTTCATTCCTATAGCCATTTGTCCAATCGTGTAGAGACGACCAAGATAATTACATCCATCTAACTAACTATGTGTGAGACAAGCATCCAGGATTGGAAGGGACAATTATATAAGAGATGTTTGTCTGTTAAATGGAGAGATGGCTAGGCAGGAGATGACCGTCCAATCTAGTGTCTTCTAATGTTAACTTGATAGACATCCACTCAACAACTGTCTAATATTTGCATTTCCTCTTTTTCTCTCCCATTGTTTCTCTCCCTCTAGTTTGACTTCTGCAATAGATCTCATTGGTATTTCCATCATACATTTCACATGTGATTGCTAGCATTATAGATTGGTGATGGAGATGGTGTTGTAAGGAAGTGCGTTGAAGTTCAGGTTGGTGAGAATCGGACACGTGAGACCTGGAACATTGTGTAATGAAGACTTGAGTTGATCCTACAACAAATTGCCTTGATTGGTGCCGTGATAAAGATGAGCGACAATGAGGACGATGAAGATGACTATGCTGACAATGACGATGATGAAGAGAGTTTCTTAAAACTCACGATTTTCTCTTCGCCAACAAACCCACTTTGTCTTTCGGGAAATACATAGCTACAGTCGCAAAGATGTGGGGTTTGCTTTCTATGGAGATTATTCAAGGAAAATTAGAAATCTATGCACACTCGAGTTATTCACAGTGAAAAGAACCGAATCTTTCAAATCCGTGAGGGAGGAAGAGGTATCCGCCATGTTGCAATCCATTTGGCTGGAGAGCGAACAAGGCATACGCTGTGTGCATGTGAAGCGAAGCCTCTCATCCCTCACACAAATTATCGCCGGCAGAATGTTTTCCAATAGGACATACGCAAATGATGAAGTGAGTGGAGGCATGGGTTTTAAAGAAATGCTCTCAAGAGATATCGGCACTCGTTGGAGCCTTTTGCATCAGACATATATAACAAATGATTTCAATCCAACAAGAATTTTTTGAACTGGTGGAGGGCCTCCAACAGATCAATGGTCGCCTGCTAACGTTGATGATGTATTTTACATTGCCGGCCGCTGATCCCTTGGAACTTGTTACAGACCCCTAATGCTTTCCCCATTGTAAAAATGCCTTCAGTGTAATTATCGAAAAAAAATAGTTGAAGCAATTTGATTGTCAATATAAAGAAAGAAATATACATAGGTATAATCGAAAAGTGAAGTTTATATATCTTCCTTTCGTAGGTAATAATGTTGTTTTATACATTAAGTTGAAAGTTGCAACTTCGGTTGTACTCTTTGTTGTCACTTTTTTAGATAATATTCTGGCAATCATATCTCTAAAATATCTCATTCTATTCCGATAAATGAGTGCTTTGACAAATATAGGGGAGAGGGGCCAATAGGTGAACAAGGTCCAATAGTTGATATGACTATTGGTCACACAATACCCAATAGTTGTCATAGTACTATATAGTAGTTTTTTTTTTTTTTTTTGACATAATAATTATGTAGAGTAGCAAATCACATCATGACATGTAAAACCTCTCACCCATGTACAAGTACAAAAAAGTCAATGTTCAACCAATTTCACCCATATTCAAGTATTGGTTTCCACCATGGTTGTAGTGTAACTCAAGTTTAGTATTTTAAATCAATTCAAAATATGGATTTCCCTCAAATTAAACATTCCAAATAAAAAATATAAGCTAATACAAATCTAAACTACATATTAGAGAAAAAATTACAATCTCATATGACAAACAATTTATTTAATGGACCCCTTAACTTAGGGTGTACCACTACAAGCCCCTCTCCCCTATTAATATTTTTGCCACACTTTATTTGTAGTGGAAACTGAAAGTGTCAGAATGACGCAATATGTGAAAATATATTTGTGGCTCTCCAGTGTTTGAACGTTACTGTGGTAGTGGCTTGTCTGCTTTTCCATCTTCGCTTTTTCTGCTCCTTTTTTTATTCGATGACTTCAATTGAGTGTGTGACTGCGTGGAATCCAGATAACATCCGGACTCGACTTTGAGAGGGAAGTTAAGAATAGCCTTCGACCCGCGCATTCCATACGCCGCACGGTCATATGCGGTAGCCGCTGCTTCGGGTGTATCGAAGCTTCCCAGCCAAAGTCTGGACCCTTTCTTGTCCGGGTTTCGAATCTCTGCGGCGTATTTCCCCCGAGACTTTCTGCGCCTCACTCCTCTGTAATGTCTTTCTCCTTCTTTATTCAACGTTTCCGCCATCGCCTCTTTCTCATTTCCCTGTAATGGACTATCAGACTTCAACACGCCATAATCAGCCGCCTCCAAAGCGTTATTTGTGGCACTTAACAGAAAGTTGTGGCATATGAATGAGTCGTTATCTGGAGAGGAGTTGCAGGAAAAATATTCTTCAGATGAATTGGGAGTGTTTGGAGATGTAGATGATACAGAGCAATCCTCCCCGAGTAAAAAGTGGGCGATTGTTTCCAACATGGTCGAAGTCTCCTCAGGTTGAAAATTCATGGTCTCTCTCTCTCTGGAGTCTTCAGATATTCTTTTGTGAGTCTTGCCGGTTGAGAATTATGATATTCGTTGCTCTGACTTTGCTTATAAAGCAAGAAATCATTCCGTTCTAGAACCACGTTCCTATAATTAATCGGAATGCAACTCGGTATTAACGTAGTTACGTACGTTGTTGCGTCCGAGTCGGTCACCTTTGCATTTCAACGAAAGGTTAAACGTCGGCAATGAGGAAGGCCAAACGTGACGTATGGACATGCGTGGATGTTACGCGTATATTATTAACATTCAATATCTTTCTCGATACTTCCAAAGTCGGTCAGAGGAAAGTTAGCTTTGCCTTTCCTACCACTACTTAATCGTCCTTAACAGTAATTGATTTACTTCCCCTTAAAAAGCAAAATAAAAAAAATAAAATAAAACTTCAATTATTACGCCAAAGGCGTTTGCAAGCATTCTAATCACATGTTAATGGCCCATCTAATCCCATATGTCCACAACTTAACTTGTATCAACAAATTTGAATTGATCTCCGACATCCACATGCACGTTTTCAATTGATGGAGAAATACAAGTTGTTAAAATACGTCAAGATGGCTATGATGATGTCATCCATCTAATTACCATAAAATGTACCTTTTAATAGACTTTGTTATTTTTAATCTCTATATTTTCTTTTGAGCATTTATATTGTATGGAAAGTGGTTTTTAAGGTATTCAAATCAAGTAGTTTTCAATACAAAGAAATTTAGGGTGGACCATTTCTAAGGAATTATGTCATACATTTTTTTCACTTTTGTGACATCATTTAATTGGGTGATTGTTTGATGCGACTCATTTTTTTGACTACTTTTCGAAAATTTTATGTGAGGTTTTTGAAAACCCTAACGGCTCACGCAAATCAACGGGAGAATGGAAAGCAACAAGAGAAAAACTTCAAACCCTAAAGGCTCACACAGACAGGTGCAGGCCAATGACAGGTTTCACAGTTTGGGTGGCAGATATACCCCCTCACCTGCAAAATCATTCGTGGCGGCTGCTTCTAGTAACCCCGAGTAGATTTCATCAACAGGCAAACAAAGACAAGGTTTTCCTAGGGTTCCAAATGCGCCTTATATTGTGGAAAAATCCGCAACCGCTTCTGATAACCCCGAGCAGATTTCATCAGTAGGTAAACAGAGACAGTGTTTTCTTGGGGTTCTAGATGCACCTTATATTGTGGAAAAATCCGCAGCCACTCTGGTAGTTACGCTGTCATTCTCAGAGGTAACTAAATCAATCTCTACTCATAAAGATTCTTCCCCATTTGTCGATTTAATGGTTTTTGCCTCGGATTGAATATTTGCTGCGCACACCAATGTATCTATTCTACTTGGTCCCGTGACTGTGAGATTCAGCTGTGCATAAAGGATTTTTTATTGTTCATTTCTTCCCTCCTATAGAATGTCAACAGATTCTTAATGAGGGTCCATTAAATTAATTTACACTAATAATCTCAACTTTACAATTGATAGACCAGGTCTAGTTAAATGATTAAATATTTAATTTACTTTATCTCTAAGGTCGATTAATTAAAAGTCATTTAGTAAGGTGCCCTAATTTAATTTACTTGGTTAAGTGTTTTCTCCTCTTTAGTTAATGTTCAATCTCAAATGGTTAACCTCAATGCTTAATTATCTTAGTTTCATTATCCTAATAGCTTAAAGTCTTTTTTATTAACTTCCTAAAACATACTAAGAACTAATAAGGACTTTGCACCCCAAGGCAATTAAATGGCCCCATTCACCCATCTACACATACTTTAAAATTTATTTAAAACATTATAAATACATTCCTACCAAACAAAATTAGGGTTGATCCTCCACCCTTAGATCAATTCAATTGTGGCCACTAGATCCTAGGGTTCTAAACTAGCCCTAAAATTCCTTATGAATTCTTATTAAAACATTTCCTTTATTCTATTCTCCTCATTTGGTCCATTTTTCTCTTGTTTGATTTGCAGGTTGGAGCAAGGGAAGCCATGGGAACAAGGGAGGAAGAACTATGGAGGATTCTACAAAGAAATCAAGCTTAGATTAGTTTATATTGTAGATTTATCATTGTAATTTCTCCTATTCAAGGATTGAAGGGATTTCCTGTACCAATCTAGTTTTATTTCAAAACTATTTGTATTTGGAGTTCTCCATTTGGGGCAAACCCTACTCCCATTTATAAATACAAGTTTGAGTAATTTTAATCCATCATTTGAAGATTTTATTGCATAAAACCATGAGATTTAGCCATTATTTGTTTACTGGAGGTTTCCTTTAAATTTTTACAAGCATAAAATTTAATTATTACAAGTTAAAAAATTACACAGGCGTAGATACGTAAATTTCTGCCATAAGTGACAAAACCACCGCCCAGAGCAGACCGACAGTCCTAGGACCACCACCCCACTTGGGTGACTATTCATGAACCGTCGCCTTGTCGAAGCGACAGTTCTGAGACTATTGCCTTTCTCGAGTGGTGGTTACGAGACCGCCGCTCTACATAGGGTGCCAGTCTTATTTCTTAGAAACATAACCTTCATTTTCAAGATTTCTCGAAATCAAAAGTCACTCAAATGTTTAAAATAATATTCTGAACTTGATTTTATATTCCTAGAGTTTTTTAGTTGTAGGATTTAGTTCCATTTATTCATTTCATAGTTAAAATTACTCATTTTAAGGAATTTTCTATTTTAATAGTAATAACAACAACTACAAGATCATTCATCATTTTTTCAACAAATTTTCTTTCAATTCCAAGAGTATAAAAGGAACTAAATCTACTTCTAATATTGTTATTTTCTTACTACAAAATGCAACATTCCAACATAACAATATACTTCAAATTTCTTGTCTCTTTCCATTTCTACAACTTATATGTTCAAATATATAACAACTTGTTCTACATTCAAGTTTTTTATGCATACTTTGTTAACATCTTACAACTTCTATATTCCTTCTTTCTCATTTACAATAATACAACTTCACAATGAAATAAACTTTCTTTCTCACAATACAACTTTCAACTAAACTTTTACACAAAGATTTCCATTTTGGTTTTTTCTTTCCATACTATAATCTAAGGAGAAAGGAAAATTTTACAACTCTTCAATGAACTTCTTCAAATAATATTACAACTTACAATACAACATTTCCTTTAAACAAAATACAATATTACAAATCTTCCACCTTGAGTGGGAATAACAAAAGAAAATTTTATCACAAGAAAGGATTTCATAAGGACACCAACAAAAGAAGCTTCACATCACCAACAAGAGAGCTCCTTCATGATTTTCTTGATCCACAACAAAAAGGGGGGGTGAGAGGAAACACTCTCCACCCAACCAAAATATCCAATGAGGAGGAGAAGTCATCCTCCTCATTGGCCCCCGAGCCCCAACCACATTGCAATCAAAGGTGGATCCAACACATAGTAACAAACAAGCTTCCAAAACACAAAACCAAGTATTTCACAACCATTCCAAAACACAACCATCTCAAACTACAAACAAAATGAGGAAAAACAACAAAATATACAATGATTCAAAATGAAAATCCAAAGGAGCAAGAATCTATGGGGAGGTCCCTTATGCCCCCCAATGGGAAATGGGTGCCCACCTTAAAAACCTCCAACACATAACTCAAAACCCCTACACACTCTTATGCCTCCCTCAAGTACCTCTTATGCCTCCCACATACTCTTATGCCTCCCTCATTCTCTTATACCTCCATCATAAAATAAACAACTAAGCAATGCAAGTATTCCTTATTCAAGGTGGGGAACCCAACCCAAACTCCCTCTAAAACATGAAATAAACTCTTATGCCTCCCTAAATGAATTCTCCCCATAGTCCCCTCCTACACCCTAGCTAGGAAATCTACCCTAGCACCGAAAAAGCATTCCAAAACACTCAAAAACAAACACATATACACAAAATCAAAGAAGAAAATTAAGAAAGAGTAAAGCTCCTACCTTTCCATGGTAGAGATTTTTCCAAGAGTCAACCTCAAAGCTTCTTCAAACCCAAGAAATCAACAATAAGCTCCACCAAATACCTCATGAACTCCAAATCCTCTAACTCCAAAAAATTCAAGAGCACAAAAGAATGAAGTAACCCCCAAACAAGTAAAAAAACTTGAATAAATAGAAAAGTGAGAGAGAACGGTGAGGTGGCTCCATGTAGGATGCCACATCACTCATCCTCAACTCCACCTCACAAGTCAAACCTCAACTCCAATGCACCATAAATTGGTGGGTGAGAGGAATGATAAGTTACTGACACACACAATCTAAGCCCACACCCCCTAAGGAAAAACTTTCATTACAAGAAAGAAAGTGCAATAAAATTTTAACTTTTTATCTTCCTAAGACACATAATGGGGTTTATGTTTGACCCCCCAACCCATAGGTATGGTTGGTATAACAATTTAAGAGGTGTGGGACAAGCTTGACTTGTCCCACAAGCTTCCAAAATTGGCCCTTAAGGCCAAATTCGAATTTTCATGAAGGGGTAGGGTGTACAACACTCAAGATCATAATCACTCAACTTACAACACATAATTCAAGAGCAATCAATTCTAATAAATGAATTCTTTTGACCCATTCTTAATTAATTTAGTAACCCAATTAATTTACTAATGTACACATAAATCAAGTAATTAACAAAAGGAGAATACGTCACTATAATCACATACTAAAATTAAATAAAGGAACTAAATAAAAGAACACACAAACCCTTTGGTCACAATTAGGGGTAATCCCCCCATGGGAAGCACCTAACAACAATTCAAACACACACACAAAATACATATTTCCATGATGACCCTTGTTGAATTCACCTAGCATTCCAATGTGGTTGGTCTCAAATCCCCCCGTTGTTTATTGCAAATATATTTTCGTGTAAAACACACAATACCTCCATCGGCCTCATGGCCGCATCAAAGCATCCAAGATAAAATATGCAATATAATTCCACAATCATCTACATATGCATCCAATCATCATCTAGACAATTTACGATATCATTTACAATTTCTAACAACATCTCGATTCTACATTTCATCAATATCAATAGGATTAAAAATTAGTTCAATTATCAGGGTCTACTCAATGTGACAAAAATATCGCATGTCAAAAATATATATAACCATGTCAACAACATATCATCATCAATATGAAAATGTGTCTAAAAGTCCACACACATCATACTAAGAATAAAAAACCAACAATAGTCTTAGTATCTCTAACATCTAGATCATGATAAGTCAAAATAATACAAAATGTCCATAAGTAGAGTCAATAGTATCAAAATCAACATAAATAAGTGGGTACTACATCCCCCTCCCCTTAGACTAGACTTCCTCCTGGAAGTCACTGGAATAGTTTTGGGAACTGAACTCGTAGCAATGTAGCATCCTCCCATGTAGTAACAGTCTCGTCATACCTATCCCACTTGACCCGAACATAGTCAGTCTCTCTACCTCCAAGGCCTAGGGTCCTGCGCTATACAATATAGATGGGCTCCACCATCACCTGCCCCTAATCCTGCACATGCAATGCGGTCCAATCTAATACGTGAGAAGGATAAGAAATGTATCTCCTAAGCACAGAAACATGAAACACATCATGGACACCAGACAAGCTAGGTAATAACACTAAACGATAGGCCAATTGACCGATGTGCTCCAAGATCTCAAAGGGACCCACAAACCTAGGAGAAAGCTTATAACCTTTTCTGTAATGGATAGGGATCTTATACAGTCTGACACAAAGAAACACCTTCATGCCCACCTCATAACTACGATATGTTCTATGCTGATCCGTAAACTTTTTCTACCTGTCCTATGCCACCTGTAATCTTTTCCTGATCATAACAACCTACTGCTCCATATCCTGCAGTAAGGCTAGCCCAAGAGAAACCATGTCCTCTAACCTGTCCTAACTCATATGTCACTTGCACTCCCTACCATATAGTTCCTTAAAAGGATAAATGCCTATAGAACTCTGAAAACTATTATTGTAGGTGAACTCCACCAAGTATAGATACTACTCCCATCTCAAATGATGATCCATGACATACATCCTAAGCATGTCCTTCAAAATTTGATTCACTCACTCAGTCTTTCCATTCGTCTCAGGGTGATATGTTGTACTGACATTTATATTCATCCTGAGAGCATGTTGCATCATAGTCTAGAAGTGAGAAGTGTATAAAGGATCGCGGTCACAAATGATCTTCCGTGGAATCCCATGTAACCTCACAATCTAATCAAGATATACTTGTTCCACTACACTAGCTGTGCAGGTGGTCTTCACCTGAGAAATATGAGCCACTTTCATCAATTTATCCACCGTGACCATGATGGCATCGTGGTGGTATCTCGATGTCGGTATCCCAACTATGAAGTCTATGGAAATGGTGTCCCATTTCCACTCCGGTATAGCGTGAGGAAAGAGAAGGCTAGCTAGATGTTGATGCTTGGATTTCACCCTCTGACACTTTAAAAAACCTGATGCAAGATGAGCCACGTCTCTCCGAAGTCCCCTCCAATGTTACAACTGTCTCAAAGTGGTGTGCATCTTCTTCACCCCGAGATGGGATGAATAAGGTGCACGATGAGCCTCTGAAAAAATGACTTGTCTAGAGCCTCTATCTCTAGGAATATATATCCAACCTATGTGTCTGAGAAGACCATCTTCCTCTAGTGAAAATCCATCAAATATCCTCTCATGGGGTGTCTGAGACTCAATCTCTTCTCTATCTATAAGGTAGAAGTTGTCATGAGAAAGCTACTGCAAAATCCTTCTCCGCAAATCTATACCCACTGAAGTAGCCATAGCCACATGTCTCTATCTACTCAGGGTGTCAGTAACAACATTCTCCTTCCCCTTCACATGCTCTATCCCCATATCATACTCACAAAGTAATTCCATCTAATGCTGCTGAAAAACGTTGAGATTGAGTTGTGTGAGGAGGTGGCGAAGACTTAAGTGATCAGTCCTGAGTGTAAATCACCGGCCAAGAGGGAAGTGTCTCCACCACACCAAGGCATGCACAACTATTGTAAGCTCAAGATCATGAGTTGGATATTTGAGCTCATAATATTTGAGTTTGAGAGACTCAAAATCAACTACTCTTCCCTCCTACATTAACACACCTCCAATTCCTGCCAAAGAAGCATCTGTGCAAATGATGAACTCACCCTGAGGATCTGTCACTGCAAGAATTGGTGCTATCGTGAGGCATTCCCTCAGTGTCCTGAAAGCCTGCTCACATCTATCTGACCATAAAAACTTTTTCCCTTTCTGCTGAAGGGAAGTGATGGAGTGCGTAATATGAGAAAAGTACTAAAAATATATCCATCAACATCCTGCCAAACCCATGAAGCTGCGCACCTCGGTCACACTAGTGGGTGTTGGCCAATCCATGATAGCTTGAATCTTGGAAGGATCAATTGTGATACCTTCCCCATAAATGATGTGGCCCAAATACTGCACCTATGTCTGAAAGAACACACACTTCTCTAGGTTCCCATAAAGATGCTGCTCACGAAGACACTGAAGAACCTGGTGAAGGTGCTCCTCATGATCCTCACGCGTACGTGAGTAAATCAGAATTTCATCTAGGAACATGAGCACGAAGTGATCTAAGAATGTCCTGTATACCCCATTCATCGAAATCATGAACACTACAGGGGAATTCGTCAGACCAAAAGGTACCACTGTGAACTCGTAGTGGCCATATCTCATATGGAATATGGTCTTATGAATATCTACCTCTGTGATCCTCAGCTGATGATATCCTGACTTAAGGTCTATCTTGGAGAAAACTGTAGCTCCCATCATCTGATCAAATAAATCATCAATGTGTGGAAGGGGGTAATGATTCTTGATCGTTACTTTGTTCAGCTGGCGGTAATCAATACACAACCGTAGAGATCCATCCTTCTTCTTCATGAAAATCACTAGTGCACCCCAAGGGGATACACTAGGAAGGATCAGGCATTTCTCAAGAAGGTCCTCAAGATATAACTTGAGCTCAAAGAGCTCAGGGGTAGTCATCTATAAGGTGCTCGTGAGATAGGCTCTACACCCGAAACCATATCTATATGGAAATATATCTCATGTCGGGGAGGTAACCCCGATAGCTACCCTAGAAAAACATCAGAAAACTCTCTCAAAATGTGATGGTCACCAAGGGATGGTCCACTAGACCCATCCTCAGATCTGTCACTAACCGTAACAACATACATCTAAAAACCTCGTCATACACACCACTTAAGTTGCATAGTGGAGATGGTGCAAATGGAAACGGGCCTCCTAACTCCCGCTATCACTGACTCAACTCCTAGATCATCTGTAAAAGTAATAGTCTTATGGTAATAGTCCACTCTAGCTCTATGTGTAGACAACCAGTCCATGCCCAAGATGACTCCATAAGAACCCAATGGAAGGATATGAAGATCTGAGGTAGTGGTGAAGGGTCCAAAATCCACTACACACTCCTTAACTAAGGAGTCTATAGAAATTTTGGCTCTAGAAGCCATCTCAATGTCCAAACTACGACCCTACCTAACTACCACCAGCCTGCAATGCTCTACTAAGGATGGTGCAATAAAAGAATCAGATGAACCAGAATCAAACAATATAGAGACAAAAATTTGACCAATCCTACCTGCAGTCTGTATCGTAGTACTCTGGTGCTCTACTTGGTGATTCTCAACCACTGCATAAATCTAATGGCTCTGACCCGTGTCGCTAACAGTAGGATCTAAAATTTTCATCTTGCCCTTTTTACTAGGGTTCTATGGGCACTCTCTCCAATGATGTCTAATAATGCCATAACCATAACAACTACCTGGTCCTCTCTAGTGAGATGCAGCTCCAACCGGTACTCTAGAGGTCTGAGTTGTGGATCCTAATGACCCAGCTATGGACTATTGGGGTCTCTTATGATGAGCTCTTACTGACTGAGCTCTCGGTGCACCTTTTTTCCTGATGGGACCCCTAGGAGGAGGCCCCATACTCTACCCCCTCTGTGGGTCGAATCTCTAAGGAGATCTGTAAGGTGGGCGGGTCTGCTACTGTTGAGGTGGCTATTGTGGTGGCCTGAATGAAGACTATCCTAGACCCTGTCCACCATGAGGAGGAGGAACTTACCCCCTCAATCTACCATCCTGCATCTTCTGGATGTGGCTCTAAACTTTGTCTCTAGCATGTTGCATCTTCCCTCGTGTCTCCTCTGTAATATAGGCCTTCTCAATGACCTCTGATAATGTCTGTGAGGGGTGAATGTGCACCGCACTACCCAAATCCAAGTTCAAGTCCCTAATGAACCTTTTAATCTATACCTACTCATCCTATATAAATTCGACATACTGGAGTATGTCCAAAAATTGACTCTCATACACGGCTATAGTCATAGATGCCTGACAGGAGATCGTGGAACTCACCTATCTGCTATTGAATAAACCTCCTGGGTAAATACCTACTCCTGAACTACTCCTCAAATAAATCCCAAGTAAATGTCTCTGAGTAAACATGGAGCTTCTTCTCCTCGGTACTCCACCAAAATCCTAATCCATCCCTCAGAAGATGAATCACAACACGAGATTTCATGTTGCTAGTACAAGGGTAGAGCTTGAAGCATCCACTCAAGCTCACCAGCTAGGCCTCTACCTGAAAATCACCTATATCTCCAGAATAGTGAGATGGTCATAGCTTCAGGATCTCCTTGATATGGTCTGTACAGCTGATGACTGATGACCCCTAGGTCTCTCTGCATGCTCCTCTCTCTTCCTAGGGCTCCGAGATCTGTCCCTATATCCTGAAATCCTATCTCCATGTCCTCTCTGTGGTGACTCTTCCCTAGCCAACTCCACGTGGAGTTTCTTCCCTATGCTCCTCACTATGTCAAGGAGATGCATGAACCTCCTCTTATGGCTCCATATCATGTCTAGCAAGTCATCCTCCTAAGGACCCTCCATGTATCATCATTGACATCCTAAAGCGTCTTTAAAATCTGAGGTAGAATTGTCGCTACCACTTTATCTGGAGGTGGAAAATCTAGATCTATGTGAAAGGAACCCTCTTCTGGTCTGCGCCTCCTACACAGACCAAGGTGAAGAGTTAGTTCATCATTCTAGGTTTTTTTTTTTTCTAATTTTCTATGTTTATATTATACAATTATCAGACAGTGTTGTTTTCTAGTTTAATATTGTGCTAGGTTTAATATTGTACTAGGTTCAATGTCTGTGTCTCACATTTTCCTAGTGAGCCCAAGGGTCCAAGCTTTGAACCCATATTTCTGATACCAAGTGTAACGCTCGTAAAAATGATGTTATAGGAACATGTTAAAACCTAGCACTTAACCTAAAAATTGTGACTACATTTTTTTGTTATAAATTAAAAGGTTACATGAGTGTTAACCCCTAGGGTACATTAAATTAATTTACACTAATAATCTCAACTTTACAATTGACAGACTAGTTCTAGTTAAATGATTAAATATTTAATTTTCTTTATCTCTAAGGTTGATTAATTAAAATTCATTTAGTAAGGTGCCCTATTTTAATTTACTTGGTTAAGAGTTTTCTACTCTTTAGTTAATGTTCAATCCCAAAATGGTAAACCTAATGCTTAATTATCTTAGTTTCATTATCCTAATAGCTTAAAGTCCATTTTTTATTAATTTCCTAAAAAATACTAAGAACTAATAAGGAATTTGCACCCCAAGGAAATTAAATGGCCCCATTCACCCATCTACACATACTTTAAAATTTATTTAAAACATTTATAAATATATTCCTACCAAACAAACGTAGGGTTGATCCTCCACCCTTAGATCAATTCAATTGTGGCCACTAGATCCTAGGGTTCTAAACTAGCCCTAAAATTCCTTATGAATTCTTATTAAAACCTTTCCTTTATTCTACTCTCCTCATTTGGTCTATTTTTCTCTTGTTTGATTTGTAGGTTGGAGCAAGGGAATCCATGGGAAATAAGGGAGGAAGAACTATGGAGGATTCTACAAACAAATCAAGCTTAGATTAGTTTATATTGTAGATTTATCATTATAATTCCTCACATTCAAGGATTGAAGTGATTTCCTTTACCAATCTATTTTTATTTCAAAACTATTTGTATTTGGGGTTCTCCATTTGGGGCAAACCCTACTCCCATTTATAAATACAAGTTTGAGTACTTTGAATCCACCATTTGAATATTTTATTGCTTAAAAGCATGAGATTTAACCATTATTTGTTTGCTGGAGGTTTCCTCTAAATTTTTAAAATTTAGTTATTACAAGTTAAAAATTGCACAGGCATGGATCCACGAATTTCCACCATAAGTGATAGAACCGCTGCCTAGAGGAAGCCAACAATTCCTGGGACTGCTGCCTTACAGGAGTGGTGGTTCTGAGACCATTGCCTTACCTGAGCGGTGGTTACGAGACCACCTCTCTGCAAAGGGCGGTGGTCCTATTTCTTAGAAATAGAAACTTCATTTCTGAGATTTCCCAAAAAAAAAAGTCACTAAATGTTTAAAAATACATTCTGAACTTGATTTTATATGCCTAAAGTTTCTACCTGTAGGATTTAGTTCAATTTATTCATTTTTAGTTAAAACTACTCATTTTAAGGCATTTTCTACTTTAATAGTAACAAAACAACTACAAGATCATTCTCATTTTTTTCCAACAAATTTTCTTTCAATTCTAAGAGTAAAAAGGAACTAAGTCTACTTCTAATGTTGTTATTTTCTTACTACAAAATGCAACATTTCCCATATAACAATATACTTCAAATTTAGTCTCTTTCCATTTTCACTTTAACTTAGATGTTCAAAATAACTATAACAACTTTTTCTACATTCAAGTTTACTATGCATACATTTTTAACATCTTACAACTTCTATATTTCTTCTTTCTCATTTACAATAATACAACTTCACAATGAAAGTAAACTTTCTTTCTCACAATACAACTTTCAACTAAAATTTTTCACGAGATTTCCATTTTGATTCTTTTCTTTCCATACTACAATCTAAAGAGAAATTGAAAATTTTACAACTCTTCAATGAACTTTTCTTTAAATAATATTACAACTTACAATACATCATTTCCTTTAAAACAAAATGCAATATTACAATCTTCCACCTTAAGTGGGAAAACAAAAAGGCTTCTCACAAGAAGGAATTTCTTAAGGACTCCAACAAAAGCTCCAAGCTTCACATCACCAACAAGAGAGATCCTTCATGATTTTCTTGATCCACAAAAAAAATGGGGGGAGAGGCAACACTCTCCACCCAACCAAAATATCCAATGAGGAGGAGAAACCATCCTCCTCATTGGCCCCCGAGCCCCAACCACATTACAATGAAAGGTGGATCCAACACATGACAACAAATAAACTTCCACATCACAAAACCAAGTATTTCACAACCATTCCAAAACACATTCAACTCAAACTAAAAACACAAGAAGGAAAACAACAAAATAAACAAGGCTTCAAAAATGAAAAGCCAAAGGAGCAAGAACCTATGGGGAGGTCACTTATGCCTCCCAATGGGAAATGGGTGCCCACCTTAAAACCTCCAACACATATCTCAAAACCCCTACACACTCTTATGCCTCCCTCAAGTACCTCTTATGCCTCCCACATACTCTTATGCCTCCCTCATTCTCTTATGCCTCCCTCATAAAGAAACAAGTAAGAAATGCAAGCATTCCTTGTCCAAGGTGGGGCACCCAACCCAAACTCCCTCCAAAACATGAAATAAACTCTTATGCCTCCCTACATGAATTCTCCCCATAGTCCCCTCCTACACCACACTTAGGAAATCTACCCAAGCACCCAACAAGCATTCCAAACACTCAAAAACAAGCACATATACACAAAATAAAAGAAGAACATTAAGCAAGAGTAAAGCTCCTACCTTTCCATAGTAGAACTTGTTCCAAGAGTCAATCTCCAAGCTTATTCAAACCCAAGAAATCACCAAAAATCTCCAACAAAGACCACAAGCACTCCAAAATCCTCTAACTCCCAAAATTCAAGAGCACAAAAGAATGAAGTAACCCCCAAACAAGCAAAAGAACTTGAATAAATAGAAAAGGGAGAGAGGAGGGTGAGGTGGCTCTTATGTAGGATGCCACATCACTCATCCTCAACTCCACCTCACAATTCAAACCTCATCACCAATGCACAATAAATTGGTGGATGAGAGGAATGACACATTACTTACACACACAATCTAAGGCCACACCCCTAAGGACAAAATTTAAAACCCATGTAAGAAAAGTGCAATAAATGTCACTTTTTGACTTACAAAACACTTAATTGGGTCTATTTTGATCCCCCAATCCATAGTTAGGGTTGGCATAACAATATAAGAGGTGTGGGACAAGTTTAACTTGTCCCACAAGCCTTCAAAATTGGCCCTTAAGGCCAAATTCGAATTTCCATGAAGGGGGTAGAGTGTACAACACTCAAGATCCCAAGCACTCAACTCACAACAAAAAACTCAAGAGCCATCTAGTCTAATAAATGAAGATACACTTTGGTCACATCCATAATTAGTTTAGAACAAGATTAATTAACTTAAATGAGCCACTTAAACCCATTAAATGATAAAGGGTGAAAAACGATACACCAAATAACTAAATAATTAATACAAGGAAATTACATCACTAAAATCAAATACTAAAATTAAATAAAGGAAACTAAATAAAAGAACACACATAACCCCTTGGTCACAATTAGAGGTAATCCCCCCATGGGAACCCCCTAACAATAATTCAAACAAGACACACACACAAAACACATGTTGCCATGGTGACCCTTGTTGAATTCATCTAGCATTCCAATGTTGTTGTTCTCCAATCCTCTTGTTGTTTGTTGTGAATATATTTACCTGCAAAACACATAATACCTCCTTCGGCCTCGTGGCCACATCAAAACATCCAAGATAAAATATACAATATAAATCCACAATCATCTACATATGCATCACATCATCATCTAGGCAATTACAATATCATTTACAATTTATAACAAAATCTCGATTCTACATTTCATCAATATCAATAGGATCACAAAAATTAGTTCAATTGTCAAGATCTACTCAATGTGACGAAAATATCGCATGTCAGAAATATATATAACCATGTCAACAACATATCATCATCAATATAAAAATGTCTTTAAAAGTCCACACACATCATACTAAGAATCGAAAACCAACAATAGTCTCAGTATCTCTAACATCTACATCATGCTAAGTTAGAATAATACAACTATCCATAAGTAGAGTCAATAGTATCCATTTACAACACTGGAAGCAAAAGAATTTTCTCACCCTGAATATATGACTGTTGAGATTCCCCCTGGTGGAGGTGGTGCTAAATGGATGCATATATTTAAGTCTTCTAATTCTGACCCCACTTAGTATATCCCATGCCTTGATCCTCCACTTGACTTGGCACCCTAGCAGGCGCCGTGGACTATTGTCACATGTTCTAAGGAGAAGAAGGGGTACTTTGAGTATCTTGTTTCTTGTTATCTGCTGGACCTGAGTAACTTTGTTTTTAGTTCTCCTCGGACCCCCATGTAGCTATCGCTTTGTTGTTTTGCTAGGCTTAGCCTTGTGTACTTATGGCTTTGGGGAGTGTTCTCATACTACCCACTTTTTTTGTTGAGAGAATCTTGTATCATGTTACATTTAATATAATATAATATATTTTTCATAAAAAAAATTAAGTGAGAAATCAACATGTACTGGTTCTTTACTTTACATCTACCCTCACCATTTTTGGTTCATGCTCCATTTTGATGAACACTGTCGATGAAATATCCTCCGCCGCAAATAGCTTCTCCTCACACATGAATTACAATTTCATCATTGGCTTCTCGTCAGGGCTGGCAATGAATTTGAAAGGCCAAAGATTCATGTCACTCTACATGAAATGATCTAAAATGTGTTGGCCAATGTGTGTCACTTGACATCAAACATTGTGTTGGTTGGATTCATGACCACCTTGTTTTTAGTGAAATCGACAATGAGGCAATCAGTGTCAATGAAGGTCACATAAGAGGGATTTATTGGGCTTCCCTGGTCATTCATAATAATCTTGACGCGATCATGTTGCCACACACATCCGTAGATGTATGCAATCCTCAGGTCAATTCCCATAGCCATTTCTCTATCATTTTCCATAAATCTCCCTCAATTCAATTTCAAATCTCAACAAAAAGACATAATTCTAGGCAATAGAGTACAAAAAAATTCCTTTCTTGAACAAAATCTAGATTGATTTTAACCTTGTAGTTCAGGAGAGTTTACAAGGAGATAGTGTAACACCAACATTCTTGAAACTAGTAGATGATTCTGGTGAGTGAAGGTTTACGAAGACATAACAATTACTTCTGGAACATACAATTTTATATTTGTATTTAATCAAGTATTTAGAGGTTAAATGTTATGTATAAAGAATTTGGAAGTTTTGACAGGTGGGGATTTTATTCGAGGTTTTTGATTCATTATTTTTTTTTAAATTAATACATGACGCTATGATGAATACACATTCAATGTGTAAGAGATGCCCAAATTATTTTTTCCAATGTTAGATTTCTTCTCGATGAATATTTTTTATTTACTTTCACTTTATAAATTGAAATTATTATGCCAAAGGTATTTGCACATGTAGAAATATGAATCGCATTCTGATAGTGTTTCAGTGGTCCATCTAATCCCATCCGTCCACACCCTAGCCCGTATCTACGACCTCAAATTGATCTTCTCCGTCCATGTGCATGTTTTCAATTGATGGATAAATGAAATCCCTAATTGCCTCACATGATGTCATGTTTTCGGCCCTAGTGAAGCCAATAGAAGAAGACATGAAACTGTGAGAAACAACGTTGCACTCTGACTGAGAGACCCCTCCAAAATAGTGTCACCATCACCATATTTCCTGACACCCCTGCAACACATTCTTTTTGTGTCACTACTAACTAATATTGTTTATCCTGCATCACATTTTAATATTGTCTTTTATTTAATGGACATGTGTTACTCATTACTTATTTAATATATCTGCCCCGAAAATATTTTCTCCTTGGCATGGAATATATTTTAATAAGTCCTACATACAACTCAAAATATCTTCCCAAATTTGTCATCTCTCAAATAAATTAATTAAAATAAACCGATCTATCAAATTTAGTATATTAAATTCCATATATTAAAAAAATTTGAATTCCTGCCCTTTTATTTATGAATTTCTGTTCATGTCTTCACCTTATCTAGCAAATTAAATTTCATCCACTCAAAAAACATGACTTTATAAAAAAGTAAAATAACAAAATAGAAAATCTCAATCGATGGATAAAATATTCATTTCATTCACATGTCCATTCCATGAAGAAGCTCAATTATTGATGAGTGTTACTGCATTGCCTTCTTTTTCAACAAGTACTCAAGCTTAATTCTGAAAAGCATTCCTTCAAAGTGCTACAAGAATCATCTAGTGTGGTTGGGTTTTGAACTTGGACCCTTTTGAATTCTCACCAGAAATTTTTATTTTGGCCCATTTAAGATTGTGTTTCACTCACGTGAATAATGCACATGAGTTTAAAACAATTAAGTGGAGCAAAAATAGTAGATATTATTTTGGTTGGAACAATTTACTCCATGGAATAAGTGTCCTAGGACATACAAGTATTTAATTCCCACCTTTTAATTTCCAACATTCCTTTCATGTCTACATATTACCTATCAAATTAAACGTTGTCCAATCAAAATCCTTGGTGCCATGAAATAGAAAAATCAGCAATCTGAATTGACAGATAGAATCTACCTTTTGTTGATATGTCTGATGGCTTGAGGTCCTCAATTACCAATGATTGTTCACACACCACCTATTTTCCTACAATTACTTGAGCTTACAACTAGAAAGAAAAGCTATAAATTACTAGAAGACACAAGCATTTTGGATGGGTTTTGAACCCTGAGCCTTTTCATGTTTCCCATTTTTTATTTTTTCCTCTTCATGAGAATGAAATACTTAAGAAAAGCATGGATAGAAAATATTATTTGAGTAAGAACTATCCGATCTATGGAATAGGTGTGGGGCATCCAAGTATTTAATTAACATCTTTTTTAATTTCTAACATTCCATTTATGTTTAGTCTTGTATATCAAATTAACATCTAAAAAGGGGGCTACAAATTTCTACAAGAAGCAAGCAATGCATTTGGGTTTTGAACCTAAGACCTATTGGAATTTCCCCCTTTATTGGAACCTTTAAGTTCACATGAGTAGTCTGACTAAGATTAAAACTCTAAAGTTGAGCACATATACAAGATATTTTTTGGGGAGGAATAATCTGAGCCGTGGTATTGTTATAGGTGTTGCAAGTAGTTAATTTCAACCATCCAAATAGAATCATCAACACTCTAGACACACACACACACACATGTATGTATATATGTATAACGTTTATTTCACTAAATTGGGACTTATTCCAGTTTCAGGAGAAAAAAAATATAGCCAATATTGGAATCCAAAACTACTTGTTTTGGATTCCAAAATGTTGAATATTGAAATTATCTGGACTCTAAAATCACACATATTGGATTCCAATATCACATATATTGGAATCTAAAATCACATATATTGGAATCCAAAATCACATTTATTGGAATTTACTGCACCCAAAAGTCCCATATATTGGAATCCAAAAAGTCAAATATTGGAATCCATTATACGGGCTAGCGTCTACTAGGCATTGTCTATTCTTTGGACTAAACATAACATGTATATGTTTTATACAAGCTAGGCACCTCCAAGCGTGATTTATGATTTGTTATGTATAGAACATATTTCTGTTTTAAAAGGGATACTAACCGCCAACCATTATTTATGATTTGTTATCTAAGGAAAAAATTTATGTTTTAAACGAGCTTGCAGCCGCTAAGTATTATTTATGCTTTGTTATATACATAACATGTTTCTATTTTATACGTTCTAGTGAATGCTAGGCATTATTTATGACATGTTATGTACAAAACATGTTTCTATTTTATACAGGATAGCGAACATCTTTTGTTGTTCATCAATGGTTGTGACAAAGGCCATAATGTGGTGTTAAATTTGACACCCATTTAGACATTTCTTTATTGTTTTAATCCTTAAAATAGTTGAAATATTTGAAATAACCATCACATATGACTTACATATTATAGATGTGACCATCAATTTTTCTAGAGATTTATTTATATATTAATTATATTAAAAACAATTAAGTATATACAATATAATTTTATATTAATTTTATGAACAATGTATTAAAATACTATTTTACTATTTTTCAAGGGCAAGTTTTCCTAATTATTCACCACAGAAGTTATTCAATCATACTGTTAGCTTATAATAAGTGAAATTATAAATCCACCCAACTTATATTTCAAAAATCTTATCATTATATAATAGAGTTACGCAGTACTTTCATAATAACATATGTATGTATATATTATTGACAATGTTAAGCAGTACCATCATAGCAAAATTCTAAAAAGATATATAGTTATTTAGCATTTTCTTGCTCCAAGTATTTGATGCCCTTTACCACATTCCATTCCTAAGACACTATTTGTGATTTTTTTTGTACAAATCGGCTATCAACCATTTATGTTTTGTACAATCTCTGCATCTTCTTTTCATACCCACCATAAAAAAATTTAGGAGGGTTTCCCTTTGCACCCAATGTAATACACAAAGTGTTTTTCAAACTATATGAAAAATTGTTTCTACTCTAAACCTTTTCTATGTCTCTTATTGTTATTCCCTCGACTATATTGCAATGTTCCTTTCCCCAAGTGAATTTTGGATTCAAGATAGTCGATATTTTTTTATTGAATCCCGTTGATATCTTTTTAACATCAGAAGAAATGAGATTATCATACCAGAATCCCAATTCACAATATGGTGATGATAATTTTATAAATCTTGATAGGCCACCTCATAGGTTGAGAGCTTTCATACCGAACTTGAATGACATCTTCCTATTGCATGTTTTTAATCCCATATAGTAGATCCTTCATATCCAAAATAAGTACATAACTCTTATCGCTACCTACAGGGAAGTAAAAAAAAATTATTTTCATTGGCCGCATATCAATTACAACCAATTGAAATAAACAATATTTAAGCTTACGACTAACAGTTACCGATTGATATTGCGGCTTGGATTACACCGCCTTTACACATTGGTGGATCCGTTAATGCAAGAATTATTTTAAATAAACAATCATCAATTCATAATGTATTTCTTCCTATTGAAAATGTGAGCATAATGTATTTTAAATAAATATTAATCAATTGATAATTGATTTCATGTTGTGTCAAACTTAAATGGATAAACATAGTGGTTTTTATGGTGATATGATAAGTACAATATCAATTATTATGTCTTATAATTCAAATTTAGTGGTCATTAGGATACACTTATATTCATCGAACCACCCTTTGGTGGAGAACAGTCCTCAGCTATTGAAGGGGATTTACGACCGCTAAGCTCTGCCATCATTAGCCAAACTACACTTAGCTGGACAACATTTAATGAGGCTAGCCAAGTGATAATTTACATATGTATAAGCTAGATCAAACCGTATGTAGTTTTGTTTATGATGATGTTGAATCCAAAACAACGTGAATTTAATGTAAATAGTCAGTATGCAATAGTGAATCATTGAAACATTGTAGACAATATGCAATTGTAAATCAACAAGATATTGATGAATGTAAGGTTTTTTAGTCAAACCATTTATGTATTGAATGTGGATGCATAGAATCCACTAAGATCTATATACTTAATTTTAAATTGTTATCGTAGCTTACAAATGGACTTCCTTAAACTTTTTCTTCGACCATAAGCCAAACATATAAACTAATGTCTATTAGTTATTATTTCCTATAAATTTTTGGGCCTTCTAAATAATTTTGTTGTAAAATACACATGTATATCATATCATTTCCTATAACGTTGTGGGCCTTATTGGTTGTCTTCCTAATAATTTATTGTCTTATAAATTTGTGGGGCTTATTAGCGGTTTTGTTTGTAAATTAACATGATTAGAATACCTAGATCTGATGGCATATTTGTGGCCAATGTGTCCGTGTCCCCTACATCTGTCATCTGAACTATAAAAATCATAACTTTGTTAAAAAAATTGAAAACCATGGAAATTGAAGATAGAGCTCATTAAAAATATTTATAAAATGATTAAAAGTAAATCACCATGTTGAATTGGTTATCTAGCACCACAGTGAAATGGTTGTACATTAAATTTTATAGCTTTGTGGTTGTTTGCATAAACAATACATGTATAAGTAACATGTTTAGGTTAAAAGCCATTAAAAAAATCACTTGTTAAATTTTTTTTGGAGACGAACCTTTCTTCATATGAGAATAGTAATGTTTCAGAAACTTCGCTTTACTATGTGTCTCAACAATACAAACAACAAATAGTTTGGAATCCACCAATACACAGAGTGCTACATTGCCACCGTAAAGCACTAGTACTAGAGAATTTTTGGAACAACATCGAGTGAACATCTCAGCCAAGAAATCATATGATATTTTGTAAAGAAAAGGATGAATGTTTCCTTGTAGGCCAATTTCACTTAGAGTTAAAAAAATTTGTGGTAGCTCCCCCATCCAATCCATAGTGACCTCTTCTCTATAATCATCGTTATTGTTGTGATTGTGCACACAATATATTGTGTACATAAGACAAAAAAAATTGAATATCTCGTTGCTATCATAGATTCTATAGCATCCATCCTGAATTAATAATCCAATGTCTTTAACCTTTTCCATGTATCTTTGTACTGTGTCACTTAACATTGTTTAATAACGAGTTTGTATTAGAACAATATTAATAATACAATCCAGCACACTAGCTCTGATAACTGTTAGAAGCTCCATTATGACATTGTAACAAATATCGCTTTCCAAATTGTAAAAATTAACGATCACACATTCATAATTGAAAGGATTAGTTAAAGGAATAGTTGATGAAGTTGATGGAAGCAAGAATGGGTATGCAAATTTACAAGAAAAATTATCTGTGACTTTCATCCTTGCTGGTATATTTCCTTCTAGTGACATCACATAGTTTTCTAATATTTTTTGAGCCACGATGAGAAGAACTTCTTCCATCTCATGATATTATTTTTGTTTTTCCTTTTTTTCCCCAATATGGGAATTAGATTTTCTTTTTCCATTGCTCTCTTCACTCAACAGTACAGACAACTGACAGTAGTGTGATTCATGCAATTTAAATTTTTGATTCCATTGGATTCACTGCAGGATGTCAATACAATATTATCCGAATGCTTATTTCTCAAATAATTTAGAACTTTTTCTCTCATTTTATTATCTCCTTTTATTCTCCGGCAGTAAGAATTAAATTTCTCTACTATTACACTAGCCGAGCTAAAGACCCAGTTGATTTAGTATTCCTTTTCAACCTATGAAATTTTGATTTAGATGGGTCTATCTCTAATTTAGTCAAATATGTTTGCCTTAGCATAGTAAACAACTTGGAATGTTTTGGAGGTGAAAGAAAACCCTTTCTATGCAAGAAATGACAAACATAAGATGTTTTATTGTTTCTATACAATTTTCTGAATACTGTAAATATACCATTTTGAATGTCTTTTGCTTTTGAACAACTAGTTTTCTCAGAATCTATTAGAATCCCCAAATTCCAACCATATTTTGAACAGGAATATGGTCCGCTGTTTATGGAGGCATGCATTTCCCATTTTCTAAACAAAGAAACATCCAACTCCATATCCAGCATAAGACACTTATTGTTTTCAAAGTGAAAGCATTCTAACTGGACACACAGTGTCCCCAAATCAATAACTTATGACAAAATAAAAATACCAACTTCCTCGTGATTTTCATCTATAAAAAAATCAACCACAGGTCAACATGGTAGTTTTCAGGGGAATTAATTTCCACAAACTATTCCTCATCTCTTTCCTTCCAACAAATACTTCCTGAGATGAATGGAATTGTTCTGAATGGAGTGCGAATAATGGAAGACATTTTACCTATATTTAGAGTAAAATATGTTAACAATTAGGTCATTTCCAAACTTTAAAGTATTTTTCTCACATTGTGTATTAAGGAATTTAAATACTACCCTAGCGGACACCAAACTCTAGAGTTGTTATTATGTATCATAACAAAGTAATTAACTTAATGGTTAGCAACCGCTATGCTTCGATAGGACATCTTATGTATCGTTCAACTGGTTATAGTAATTCATATTTTGTGGATCAAATCAATAATAGCATAACTTTTCTAAAATTCTGAAATCGAATTTTGATCCAGTGAAAGATATGAAACCATTTTCACCTTTTGAAAGTATTACATATGAGCCGAAAAAGCTATAACATTATATAGATGACATTCTAGGAACGTTAAAAAGTACACACTTTAGTGGCAGATAGACTTCTAGTCAACATATAAAAGAACATCCTAAAATAATTTTTAATCCATTTACACCTTTTTAATGATAATCACGTAGAGGACATTAAGATGTAATATTCGGTATTTCAAAGAGATTTTGTGGTATCTTGGGATTTTTTTTTACTAGACTATGTGATTTATGTCTATATCCTTCACACTATAGTAGTGAGGATTAGATGCCTGTAACAAGACTAATGACCATGTTTAAAGGATAGTGGCTAGAAGATCTAATTTTAGTATTTTGAGGAGAGTATTTGAGAAACAAATCACATTAACGGAGTTAGTGATAGCTCATCATTTTTTGTTATATAAGACAATGTGAAATATATGTATATCAAACATACTTTATTCATTATGTCTAAATGTATATAGCTATTCTAAGTACGATATTTTAAGTGTAGCATTTGGTGGGAAATTCCACAAAAAGCTATCAAAAACAAACAAGAAGGATTACACTTTTCATGAACGTAAGTATGGCCCTCTTCACAATAGTCATTTTTGTTAAAACAATGCTCTCTATAAGGTCATGGTGGGTTAAACCTATTTGAGAAAAGATTTGATCATTAACAATGTTTTTTTAGTACCACTAAAACAAGGGTCCATTCTCTATTACTCTGACTATAAGTTATATTTACAATACTAATTGAAGAAATTTATTCCAAATTGTTTGAACTTATGTTAACTTATTTATAGTATCAGTCTTCTTACGCTACGAATATTTACTGTCTGTACACTTTTGGCTTGTATCCATGGCTGAAACAAGTGATACACTATAAATCCTCGATAGGGATAAATTCATATGCATTGTCCATAAAATATATTATTTGTAACATATAATTCACAACGCTTCGTATCGGAAAAATTAATTACCTGACGCTTAGTTTCATTACTTATCAAAAGTAATGGCACAATGGAAACTAGTTTCAACAATTTCTTTTATTGTAAATTACGGTAAAATAATATAAAATCATGACCTAGGTAATTGACCATGAAGTTCCTACCATTACGGTCATTATAAACACTATTTGTACAACTTTGAATCACTAGTTTTTCATTGATTATAATTATATCATGTTGGTTGGAATGTACCTGGTGGAGACAATCGCTGCATTGTATACCATATAAAGGGATTAAGCCTTATGTAGTTCCCATAAGGTATATTATTTGAAGCACATAATTCACATCGGATCTTATGGGAGAAAATTCTTAACGAACACTAAGCATTTTTTCCTTATCGAAAGTAAGGGCATAGTGGATACTAGGTTCAAAAAATTAATAATATGAAAACAATGATAAAATAAAATATCATGCTCTAGTTTTAGTGGTCGCTAGGCCCCCACCATCACTACCAGTCATCATAAATACCATACGCATCTAGATTTGGGTCGCTACTATTTTTTCATCTATTATGTAGTGCTCACAAGACTGATTATTTGTAACATATAATTCACATATGTTCGTATGAGAGAAAATGATTAGTGAATGCTAATATTTTGTATGTATTGAATGGAACAACATAGTGTATTGAATTGAATGGTATAGCTTAGTGGCCTCTATGCTCATAAGTAGGGAAATAAGTAACTGCATTTAGATAAAAATTCAAATCAAAGCATTGAAACTTGAACTTATCAGAAATAATGATCATGCATGAAACATAAAGCCTCCAATCACCTTGGTTGAGTGGTCCCTTTCTCTTCCTTGGGATTGAGGTACTCTTAACACCAAAACATATTAAAAAAAGTATTGACTATATTGATTCAAATGACTTCCAAAAAATATTTCAGTATGAGACTGAAAGTAAATACCAACTGATATAAAAATGTACAGTAAATTACTATATCAACTACTACTAAATTGTCTTCAAGAAGGTGTCTTTATATACCCAATTAGTTACAAAATGTGTCATGATTATAGGCAATGAATTTATCCAATAACAACCTCATTAAAGCTTAGTGTAATCCTATAATATAGCTAAAAAAAGGTTCCTTGTTGGTAGGTTTTTTATAAGAAAATCCTCCATGAGGGCATTATGGAAAAAGACTCATCCTTCTTGATTATAACTTCCCAAAATTGAAAGAAAATGTACATTATTTTCCTACACATGTCATCACATTACTCACATATGTAAGTAGTAGGAATTTATATGGTCAAGAGTTCACATAAAACTAAAAACAAGAGAAATCCATCAACCGTACTTAGGATATAACTATATAAAACATCCCCCATGCACATATTAAATTTTTTAGGAATAAATCAATAGCCATTTAGATGATATAATAGGTCAATTCATGCACTCATCATATCCCCTGCACTTTACCTTTTGTATGTCCTCATGCAAACTCATCTCTACCTTGCTCTATGTCCAAGTTGTTGTGCCATGTCATATTCCTCGAATTGGTCTGCATATTGTTTCTTTGTTCCCTTACACCACTTAGTGCCCAAGATAATATTTTCCCATGCTCTAAAGCTATCATGATATTGGGTAGCATTATTCTGCTAGGTAGTCATGGGACTCAAGATAAGGAGTGGTCTCACCTGCATTCAAACCCACTCATCATTATACTCTTTTTCACCTTTCTCTAACAACTTTCGGATGATTTCAACAAGTTCACCCCCCTCCTCATTCTCTAACCAAGGTTTTGGGGAGAGATCACTTCCCTTATTTTCGATCACAGGATCAATGTATCCCACCATTTATCACAAGATTACAATGCTTTACCAACATGTTGTTAACTGTAAATCTCAAAATCTTGAACACATTTTTCTAAATCCTTCAAATTATCCTTTCTTGTGTGATTCTGATAGTAAAGAGACCTCAAATATTTCTTCATAGACACATCATTGTGATGGGTAGGCCTTATGTAGAATCCTATAGTTCATGATGTATGATTGAAATTTTTTGTTTACTCACCCCTTACGATTTGGTTTCTAGGTAATGATTGAAAATACTTTAATTGAAATTTCCCCATAGATAAATTAATGAAGAAATCAGGATCATTAGTAACTAACATATTGTGAAGGTAAAATTCACAAAACAGATTCTTAATCTCTATAATACTCTTTTGATAGATTTCCAAGAAATTTTAGCCATCTAGGGCCTCATAGGGTGCTCTGCTACACATCCTCATCAATTTCCAGGCATAAAATTGTTCTTGAATAAACATAATGTAAACAGAGGAGGGTTTCTTATAGGCTAGAATTTTACAGGCCATAGAACAAACAGATTCCATAATAGATTCTAACTTCTTTTTAGCACTTTTAATGGCCTTAATATCTTCCCTAAGTTTCTTATTTTCCTTTTCCAGTTCTTTATTTTGAAGAGATAATTGGTCAAAATGAGTAGATAAATCATTCCATGCTTTGTGACCAATATTCCTTTGTCTTTTGAGACTACCAACTTCTACCTTTAAAGTAGTAATTTCCTTAACCTTATCTATAATGATTTGTACAAATTTAGCTTTGTAAAGACAAATTAGTATCTTCCATAACTTTTAAATTTTATTTTAAAGAGGTAATTTCATCGTGGTAATGCCTTAGCACTTCATCTCCATGTGGTTCCTAACCATCAATATCCATTGCAATAATTTCTGGAGCTCTGGTCTAAATTTCTGGTGCTGCATGCATTTCAGGAGCTTCAGACTCAGTTTTCAAAGCTGCAGGAATGTCTGACATATCATCATGTGAAGGTTTAGGAACATCGGGCATATCATCATGTGGGATCTTTTCCTCTAGAATTGTTTTTGTAAACTCATCAAAATTTGAATGATTTTCCAAGTTAGAAGGAATATTAGTTTCAAAAATTTCTTCTATAATTGGGGTGAAATCCATAAGGAATGGTGCAGATTGAGGAACTACATGTTTTTTAGAAGCACAAGACCTTCTTGGTCTAGATGAAGTAGCAATAGATGCAGGTGGGGTAACATTTTTCTTTGAAATTTGAGGGTCAGAGGACTAGGCATCCTGGCATTTAGATTCTTCCAATACCTCCTTCAAAGGCTTGGGAGTTGACTGCAATTTAGCCTAGGAACTTAGAGGTGGTGCTGAAGAGATTGGGGTAGGAGTATTCTTAATTTTATTTTGTTTCAAACTTTCCCATGCACTCATTTTTTTATATCTTCCTCTTAGGCCTGTAAAATACCTGATGTGCACATATCAATTATATGAGTCCTGAGTGCTTGAGGGCATCTTTACCAGCTCCATTCTTTTATTTTGACCCACTTTTATATCAACCTTAGTAAGATATTCTGTTAGATTAATGCTAATTTCATGGTTTGTGTGACCCTTCTTTAGATGAGTCAGGATTTTAAATGTATCGCCTCTGAGTACCGATGGATGCCCATCATAGATAAAATATCTGTTAACCCATTTAGCTACTTCTTTCCAATGAACTGAAAAAATCTCCCACTTAATACCTTTTTGAATATCCTAGGGAGTGGCTATTATGTATGGTATAGCTTCCCCTTGATCATGAAATAATGGTATCAAATATTTTAGCGGGGCATTAGTAATAATTTTTATTCCAAATTCCCGGAAGCCAGATATGGTAGTGATAATATGACTATTTATCTCAACTATTTTCCCCCTTATTCTTAAATATGTCGCTTCAAAATTTAACATGAATTCATCAACCAATTCTTCATCAAAACCTTCAAACTTTCAAATGAATTCTAACCAACCTAAGTCATGGAACACTTATGAGATGGAAATATTGCGCAAGAGGTGCTATGTAGATTTAGGTTCCAAATTTTTTTGTTTCCCCATGGCGTAGAAAAATATAGATGGTGTTAAAACAAAGTGGCAAAAGTTTTATGTGAAGAACACAAAACAATGGCAAGAAATATCGGTAATGGAAGTTTGAAATATACTTGAAACTCTTAATTAACATTAAGTCAGATCAAATTTGGTGGTGGAAAAGGTTGATAGGACTTAGAAAGGTTTAATCCGTCACATGAATCGCGTCCTATCATCATGAATGATAATGCAACTTGTCATTTTCACAAAATCGTGGCATATGTGGGTTATTTTCTCATTATTATTCATTACCTCACACTTTTCGGCATGATATTTTGATTTATGGTTGTAACAAATGCATCTAGAATTGTTTCATTATTTAATCATATTAAATAAATGTAATGGGGGAGTTCTAAAAAGCTAATATCCATAACAAGGAAGAATGCACTTAACCCTTCTAGCTCAGCTTCCCGATAACCATAGAATTCCACATCCTGGGTTCACAGAATAAATGTGATTAATGTAAATTTTAATAATTAACATCCCCAACATTTATTGAAAGCATGGAATAAATAAAACAAACTACAATATAAGGGGAAGAGGATCGAAAACATGATCATCTCCCTTTATTTGAATTCAAAAACAACTATTCTTGGTGGGAAGAGCCAAACTCTTCCACTGAATCCATTTCTTTTCATACCAACATATCTTTGGTGAAAGTCTCCTTATCTAGAGGACACCGATACATCCTTAATCTATGTTCATTAACTATAATATTTCTCATGTCTCCATCGATCGGAACTAGTCTCATAGAGCCATTATCATAAACCTTTTTGATCTGGTAGGGTTCCAATCATCTTGTTCTCAACTTTCCTTTGAAATGTTGGTACTTTGAGTCAAATAATAAGACCAAATCTCCTTCATTAAACTTTATATTCTTGATACTAGCATCATGTAAGGATTTTATTTGGTTTTGCAGATTTTTATTTTGTTTTTGTGCCTCCATCACCATTTCATCTAGTTCATTCAGTTACATTACTCTCTCACATTGTAGTTCATCCAGCTCAATTCTAAATTTAATTATTTTCCTCCAAGTATATAATTCAAACCCAATTGGTAACAATGGTTTCTTCCCATACACTGGTTCATATGGGGAGAAATGAATAGTGGTCTTCTAGGTTGTATTGTAAGCCCAAACTACTTCTGCTATTTTTGGTACCCAGTTCTTCCTGTCTGCATTGAAAACTTTAGTTTAAATGTTCTTCAACTCCTTATTTGTGACTTCCACTTGCCAATTGGATTGGGGGTGGTATGGTGATTATTTCCTATGCTTGATTCAGTAGATTTCCAAGAAGGATTCAGTCATGTTGGACACAAACTAAGGTCCCTGATCAGATACAATGGCTCTAGGGGAGCCAAATCTCAACATAATCATGTTATACAAAAATTTGGCTACAAAATCCTCATTAATAGATGTCAATGATTAAACCTCAACGCATTTCGTGACATAATTTGTGCACACCATCATGTACTATTTCCCCTAGGATGGGGGATCCAACGGTCCAATGAAATCAATTCCCCACTTCTCAAATGGTGTTAAGACTAGCTGAGGATTGAGGGACATTTCAGTTGAAAATGTAGGCTTCCCCATTCTATTACATGCATCACACTTCCACACATAATTCCTAACATATTTGTGAAGAGAGGGCCAATAGTACCGAGCTCCAAGGACCTTGTGAGTTTTCCTCTTCACTGAGTAATGTCCTCTTCCAAGCTCATCATGACAAGCTCGTAGTATGTCATACACTTCATCCTCTAGAACACACGTGCGAAGAACCATATCAAGAAAAAATTTAAATAAAAATCCATTACACCATTTGTATGTAGCACTATTTTTAATTAATATTCTTCATCATTTTAAGATGGAAACTTCCCTATAGTTAGGTGGTTATCAATATTAGCAAACCATGAAGGTTGAGTTTATACTGCAAACAAGTTCTCATTAGAAAAGTGAACTTGGACTACCTCTGTTTCTCCTGAAACATTCAATCTCAAAAGGAAATCAACTACAACATTGGCATTTCCAAGCTTATTAATAATAGTTAAGTTGAGTTCCTGCAAAAGAAGTAACCATCAAATGATTCTAGCCCCTACTATTGGTTTATTCATCAAATATCCTATGGTTGAATGGTCAATATACAAAAATATTTTATATCCAATGATTTAATGTCTAAATTTATTCAGAGATTAAATACCAGATAAAAAATCCTTTTCCGCAGTGGTGTAATTCCTCTTTGTGGGGGTCATATTTTTGCTGATGAAATAGATGGCATACATCTAGTATTCCTCATCCTTTTGTCCAAGAATATCTGCCATTTCTATGTTAAAATCATTAGTGTGAATATGGAAAGGATGTCCCCAATTTGGTCCTCTCAAAACTAGAGTAGTGGTTAATTTATCTTTGATAACTTCAAAAGCCTACTGACATTGAGGAGACCATTCAAAGACACAATATTTTTCCAACAAATAAAACATGGGTGAAATGTTTTTACTAAAATCTTTTATGAATCACCTATAATACCCTGCATGTCCAAGGAAAGTCTTGATATCAGTCTAATTTGTTGGTCTAGGTAGTTTAGTAATTACTTCTATCTTTTTAGGATCAACCTGTATACCTTTGGCAGAAATATGATGACCCAAGACAATTCCTTGATTAATCATTATCAAACATTTTTCATGACTCAAGGAAAGTTGGTGTTTCTCACATCTAGTTAACAATTTTGCAAGAGTATTCAAATATTCTTCAAAAGTTGACCCATTGACGGTAAAACAATCCATATAAAATTCAACATAGTCATTTGTAAGGTCTACAAAAATAGTTAAAGATGCTCTCTAAAAGGTGGCAGGTGCATTACAAAGTCAATGGTAGAAATCTATATGCAATTTTACCCTAGGGAAAAGTGAATGCGGTCTTATCCTGGTCAATAGGTACTATACTGATTTGGTTATATCCACTAAACCCATCCAAGAAGGAGAAATGTTTCTTACCTACCAGATTGTCCAAAACCTGATCAATAAAGGGCAAGGGAAAGTAATCTTTCTTGGTGGATTTATTAAGCTCCCTGTAGTCTATACATATTCTCCATTTACCATTTTTCTTGGGAACTATAACTAGTAGTAATACCCACTGACTATTAGATATAGGATAGATGAATCCTACCTTCAACAATTTTTGTATCTCATTCTAAACAATTTCTCTAAGTGCTAGATTAATTCTTCATTACGACTATCTCATAGGTTTAACATCCTCAGTGTAAATATGGTGAGTGCAGATGCTTGGATGGACCCCTTTCATGTCAGTATAGTTCAAAGAAAAGTATTTTGAATGATACCTCAATATATCTACAACCCTAGTCTCTTGAATTGATTCTAAATTCTTACCAATGGTCAACTCTTTTCCTATTTCAATAGTCACTTGTTTAGTATCTTTCAAAATAACAAGTTCTGTGTCAACTATCAAATAATTCAAGGGAAAAACATAAGGCTGTAGTATTTTAAAAATATTCATAATTTTAAGGGACATTACCTTAGATAAGGGACAATGGAAATCAGTGATTGTATGTTCTTCATGATAATCATAGATTTATTCACAAGTTTCAATATAAATGTTACTTTCTAAGGTGATATTATCTGCTAAGTTCAAAACAATTGTTTTTGTAGCCACAATTTGAATTTTTGTAGCCACAGTTATGGTTTTCGTATCTACGGTATCCTCTTCATCAGACATTGTGTATGGTTCAACAATTTCTTCCATATGATTTTTCACTATATAATGGTGGCTAGATAAGAAGAACTCATATTGTTAGTATCTGAAACATATACCCATACACATTCACAAACATCCACATATGGCTAGGCAAGAGGATAAAGTGAAATATTCTTTGCATTTTTCCCATTCGAACTAGTCATTTTTCCTGACCTATAATCAATGTATGCAGCAACAGTGGTTAACTAGGGTCTACCTAAGATGACTGGGTATCCTAAATTCTGAGCTTTAGGTTGTAATACCATTAAATCTACAAGATACTCCCAAGATTCAACCATGACCATAAAATCCTCAATTACTCCATCTGGTATAGCAATATATTGATCTACCAATTGAAGAATGGTATTAGTTGGCTCCAATCCTGTTAAAGAAAATAGATTGAAAATATTTGTTTTTATAACATTGTTGGAAACACCAAGATCTACCAAAAGGCTAGATATTGACTGACCATTTACAAAAATAGTAATGAATGGACTCTCAGGATCCCCATATTTTTGTTAAAGAAGTTTTCCAGCTATTAGAGCACTAGATTTCCTTCTACTTTGACTATTTTTGGGTACTTCCTCTTCCTTCCTAGTGTTTTTATGCAATGGGTTCTAATGGTCTGGGTTAACTCAGGAATGTCCCTTATTTCTCTCAGAAGTGGGACCTCAATGTTCATCTTTTTCATCTCCTGAACTAGTGTTGTTTCTTCCTCATTTTGTGTTTCTCTTAATCGTTTCGGGAAAGGAGATGCATGTACATTCCTATCGTTTCCTTGGTTATTCCTAGTGGCTCGTGTTTATGGAACATGTTTAGTTTCATTATTTTCCTTAGGTATCTCCTCATTTTCCTCAAGTATTTCCATGATAACTATAGGAGGATTGTTTATTGTTCTTCCAGACCTTAGCTATACATTATTAATGGCATTCAATTGCATCGTCTCGCCCTATCCTGCTTCATTAATTGAAGTTTTTTTATTTTTGGGGTTTGAGATATGTTGGGTTGGGAGTTGAGTTTTTTCTACTTTCCCTTTCTGATATTTTTTTTATGGTGGAGGCATTAAAACTTGTTGTTGTTGTGCAAACCTCCTTGGCTGATTAGATTTCTACTGAGGTGCCCATTGTCTATTTTTCCATGGTGGTATATTTTCTGGTGGTGCCCAAACTTGATGATTATATGGAGGCACCCATGGTGGTGGATGTGGGTAAGACACCCAGTTTGGTGGTGTCTAGTTAGGTTGTCCCCGTGTTGGCGGAGGATCCTAATTGGGCCATGAAATCATCCACGGGTTCTGAAAAGGTCTAGGGGCATAAGAAGACTGGTTATTTGATCACTGCATGAAGTTTACCTCAACATTTGATTGAGTTATGGAATTTAATCTCTCTTTTAGCTAAGGTAGGAGATTACAATGATTGGTATCATGGTCAAAGACATCACAAACCAAGCATATTTCCGTGACATCCAAAGGGCATTCTCTTAAAGGATGTCTCTTCCTATATTTAGGACAATATATATCTAAAGGTTCCTTTACAGTGTTGTTCTTGGATTTTATCCCATCTATGGTTGAAGTTAAATGTGATAGGATGTTTGTTTTTATCTTAGTAATTTATTCAAGAATTTTGGAGGTACATAGGGAATTCTTTGATGTTTTATTTCATCTTATACCTCCTCTTATTCTAACTTAGCAATCTGTAGCATGGGTTTTTTTTGTACATCACCTCATCCCATTAGATGGAGGGAGTATTTGGTTTCATCATCAAGTCCTTTAAGGTAAAACTATTTTAGTGATTTCTGTATTTAACTCATAACCAGTTGTTCTATGGAGAAAGAGAAATATGTCAAGATAATATTCCAAATTTTCATCTTCTGTTTACTTTATCTAGAAGAACTCTTCTCTCCTATCTCTTCCCCTCCATTGGTCTTGATATTTTTCTAAAAAATATGTCTCCATGTCCTCCCATGAATGAATGAAGTTAGAGGGAAATCCCATGAACAACCTCAAGGCAGACTCTTTGAGGGTGGAAGGAAAAAGTTTGAGTTTCTGGTTGTCTATTTTGTAGTCATATTTCTAGAAAAGAACTTTGAATTCAAATAAGAATTGGTCTGGGTCTTCTGTGGTCATTCCTCAAAAGATAGGGAGAATTTTTGGAGAAATGTTTTTCATGGGTGCATCCTCATCTTTATTTAGGACAATGGGATAAGTAAAAGTTCTACCAAAAGGTCAGTCCTCATCATTCCCATTGTCTCCCATTTTGTAAATTTGTTCTGGTTCTAAATAAGATGATGCGGACTGTTCAGAATTACTCTTAGGCATTGTATTATATTCAATGTTCCCTATTTGTGCTCTGTTTGGAGATATTCTTTGAATATTATGAGGTATAAATCTCCCTTGAGTGTCCCATGGCCTGTGCATCAATATTGGTCATGTAAACAAGGCTCAGAACTTCTATTCACTGCATAACTTAACTTCACTAACACCCATAATATGTATGGTGAATATAATGGCATGTTGTGTTTATGGTGTCCCAGGAAACGATTCCCAAAATGATGGGTCATTGTAATCTCCCATCATTTAACGAACATATTCAATTATTGGTGTCATTATAAAACCAATTTTTTTTCCTAGGTTGTATGCAATGAAGTCTTATGCAACTGAGTTGTTGTGGCACTTCTTCTTTGGGGGGTTTTGGTTCTCTTGTGTCCTCTAATATATAGAAAGTTAATGCAATGATAAAATACTGAAAGGAAATAAATTTAAGCTACTGAAATAATATTTTTGTAATAAAAATGATTTCAAAGGCAAGGCTTTAATTGAATTTGAAATGCAACACTGAATTTAAATAGCAGTAAGGAAATATACTAAGCAAGGAAATAAGTAACTGCATTCCAATAAACATTCAAATCAAAGCATTGAAACTTGAACTTATCAAAAATAATGATAATGCATGAAACATCAATCCTCCAATTGCCTTGGTTGAGTGGGCCCTTGCTCTCTGTTGGGATTGAGGTACTCTTTGTTAGAGTAGGTATTTACCTTAGCTCATGTTCACCCAGGTACTTTATTTACCTTTATTGTATTTATCCTCACCCACTTATGTGTGTAGATATTTCTTTTATCTTATTTAGATATTAGGAGATATTATCTAGTTGTTAGGTATAGCTCTTTCCTTGATCTATGGTATTGACTAGATCCTTAATGTCTACTTCTCTCATAAATCTATGGTTTTGACTAGTTCTTTGATGACTAGTTATTTCCTTGATTTATGGCTTGATCTACGACCTTGACTAGTTCTTAGATTGTTATTCCTTGCCTATTTAAGCAAGGACCATTCTCAATGTATTGCATTGAGTTCCATTATAATATATGATATTGTTGCTCATTTTTTTGTAAAGGTTTTATATAAAGCTATTCTGGCGAATTGCTTTCATCTTATTGATCATGGTGTTTGATTAGGATCTGTGTTATGGGCTTGGTATGATCTGGTTATCATTCCTTTCACTCTTAACACCAAAATATATTTAAAAAAACATTGACTATATTGATTCAAATGAGTTCCAAAACATATTTCATTATGAGACTGAAAGTAAATACCAACTGATATAAAAATATACTATAAATTACTATATGAACTACAACTAAATTGTCTTCAAGAAGGTGTCTTTATATACCCAATTAGTTAGAAAACATGCCATGATTATAGGAATCAAATTTATCCAATAACAACCTCATTAAATCTCAGTGGTATCTTGTAATATAGCTAAAAATAGGTTCCTTGTTGGTAGGTTGTTTATGGGAAAATATCCCATGATGGTTTGATGGCAAAAGACTCAAAATTCTTGATTATAACTTACCCAAATTGGCAGCAGATGCACACTATTATCCTACACATGTCATCACATTACTCACAGAAGCAATTAGTAGGAATTTTTATAGTCAAGAGTTCACATGAAACCAAAAACAAGAGAAATCCATCAACCTTACTTAGGATATAACTATATAGAACATCCCCCATGCACAAATGAACATTTTTAGGAATAAATAAATATCCGTATAGATGATATAATATATCAATTCATGCACTCATCAATAGATGTTTCTTCCATAGTAGCAACATCTCAGATTTTCCTTGTTCCTCGAATTCTTCTTTCACAAATCTCTATTCATTCTTTTGTTCTGCAAAATCTATTTCGTTCTCCTACTCTTGCAATACCATATTTTTTCACAAATAGGTCAATGCAATCCATCACCAACACATTCAATGGAAACTCATTCTTAACATGAATATATTCTAAAATATTGTCATTGAAAATGTCAACGATGTTGTAGCCATTGAATTTTGATGAGTATGTGAGGCGGAGGACTATTTGTGGACAACAATAAGGCCAAGAAAATAATATCAATTTTGTAAAATACATCTTCTATTTTATTCTTGCACACCACCATGACCATAAATCGATTCTGATATTTAGTTTTTTATTTTGCAATTTGAGCCACCATCCATACCACCAGGTTTCTTTTTCAAGACTCAACAAAACAAGTTCTTGGCAGGTGTTTTGGGTTTTTAAATTTTTTGCAAATCTTCCTCTCATGTTATTACATATTAATTTGCATCGTTTCTCTGTCAATATCTGCTCTATGATGTCCTCTTACACTAGTCTATCAAATGTTTACTATATTACGAAATTATTTATTTGATAAACAAAACTACCTTCTACAAAATATTGAATAACAAACTTGCTTCCATTTAATTTTCTATAAAAGCCCTACATGGATATAAGTCCTAATCAGATATGGAAAATTTTACATGGATATAAGCCCTAATAAGCTATTATAAGCCCTAATCAACTATGGAAAATTTTACATTAACATAATTTCATAATTTTAGAGGGAATGAAGGTGAGAATGCATATCAACACGAAGAGGAAATCAAAACGTTTCTAGAACTCGAGCACAAAATTTTTTACGCTTGCACTGGTGAGATTTTTCTATTGATGAATAAGGTTATGCATTGACAAAGAAAAGAGAAAGGAAAATATCAAAAATATAAACTCAAAATCTGTCTATTTATAGTGATAAGTAACTGAAAAATCCAATTGCCAATTTTTTTGGCATGTGAATTTATGAGGGCACGTGTATGATTTTACATTTCTTTTCATTAAATGGCTAATTAATGGTTGACAACAATTATATGCTCCAAAAGGCACACATATTTTGAATGATGCATGTACTTTTAAATGGAAAATTTTACATAGATCGAATTAATGGCTAATTAATGTTTTGGCAAATGCAACATTAATTAGCATTTTTCCTTACAAAATGGTTATAATTAATACAACATTAGGTATTGTAAATATATATGTAAGAATTTAATATTATAATTTTTGTACTATAAATAAAGTTCCTTATATAATTAGGGTAAAAATAAATCCCTTAATTCTTGTGCTTGCACTTCGACGTGTAACTCTTGACACCCGTTTAGATGTTTTGTTGATTGTAGCCATAAAATACTTGTTAATATTTGTATTAAACATCACACACAAATTTCATATTTAATATTTAATCCTCAATTATTAATATAGATTTATATAAAAATTATAAAAATTTACATTAATATATATTAAAAATAATGAAATTTATACATAATAATTGGTATAAATAAACATTGGTTTGTATTTTTGAAGGACAGTGTTGAAAACTTACCATTACCCAAATTTTTTAGATAGGTGAGTTATCATAGTTAGCTGTGTGAATGAAGACTCACACTTATCGGTGCGAATCAATACTTGCACCTAGAAGTGTGAGTCGAGACTGGCACTTAGAAATGTGAGTCGATACTCATACTTAACAGTGTCAATGAAGACTCACAATTAGAGTGTGAGTTGAGAGATGTGCAACTCGAGGCTCACACTTAGACGTGTGACCAATCACACTTGTAAGTGCAATCACTTGCACTTGTACACTACTTACAAAATTTCTAAATGACAATTCTAGAATTTTTTAAATATGCTTAATATATACAAATAAATTTTTAATATAAATGTATATAAATATTGAGGGTCACCTTTTAAACATGCGAGTCACACGTGTCAGTTCTATAAAATATTTGAAATTATGTTACGTCTAAAATCATGAAAAACATCTAAAAATCCGTCAAACTTAACACCATTCAGGGAAGTTCGGGGAAGTCAATGTCAACATTTATTAATTTGAATAATGTATGCATGAATAGTCATATATGTATGATGATATTAAGATTGATATGTGGCATATATGACAACAATCACTTATGCACTATTTTGAAGATAGCAGTTGCTTGGCTTATGTAAGTTAGCAGCCACTTGGCTTATGTAAGTTAGTAACCTCTTGGCTTATGTAAGTTAGCAACTGCTTGGATTATGTAATATAACAACCACTAGGCTTATGTAAGTGGGAGACCATTAGGATTATGTGGCAAAATTCGAATCCAATAATAGCATTGTTGGAATCCAGTAATAGTGAAATTGGAGTCTAATAATAGGGAAATTGGAATCTAATAATAGCAAAATTGGAATCCGATAATAGAGAAATTAGAACTCGAATAAGTCCAATAATGACAATATTGGAATATAATAATGCTACTAATGGAATCCAATATTCCTACTAATAGAATCTAGTATAGCCGAAAATAGAATCCAATATACACAAAATTGGAGATGGATTTCTTCCAATACTTGTAATACTAGAGTCCCAATTCACTGGAATATGTCTCGATTTAGTGAAATAAGCATTGTATATATGTGTGTGTACATATATGTATATAGGTGTATATATATTGAGAGAGAGAGAGAGAGAGAGATCATACCCTTTTTTATCATTGATCATAGAATGATGATGCCATCACAGTTTTTGGTGAGGGAAACTCTAGTCATGTTTACAAAACAACACCCTACTTACTTTCCTTCTCTCCTCCATGGTTCATTCCTCCACCCCTATTTTGGCTTTCACAAAGGAGATGGGTGTCATTTCTTCCTAGGTTGCAAATAAGAAGCAATGTATGTTGTATTCTGGTTTGTGGAAATGTTTTCATTGTACTTATTATATCATTTCATTAATGGTTGTTGATGGATGGCACCATCAAGACTGTTGCTAAGGAATAACCTTTAGTGCCCACCCATGTGGGACCCAAACACAAGACCACACTTAACTGAATATTTTTTTGACTTTTATATTACTTGATACAATTTTCTGACACCACCAAAATACTTTGAAAGGTTTCCATAACACCACATGTAAGATTTACATCAACTTGTAGAAAACGTAAATGTCAATATGACACACTAATCAGAGAACATTGCACCTAGATAAATGATCAACAATGAGACTAAAGAATAATCAAGAAATGAACAATACAAATTAGCACCCTCCACTCTATGACATTTTTAGGGTCCAATCTTTGTCGTGTTTAAAAAATATAATCTCAACCTTACAGGTTTGAAGAGCATATAGCATGGAAAACCTAAATTTTCCTTTCCTCTAGATTGCATCTCCCTTACTTTGTTTAATACTTAATTTAATATGATTTCCACTTCACTACCATTTACATTTCCATATTTAACCTTATATATCTAAAATCCATTAATCATGATAGCATGTAGTTTCATTCACAATGATACACATTAATGTTTCAGGCTTAATTATAACAAGTACACTTAATCACATGAAATGTTAACATTGGTTTTAAGAGCATTAACATGCAAGGTGAGAATCCCCTCTTCTCAAAACTTAAAAAACTCTCTTACACATCGCGGATATCATTACAAAAATAAGTGTAAAATAATTGTTCGCATTTCAATTGTCATTAATTTACAAAAATCAATGTTAGTTCCAAACATTTTGAACACATAAACACCACCCAACACATGCTCTTGGACTATGGGTTTGTTATTAAGGGTCGTGGTTACTTGTCATTTTACATAGGTTTCATTGCAAAGGAAAATATCCCATGATGATAAGAGGAGAATCTTAAGCTAATATTATGTTTGCAGTACATCTAGAAGATAGAGATGATTGGGAGCATTTATAAGATACAATTAAGTCACATGTAGTTTGTGTTCAATTAAAAGGAACTAATGTTCTAGAATATCATGTTCTCGAAGGAGATATCTCATAATGTCTTTAATGTTAGAAAATGGAAACTTAGCCCAGAGTAAGGAACAAGTCACAATTCTCACCTTTTTAATGGGTCAACATCCTACCATTAACAAACCCATATGTTAAGGTTTATAAACCAAAAATGTCCACATATTACCCTCCAAAAATATCCTAGGATTATTTTTAAAATTTATTTCCAAATACCCCAAGGGATCTACACCTTACCATGGGACAAAGCTAGCGTTTAACAACTTAATCCCCCAATACCTCCAAAAACTAAAAGGTGTTCCTATAAACAAAGGCTAAGGAAAAAAAATCCATTTCTAAGGTGTAGAGTTGTCCCAAGAGGTTTTTAGTTACACTACAGAAATAAGGAACGAAGTTAAGCTCAAAGGGACCATTCCATACCACAAGGGTTGATATTTTAAACTATAAGTTTGGTTGACACTTTCTTTTCCAATGCAACATTATACACTCAACTACATTTACCTAACCAAATATACTGAAATATGACTAAGTGTGGAATCAGTCAAACATGTAAAAGTACAATTATGTAAGAAAGATTACATATCACCAATATGCAACAATATGGTATACATCATGGAACTAATGAAATAATAAATTTCATTCATAACAATATCTCTTTAATATATTCTATATTACTACATTTCTTTCAGATACATGTTAATAACAGACACAATTTTTATTGCACTTCTCCTATTGTCTGAGTACCTACAACCACTATAGGGCCAGTCTTAGAACTTATAAGGAAATACCCTACAATCAAGCATAAATCCACACATTCATCATTTAAAAAAAAAAAAAAAAAGAGTAGAGAGAGGTAGAGATATGAAGATAGAAGAAGAGAGAGTTCATTTCTCACACATTCACACTTTCACATTCATTTGCACTTTATGTTTTCGGATCTAGAGAGTGTAAGGATGAGAGAGAAGAGTAAGAGGAATTTTATTTTCCATTCACAATGTCATAACCATTTGCATTTCATTTCCTTTTTAATTTCATTTCAAATCAATTTCCATTTTCCATTTCACGTATGTTTTCAAATACAACTAAAGTATCATAGTCATTTCTGGAGAGAGAGAGAGGGGGGGGGGGGGGGGGGGGGAAGAGATAAAAACACCAAACATTTAAAAATCCATTCATACAAGATAAAATATCAAATAATAATCTACATAGCATTGAGACAATATGAGAAAGGTCTCACGTATGGTTATAGGTCAAATGGGACCCTAAGAAGGAGTTTCTAGCTAGAGTAGCAAATTGAGAAAACTAGTTAAAATAGTAAAAGTGCCTACAAATTGGTTCCCGATAACACTCATCTTGAGTTCAAGAAAAACTTTATATGATTCCAACTTTTTCCCAAATATACAGAGACTTCATCACATTTATCAGAATTTTGAAATGACAAATAATGCTCAAATTACAAGGGCATCTCCAAGGATGATAATAATAACCGCAACTAAAATTTCCTATCACACAATGGCCGGAGAGCCGCAAAACCCACTCACAAAAATAATTTTTGATAGTTTTTTGTTTAAGTATAAGTTTTTAATTTATTATTATTTAAATTTATTTTAGTAAATATAATAAATTAGGGTCTTCTACACCTTATGAAACTAGTCTCACAGCTCCATGAGTCATGGTTTAGGATAATTTTTATAATCTAATATGGTCATTACATAGGCATTTTTTGGTATTTCAACATTCAAACTACATATTTTATGGTTTAAATCATGTAATCGATGTCTATTTTGGGAAATAATATAGTCATTGTTTAGGTTTTGGGGCCTTTTGGATTGTTTCAGACATTTTTAGGAGTGTTAGATTTTACAAACCTCACAACCCTTAAAGGAAATAACAACTTCTCGAATTTATGGACTCATGAAAATCGTTATAATACATAACAAATCAAAACACATGTACATATTTTTATTAGTTTGAGAATATTTGACGACATCTAGAAATACTACTCCCATTCTTGGGAATGTTACATAATTAAACAAAAATCTTAAAGTTATTGCAATGGCATTTATTCATGACCCTTGAAAAGTTTCACTTGTTCCATGTGACTCATATCGTATCTCTACTCCTTTTCACTCTAGCCCCTTAAAAGGTAGACTCAGATCACTTCATGCACACGTTGTGTTCTTTTAATTTTGTAATAAATGTGCATTATATAATTCAACTATTGCACAAATCATTCCTAAAAGCTTTATGTAATCATCACCATTACCCAATTTTTTTGTTGCACAAGTTCCTTTCTCCATTATCCTTCTGATCATCCTTATGTGTGCCCATGTACTTAAATAATATAGTAAAAATTGTGTAAGCAATTAAATTCCCTCATGATACTCATTAATAAAAAAAATGTATACAATCAATTTAATCAAATTGACTGATTGATTCGTGCCTATATTTTTAATTAGTCCTAGATTAAGTAAAAAATCAAATCATATTGTTCTAATAAGCTTAACATGGCTCAGTTTAATTAACATTTCTTCTCTTATTGAACTAATGAACTAACTATGTAATGCATGATATAATTAAGGGGTACAATTGATTCCAAATTCAATGTTTTCATGTAAAATATCTAACATGAAAAATTGAAAGTCTTAAGCATGACAAATAAGCCCCTATTTAAAAATTAGGCTTCCCAGTCACTATGCATCCTTCCTCTAGCCAACCTATGTTTATTTCAATCTTCAACCCGGATTAGAGGAAATACATTACAAGTTTTTCAAGTTTATTTTTAATG